>CAXKWD010000001.1:211640283-212240283 GCA_964059195.1 Ectobius pallidus | reverse complement strand
ACACTGTGATGGATTTGCAGTTCATTTCTATGGCATTTGTCCATTGTGAAGAAGAGAGGCCTTGTTTTGTAGAAATCCAGGAATTTGCTTTAGGCAAGTCTTCAAATTGAGAGACTCCTCTGCCTCGATGAAGTCAAGATTTCCACATTTCAAATTGTTTTCGGAGCATTTTACGGAGTCCACGTGCTTTAAGATCTTCATCAGTAGATAAACTTGGGTTAGACATGCTTATTTCAATTTCTTCTGTAAAGTTCCTTGTATGCATGAGGTGAGGATCAGAAATCGATCCCAATCTGTAACAGATGTTGGTGTGCTGTATGCCTCCCAAGGAGCTTTAATTAATCCTAGACCATGCAGCCTCTTCGGTGAATGTAACATCGAGTCGGGGACATCCATTGGCAAACCAATTATTTCTCTTAAACTGTTTCTTAATAATTTTTCAATATCTTCAAGAAAACCATTTTTAAGTTTATAAAGCGGAGCACACTGAATAGGATATATTAAGCTGGGCCATGTATATTAATTCAAAATGCTTAGTTTCTGATCAGGTTTAAGAAATATCGAATTAACAAGCTTATTGATGCTACTATTCAACTTTAATATAATACATTTTTCATCAATAACAATTTCATTTTGAAATGTGACACCTACATATATTATAAATTCATTTTCCTTGAGTGAAGAGATCTGGAGACCATTTCATGTTTCAAGAACTCTAGAAACTAATTTGCCTTTATGTATTACTATAGCTTTAGACTTTGAGGGATTTAGGGAAAGGCCTACCGGTATGTTAGTTAAAGTAAAAATACATGAAAGTTCTATTCAAAAAGTAACATATTAATAATCTTAGTGCTTCGGCTGTAGTAGTATTGAATGATTCGAGATTTGTTTGGGATACACATAGGCATAGTAAAATACCGTATCTCATTGGATAAAGGAGGTAAAAGCTCATGAAGTTATAAAATTTGATCTTTTTATTTTTAACATATAAAATGCTAATTTCACAACGGTTTCAGAAATTTCAATGATGCACTCGGCATCTTAACCCCCCCCCATGTGTGCACCCCTGAATACAACTTTCCGAGTTTTAATATCCATTTTATTCTTTAAAAAAGAGCATATGAAAATTACTTACGGATGGCGATTTCGTATTCTGGCGACTGCGCCCTATCTCGTCTGTTCAAGCCTAGAAATAAAGAAAAACTCCATTAATGCATCGTGCTGTAACCCATATCAAACTGTGAATATATTAACCTGTGAAATAACACATTATCAAATCTGAAGGCAACAAATATAACACCCAGTCCGCTAGCGGTACAGTTGGGTACCATCCCCTATCTATCAAAATGCATGCTTTTAAACAAAACTGAGTTTCATTCTATTATAAGGATATAGGATTGTACAAATGTAGACAAAAGTACAATTGCCACATCTTAGTAAAATGTGAAGAATATACAAGTGATAGGACATTTATGTGCGTAGATTTGAAATTATGAGGATGATTTTGATTAATACTGGCATGAATGCAGATCTCCATCTGCTGGTCGCGTCGCTTACTTCGGCTCAAGAAATAAATTATAATTTCAAAGATTAAAACATTTTGAAATGTGACACCTACATATCTTATAGTTTAATTTTCCTTGAGTGAAGAGATCTGGAGACCATTTAATGTTTCAAGAATAGTAGGAACTAAATTGCCTTTATGTATTACTATCGCTTTAGACTTTGAGGCATTTAGGGAAAGGCCTATGTTAGTTAAAGTAAAAATACATGAAAGTTCTATTCAAAAAATAACACTTTAATAATAATTAATTTTAGTGCTTCGGCAGTAGCAGTATTGAATGACTCGAGATTTGTTTGGGATACACATAGCCAAAGTAAAATTTCACATTGGATAATGGTGCTAAAAGCTCATGAAGTAATAAAATTTGATCTTTTTATTTTTAACATATAAAATGCTAATTTTACAAAAATTAAAAATAAAAAAATCCAAAATTGAAAAAATGTAAAAAAAAATTAAATAATGGAAATACTATATTAAAAAATCCAACAAATAAAAAAATTCAAAGAATCGAAATTAAAAAATCCAAAATTAATAACCTCAAAGATCAAAAAGTTAAAAAAAATTAAAACTACAATATTAAAAAATCCATATTTCCAAATTTATAAAAAAAAATTAAAAATAAAAAATCAAAAATTTAATAAATAATAAAATACAAAATTTAAAACTAAAAAAATTAAAATTTAAAAAATTAAAAAAAATTGAAAATAGAAAATATAAAAAATCCAAAATTAAAAATTCAAAGATCCAAAATTTAAAAAGTCCTAAAACCCAATATTAAATAGTCCAATAATAAAAAATTAAAAATCTAATAATAAAAAATTGAAAAAATAAAAATTAAAACAAGTTTTACTTCTGTCGAGTGGCATCCCACGCACACTTTTTTGTCATAGCTAACTGTATTTTAATTGCCAAAGCCTTATAAGATCACAGTAAAACAATTGACAATGTTGTCATGATAACTGATTTGCATTTAAAATTCTTTCGAATACGTAAATTACCATAAAATAGGCACTAAATGGAGCATTACTCCAAAACAGGTCGACCGATTTTATCCACCCATGGACAATATAAATGTGTTTTCCAAGTTTCATGAAAATCCGTAAAAGCGTATTTGAGTTATGGCGCGTACAGACAGACGGACGGACGGATAGACAGACAGAAGGACAGACATTTTTGTCCCCACACACAATCTCATAAAGTACCATACTGGCACTTAATAATATAATGGAATTGATTAAGTTACATTGAGTAGGCCTACAGGCCAGAGAAAACATTCACATCACTCCTAACGCATTACCAATTGAATGAGAATATTATAGAAGAAAAATTCTTACGACACTGGGATTCAAACCCAGTACCTTCGGCTATCTGTGCCGCCAATCTACCAACTGAACTAGCCAGAGTTCGATTCACAGTGCCAGATGGAACCTCTCTCCTATGACTAATTGCCCTCACTACATCACAGTTGCTAGGACGGTGGGTTTGAATCCCAGCATCAGATGAATTTTTTCCTATAATATTCTCATGAAATGTCCAACAGTGAGAACAAGTTACATTATCAATTTAATCGTTTATATGAAATGGCTTTTTGTTAACCAAGAAATATGACAACATGACTGTGACAATACTTACCAGCTGGTGGTGGAGGAGGAGATGGCACCCTTCTCCTCCTAATCCCTCCTCGAGGAGCTGGTGGTGGTCTTGGTGGCGGTGGTGGTGGAGGGGCCGGCACCCTTATCCTCATAATGCGCCCTCGAGGAGCTGGTGGTGGCAGCGGTGGTGGGGCCGGCACCCTTATCCTCATAACGCGCCCTCGAGGAGCCGGTGGCGGTGGATGAGGAGGCCCCCTCCTTCTATTTCTCTGTTGTGCTAAGAATAGACAGAGAAAGGCTCCATGAATAAATGTTACCTGTTGGGGGGGGGGGGAATCCTGCTAGGACAGCTGCCTTAAATTAAGGGTGCCAATATGACACAGCCTAATGAAAGCAATTCTAAGAACCATATATTTATTAATATAAGAACTAGGGATGGGTCGATACCAGATTTTCTCGATACTCGATACCGATACATGTTTTTTTCCTCGATACTCGATACCTTCAACATTTCCAGTTTCAATAAATAAACTAAACTCCGTGGCGCTACATCCCTGAAGGGACTTGGCCTACCACCCGACCGCTGCGTCATCTCCCGTAGGCAGATGGCAGGATTGGGGGGCATGTGGTCAGCATGCCGACACCCACGGCCGTTAATGGTGGTGTTCTTGACCGGAGCCGCTACTTCTCTATCAAGTAGCTCCTCAATTTGGAATCACGAGGCTGAGTGCACCCCTACCAGACCTCCCTACCTCAGAAAAATCCGAGGAGGTACCGGGAATCGAACCCGGGCCGACGGATCTGTAGTCAGCGACGCTAACCACAAGACCACGGTACATTAAAAATTAAAATTTGAGAGAACTGTGTAATACCAACTAAATTAATGAAGTCTGCATATTTAATGAGACAAAATTTAATGTCATCAGTAGCCTATAATTATTTTTAAACTGTACATTAAAACTAAAATTATTCTTTTAAACAGTCCACTTAAATGTTTTTGTTAAAAATAATAGCATTCTCACTTAATTGCAGAATTCCAGAATTACAAAAGTATCGAAAAAGTATCGAGCTAGTTTTCTGAAGTATCGTTCGATGCCGATACCATGCAAGTATTGAGAGTATCGAGGTATCGAGGACCCATCCCTAATAAGAACTTATTTTTCTAATTATCAATATTCGTGTATTTTTATATTGAATTTTAAAGCAGCAACAAGAAGGGACTCCCTATTCATTAAAATATCCCGAATACATATGGTTATGGACAACATGGAGCAAGTCTTGCAGAATGTTTAAGGGGAATTCCTGTAATGCAGCTGAAGACAGTATACCAAAACGTTGGGAAAAACTCATATTAAATTGTCCCTTTCGCCCCAAATAGCAACCCAACCACTCCCCAATCTCTTATCCCATACTTCTTCAAGTCATGGCAAAATGATTTTAGGAAATTTTCTTTCACGCGCGTAAGTTCAGCTTCCGAGAGAGAGTTACTTTCTCTTGTGATAGGCCTATGTGATATTGTCATCAAGTTCTTCTAACAGTATGTAAATATTATTTATGGGGAAACTTGAAAAATAAAGTGTATATGTCAATTTCCCATAAATAAGAAGAACTTAAAGACAATAACACAAGAGAAATTAACTCTATCTCGGAAGCTGAACTTATGCGCGTGAAATTAAAAAATCCCTTTAGGCAAGCCTACAGACTGAGGTAGATTTCAAAGTGCTTTTGGTGTAATTTACTGTTGCTGCGTAGCACTCTTCCTCTTTAGCCTTGGCTTGACAAACCCGCAATAATAATTGCAAAAAAGAGGAAAGAGCGCTTTTTCAAACATTCAAATCTCGCGTTAAATGAGAGCTATCGATAAAATAGTTATTGATTTGTAGAGTACTCATCAAGAGCTTTTCAATGATACCCCACAAGACGTGGTTTCAAAAATTTCGAATTTCCATCCTCCCACCACCACCCCCACTCGTACCCCGAAAACCCCGAATCGTTGGTGTCACTATGAACTCCATAGGGAGTACTCTAATTTATTCCAACAAAGTTTCCCTCTATACTTCATAGGGGCCGAGATAAAAATGTTTTAAAATTTCAACCCCCTTCCCCGACCATCCCCTTGGCAAATTTTGCTCATTAACGAACTTGTCCGAACTATTGGGCCTAAAAATAACATATTAAAATTTGGTTCAAATATCTTCAAAATTACGGCCGCTAGCGTGTAAAGATATATATATAAATATCACAATTCTTTTTTTTTAACGGACGGTGGTTTCGTACTCAGGGGAGCATGAAACGTAAAGATATGAAAGAATTTTTCGAAAATCATGACATGGTATCCATTGCAATAGGTAGATTTTTCCTCGAAATCTACCTAAAAAGGTGTCAGTGTTGTGCTTATGCAAGAGGAGGACATTTCCAACATCTCTTGTGATGAGGTATGTGGTTATTTTCATTGTAATTTTAACTGTAAATCTGAGAACCTGAATCATAACACCAACCGCGGCATTATTTGCGTAGATAATATTTCACCCGACCGCTCGGGAGTTGGAGCTGTGCCAGCCGCGACGCAGAAACCCGCGTCATTGGCCAACTCTTGCTTGGGACTCACTGTACAAGTGATAGGACATTTATGTGCGTAGATTTGAAATTATGAGGATGATTTTGAATAATACTGGCATGAATGCAGATCTCCATCTGCTGGTCGCGTCGCTTACTTCGGCTCAAGAAATAAATTATAATTTCAAAGACTAAAACATTGTGTGGGCTGTTTTCTATATCTGAAGCTTAGTGTAAATAGAAAGTAAAACAAAATGAAAAACATTGAATAAGATAATAACTAAATCATTAGCTAATAGAAATGTCATATTTTGTTCAAATATTAAAAAATATAAGATGACAGCTTTTTAATTCTATGTAGGCCGGTAATCTATTTAAAGTTCAGCAAATGTTTATAAGTAGCCAACTAAAAGGAAGAGGGACATTGAGAGAGACAGCAAATATAAATAATTAAAAGAACAAAACTAATCTCCAGATTCCATAAAATAGATAATATTCCTTTAGCTTGCTTAGAAAGCACTTGAGTTTAGTGAGTGAAGAACACTTGTAAGGCAACGTTTGACAATACTCACCACCAATTTGCTCCCTCCTCTGCCTGTTTATGCGCAGTTGGTATCTGCCCCCTAGAACAAAGAGAAAAACCCAATGAATAATATTTTGGGCTGTAGACTGACATCAAATATTATACTTCATAATTGAACCTTTGGGTTCCATAAATTAGATAATATTCCTTTAGCTCGCCAAGGAATTCTCTATTGCCATTGTGTAAGCAGGGACTTTGAGAAAGACAGTAATTAGAGGATAATTTGACAGTATCGTAATAAAGACAACCATGAAGAATGTGAATCAACAGTCTGAGGTTGCATCTAGAAATAAAATTGTGAAAGTGTCATGGGGAAATATGATTGTTTCATAAAAGAACTCATTAACACTGAATTGTTTAGCCTATATATCAGTTTGGCTTAAGGCATAAGTTAGTAGTCATAAAACTAGTGTTGAGAGAAGATACATTTTAACAGGCTGGGTGAAGAAGGTGAAGAAGAAGAAGAAAATTATTTTATATAATTTTGGTAGGTGGTGTTATGATAGAGTTTAATTCAGTTAATAAACATAGATGGCAGTAATATTAACTTTTTAAATAATTTTTTAACCCATTATGTGCCAAAATTACTCTTAATAGATTTTTGGCTAATAATTAATTTATTGACGATGTGTGGAATGATATTGCACTGAAAAAGCGAATTTTATTTAATTTGAAGATTTGGGTTCCTTATGGAGGGCCATCCCATTTTTGGGACTTTGGAACATCGTATTAGCAACATTCACATTTTATGCATACAACTACACTGTTCAAAAGAATTAGAGGGACAACAATTTGATTGCGTGTACCATGTAAGTAGCCCGTGATTACGATATATCCTGTTGCTCTTATTCTTCCAACATGTTTTAGGAATGAGAGGAATCCTCCACATTACGTTGGAAAGCCATGGCTTTGTGGCAGTATTCAAATGTATCGTGCTATGCTCAAAAGTGAAATGGACGAGCAATGTCTCACTCCGCCATCTAGTGAGTGTAAGTAAAGAGTGTGTCTCTATACTCATTGTATACGTTTCATCAGTCAAGATGAGGTATCTGAATGAGGCAGAACGTGTTCGGGCAATGACATTACTGCAGGAAGGTTGGAGTATTCGTGCAGTGTACACAGAGCTGAATGTGACTTCATCTGTTGTTGGGAGGATTTGGAAACGATTTCGTGAAACTGGTACATACACACGAAAGCCATGGCAAGGGAGAAAACGGAAAACATCGGCCAGAGAAGACCGATATGTGGTGAATTGTTCTCTCCGCCGGTGCTCTGCGGCTGCCCAGGACCTACAAAATGATCTAAGAGGAGCAACTGGTTGCAGTGTCAGTGACCAAACAATACGCACAAGACTCCGAGAGGCAGGTTTAAGATCAAGAAGACCTTATCACGTCCCTCGATTAACTGCGCGGCACAAGAGAGATCAACAGCGATTCACTGAGGACCATAGGAACTGGCAGTTTCGTCACTTCATCACTATTGTTTACAGACGAGTCCCGCTTTCGTCTAACACGGTGTGACGGACATATACGTATACATTGCCGTGGTGGTGAATGTCATACTGAAGCAGCAGTCCAGGAAATGGACAGATTTGGCTTCAGCTCCATCATGGTGTGGGGTGGCATCACAATTGATGGCCGATTGGACCTTCAGATAATCAGAGGCCGACTTAATACTCAGATTGTACTGGGTCATGTTATGCCCATTGCAGTTGTAATGGGTCCTCAGTTTATCCTGCAACAAGACAATGCAAGAACGCATTCAGCAGCAGCCACCATGGAAACTCTTCAGGACTTCGCGATTCAAACATTAGACTGGCCTGTTCAGAGTCCTGACCTCATTCCCATTGAGCATTTATGGAATATGCTGGACAGACACCTTCGGGCCCGTCCTGTAGCGCCTCAGAGCCTTGAACAACTTGCAGAGGTCATTATTGAGTAGTGGTACAAAATTCCTCAAGAAACTATTCGCAGACTTGTCAGGAGCATGCCTCGAAGATCTGAGGCACTAGTACGGGCACATGGAGGGCCTATCAGATATTGAAATGTTTCTTTTTGTGCTCTATGTGAATTAACTGAAGGCGTTTCCACTTTGGTTCACGACATTGTGTTGAATTTCTGGTCACAGCACTAACACATGTGATATGAAGTGAACAGGATATGCACATTTCAGTTAAATAAAGGTTTCATTTTCCAGATAAAATATATGTTTCACTCCAACCATTCCTGAAACAATAATGCAGGTGGTCAAAATGTTGTCCCTAATTTTTTTGAGCAGTGTATAATAATGTAATTTTACAACACCTTAATATATTTTTGGTCGTTTCCTGAATTTAACTATATTTTCAACTGTTTCATGGAATATGAATACTACACTACACTAAGCGGCTTTCCAAAATTGAAGCTATATAGGATCAGTGATAGGAAGTAATTGGGTAAAAGTAATTAGATTACACGTAACAATTCCTTTTTTGGGGCCATTTACTTGTAATCAATACATTTTTTAAAATGTAATTTCTACTTGTAATTTACTTCTGGAATTAAAATTGTAATCATTACATTTTATTAATCAATAGTAGTAGTATCATGCTCATTAGCTATATCATCATCACTATTGTTTTTTGCAACTAATATAAAAAATAGAGGTAATATTAACAAAAATTACTCAATGTGTCTGGAAATATTAGTATTGAGGTGTTTGTTAATTAATAATTAATAATTTGAGACTTGTTAACGTCCCAAGCAGCTTTACCACTGAATGGTCCAATAGTGAAAGGCCTTGTGCCCAAAACAAACAATAAACAAGGAATATTTAGGTACTGCCATTTTGTAAAGTAATTATAATTGTAATTGTAACTGTAATTTTACTGATTACTTTTTTAAAAGTTACTTGTAATAGTAAGTACGTAAAATGTCTCTCAGGCAATTGTAATTCAGCCCAATTACTTTCTTTTTGTATTTTTCCCATCACTGTATAGGATATACATACAGCTGTAATCAATTAAGTTTATTAGCTTTATACTTTTTCCTGAATTTCAATTCATATTCAACTGAACAACAGTGTTAATGTAATGAAGTATTGCAATATTGTAAACATATACTTGTAGTTTTCTTGTTGCATAAAGCACATCACCTTTGAGTAAGTATTGTCTGAATCAGTGGCGATTATTCCATATAGGATGTGAGGATCATCCTACACTTCATAATTGATCAACATAATTGTTTACTAGCATTCATTGTCAAAATTAAAACAATAAAATGACAAAACAGCGTTATTGTAGAGCACTCGGGAAGGAAGTTAGCGGTTCCTTTTTGAGCAGGTTGGTATTTGCGAGGATGTCCTCAGTCACTCACTGTTGATGTTACGTAGTCCATGCCGTTGTTAAAGCTCTTTGGCATGTGAAGGGGGAGGTGGGAAGAGAAAAGGTAGTGAGAAGCCAGTTTCATATGGACGAAGTTGAGGACGTCTTACAGTCCTTCCTCACATGTGTTTTGTGTTCCTCACGTTCGACAGCTTGTTTTCTAAGAGGGGAGTGATCATATTTTTATTAATATTTATTTATTTCATTTCTTGGTATATATTATAGGCCTAGCTATTATTAAACTTTACAGTGCTGTTTATATTTCAATATAAGTATTCCTGGAGTAATATCAAGTTTGATATCAACTATGAAAATTATAGCGGAATAGCTCATTTCCATAAACGACAGTTTTCATACGTGGTTAAATCTTTTCATATTTTAGGATAAAGCATTATTGTATTAAATTTACATCTCAGCCTTTATGTATTTTTTACGGCGACGCATATTTTTAGTCCCTGGTGAAGTGGCCCCAGGTTAAATAAACTATTATTATTATTATTATTTATTATTATGTACATCAATAGCAGTAAATGGGTTAATTCGCTCTCTCCACACCATCCTACACAACTAAAAAACCAGGAGTCGCCACTGGTCTGAATAAAGTAATTTCATTGACCAAATCTAACTCCAGAACTCACTCTGCCATCTAATAGCTTGCTCCCTCGAGGAGCTCTACATTTTGGTGTGGACTCTTTACATTTATTGAGATAAGCTATAACAATCTTTCTTTGAACATTCAACAGAGAAATATTCTCTTCTTTATTTACAGTCTGATTCATTTGCCAGGTATTTACAACTAGTAGCCTATGTCACTAATTTGTGTGAAGAGAGGCCACCATCGTTTTTTGAGTGGATTCGATTATGGTACAATGAAATTTGCTTTCCAGCAAATCCACACCACCCATATGGGTATTACATTCTTGAACAGGTTTCTGTATCTGCTTCTTCTCCTTTTGAGAATATCTACGAACATTGGTGAGAGGTTCCACTGTACTGAAGTTAGTACCCACAGTGACAATCTTATTGTCATTCTATTTCAGAATCAGTATCTCATTTGTTTTGTCGAATCTGAAGTCACAAAATCCCCAGTTTTCCTTTCCCATATCTTTAGTGTACATTACTGGACACTTGTTGAAATATTAATAATGGTAATTAGTGGTTATGGATGTGAATATAAAACTGAAATCAAATTCCTACCCTCTAGAATTAATCCTATAAAATACAAATTGTGATAAATTGACGAAATATTATAACGTGCATCCGTGATTTGAAATAAAAAATAAATAATCCAGTTGCAATGACATTATGCCAATGTCCCAAAAATGGCATGTTGCAGAAAAACATATCTAACACTTATCCAAAGTGAAAAATTCTGAAGACATTATTTCCCATACCTCTGCTGAATTATAAATATTTATACAGACACAATTAGAACTAATAAAATGCAAATGCAAGTCCCACTTCTTAACTACAATTGGTAACATCAAAAAGTAGCCGAAACATATGGTAATAATATGTTTCTAAACCTAAATAATGACAAACAGAAATGCTAAATAAATCCTCTATGTATATAAACATCCAGTACTACCAATAACACAATAATACATAAACCCATTGTCAATAATCATGGAAATAAGACTTAAAAGATAAGTTTCCCAAAAAAAGGGACAGTGGTAGATAATGGGTGATTTTAATTTATAAGTACCAGGCCTCTGTTGGGCCCTTGACTTATACAAAAAAAATTATTCACATAATCTTGTTAATTCGTGAATTTTGCCAAAGTCAACACTAAAAGTGAAGCATGGGGTTACTTGTCACTCTTCTTCCATGAATTCTTGCAATAGTGGATTTGGATGAAAGTTTGATGAATTTTTTAATTTGTCTCAAAACATCTGAACACAATCACTAAACCTCATTATTCCCAAGTTTTCATACAGCTGAACATTGCAGATGAGACAGTTTGCTCCTGTTATCCTCCTGAACACACCACGTATTCCATCCAGATGTTTCAGATGGTGTAGCCTATATGAGCTGTTCCCAAATTTCACACATTATATCATACAGGATCAAATAAAGGAAGTATATAACAACAATTTTATTTTCAATGGGATGTGGCTCTTTAACATGGGATAGAGTGTCACAAACTGTTAGAAAGCTTTTTCTCTTGTAGCAGGCATGTGTTGTCTGAATGTCAAGTCTTTTATCTAGATCAGTGGTCGCCGAACTTATGAAGCTTCTGAGTTACTGTACCGTTTTAAAATCCTACTGTGAGCTACCAAGCAAAAGAACTATCATCTTAAAAAATCTTACATTTGTTTATTGCCTAAATATGAAATAAATTTTAATTAAACTGTATATAACAAAAAGAAATTGCAGTGGAATTGTAGATAAGAAAGAAATTGAAGTGTAGTTAGTAATAAATAACAATTGTACGGGCAGAATTTTTTATTACACTTAGGCTATTAACTTCAATGAGAAGGATGGAACTCTTTTTCGTCAACAACAAGTTTTTTAATGGTGGGGGAGTAGGTAGTGGCTGCCATTCGAATACAGTTGTCCAAGAGTTCATCAGTGAGTCTATTTCTGTACTTACTTTTAATAAATTTCATACTGAAAAAAGAAACCTCTCACAGATATGTAGAGCTGAACATTGCCTTCGCTTTCTGAGCAACTTAGACCAAAATTGGATATTTTTCTTTAGGAACAAGAGGCCAAATATTTTCAAGAAAGTGATTTTAAAGATAAATCATTTTGAAAATCAATCAGTTCCAACTCCACTGCAGCACTGTCTTCTTCAAATTCAAAATTCTCCAAGGCACAAGTAGAGTAGCTCGCGATCGTCGGTTTGGCGATCACTGATCAAGATGAACAACAAGATATTTTGCAGACGTAGTGAAAGGAATTTCTTGATTTTGTATGCTTAGTGTTTCTGTTATTTGAGGAAATCTTTTTGTGAATAGAACCATTTGAAAATATTAAATTAACCTACTCAATGTGATTCTCATCTCCTTATACTACACATAATAATGACTAGGCTAGAAATAATATTGAGGAATGTAGCAATTAGACAAGTAAATCATTGGGCAATGTCACCAGAGAAAGCTTGTCGCACGTTGAGTTCGTTCAGTTCAGCACAATTTTTCACTCTTATTTTCACTTCATCTGCCAGAACTATTACGACGTCATCAGTAGTCCAGACATTTCAAAAACCATTTTTTTAGGCTTTTCTCAGAAGTTCAGGTCATTTCGCTGAAAAGTCTTCACGTTTGAACTGTCTTTCAAGTATCTCTTCTTATTGAAGACTTGAAAATGCTTAGCATATGACGTGAATTTGCATGTGATAGGGCGCACTTTGCCGAGGACCTTGGTACCAATTCTGTGACATCTATCAATGTCATCTACTGTGATGTCCGAATTGATTTTTTTAAATATCTGACATTGCTCTAATTCATGGGCTTTATTTTCCATAAAGAGAGAGAGAGAGAGAGAGTGTATGACAATACTCACCAATTTGGAAGTCTGGGAGCCTATCCTCTAAAGGCCGTAAGTAGTACCCAGATCCTAGACACAGAGAAAGACTCAATGAATAATACTTTTAGAGTAATAATACACTTAGAAAAATAATACACTTAGGCCGGTATTCATAGTCTCAATAAATCGTACTTATATATAAGTCAAACTTTAGTATTGTCTTAAATTTAATTTCTAGCACATACAAGTCGTACTTATGACGTAGTTAGTTTATAAAGCGAGACTTGACCAAGTCGAGCTTATTGCTATTCAGAGTCACTTAAGTATGACTAAATTTGTCGAAATAAGTCGTACTTTATCAAGTCAAAGGTCCCCCTGACTTATTTAAGTTTACGCCAGATCATGGACAGTTATTTTGAGGATTGAGACAAGGTGTTAGAAGAAAATTGCGCCCCAAAGTGATATTTGCAAAGCATGATGAATCCATCTAACTTCTACAGTGCCACGAATTTAAAAAGCGGTTCAGTGTGAAGTAAAATACAATTATGGAAATATGAATGGGCGTTCTTTCGTTAGCATTTCTCTCTCCTGGCATTTCACATCAGCCCAAAGCTTCCTAGGCTATTTTCAGTCTCTAGATACAATAATCAATATCGAAATAAACACATAATCGTATTGGAATTAATTGTGAACGATGTGAAAGCTAATATACGGTATATACACAGAATATTCTCAAGAAGGCAGAGATGCCAACTGATACGGAATTTCCGTAGTTTCTACGATTTCCTTGAATTTGCTACGGCAATACGGAAATTGTACTGAATATAACGGATTCTACGAATCCCAATATCTATTTTTATAATGTTTCGTTTCTCCCGCGAACATAAAAAAAAGTGAATGTGTCAGCAGAGATGCCAACTGTTATCATGAGAAATAGTTTGTAAAAGAAAACATCCGTTGTGTTGGCGACATTGGACACTACAATCTTTGACGTGTGTGTTAACCAAAGATATTATATCTTACAGTTATAACATAATTGTGTTTATAACATCTTTGGTGATAACATATTTCCTCTTTTTTATCATCACTGTAATGCCGCTGACGACTCCCGACACCGTTGCTTGCTAGAAGTTTTATTGAGTGTTGCATTGCAAGTAGATTATTGAGGAAATATGTCGTGTAAACGTAAAACCAATGACGAATCTAATGCACAAAAACAAACTGCGGAAAATCAGCAGTTTCGAAAGCAGTAGGCCTATACGGAAGAGTTTCCTTGCCTCGGACCTACAAAAATTTCACCGAATCACGTATTTTGTGAAACCTGTAAATGTGAGTTTTCGGTTAAACATGGAGGACTCACACTACTGATAACCACCTTTCAAGGTTGGCATCTCTGAGAAGGTATTGATCAGTTTACTTACATATTGCATAATAATAGATGAATATAATTCTTTGTTTACAATGCACACCGCCGTTTGTATTTGTATATCAAGTCGGCGAAATAAACACCCAGATGGCTTTTAATTACACGAGAACTGAAAAAATATGATGTCGCCTACAATTCACTGATTCAATTGTTGTTGGCAGTGACCATGCGATTTTTCATATTATCGAGTTCGACTTTAATATGTAGACTAAGTAGAACTTTATGAAGTCAGATTTAACAAAGTAAGACCTTAAAGAAGACTATGATGAATACGAAAAACATACAAGTCGACTTGTCTAATAAGCCCAGCTTTATAAAGTCGTTCTTAAGTCGCTGACTGTGAATACTGGCCCTTGGGTTGAGAAACACCAACTAATTGAGTATTTTTGAATTTACTGTACTGGGAAACAGTGGCAGCTTGTGTATAGGCACTGTGGAACTGCAGCACCCCCTATTTTCACTTGATATTATCGACAACTTTAATATAATGAGTTCTTTTTTCTTTAATTCTTTCTTTACTTGTACAATATAACAATCCTTAAGCTTAATGCCACAGTTCCAGCGGCCTGGTGTTTGTGTGCATATGGACATAGGAAGGTGCACGCCGGCTGCGAGGGAAAGAGAGCACTGTCACTTCCACAGTGCCATCACTGGCTTATTGGTAGAAGGTAGTGCATTTTCTATTTTTTTTATTTACTTTTTGCTCCAAGTGTGTCGTGTTTAAAAACTATGTACCATATTCTTCAATGTGATAAAGTGTGGAATTGGATTATTATCTTGTTTCCAGCTAGTGTATTTGACTTTTTTCGGTTCTTTTATTCAACTGAAAACTTGAACCATGGCTGATCAAGGAGAAAATTATATTAATAATAATAATAATAATAATAATAATAATAATAATAGTAATAATAATAATAATAATAATAATAATAATAACAATAACAATAACAATAATAATAATAATAATAATAATAATAATAATAATAATAATAATAATAATAATAATAATAATAATAATAATGTTTGTGGAAATTAATACAAGAAAAATGGATTTCATTTTTAAATGAATAGATCATGCTTGAACTGTAACATTTTAAATTAAAATGAATAAAATTTTTGACTTTGTTCTTTTAGGGTTTTATCAAGTCCTGAATAAATTTATTTCTATGTATG
Organism: Ectobius pallidus; assembly: GCA_964059195.1. NCBI lineage: Eukaryota > Metazoa > Arthropoda > Insecta > Blattodea > Ectobiidae > Ectobius > Ectobius pallidus. Next base: position 212,224,557 of record CAXKWD010000001.1, on the reverse strand, counting down.
TATTTTCCTTTTACACAACTTTAATACCAAGGCTAAAATTTTCTGGAGCAGCAACCCTACTAATTTTAGATACAAGCCGCCAGTGCTGGGAACATGCTGAAAATTAGGAGCATGAAGGATTCTTTTCAGAAGGAACTTAGTAGAGATTCGGAAGGGAATATTTCGATGTACCATATTCCTGCCTCATTCTTAAGTAGATACAAGCAATGCACTAGAATGAGACAGACATACTTGTTTAGTTCAGTGCCGGTTCTAGAGCACACAGTGTGTACCCACACCACCGTCTAAAACAACTGTGCTCTAACTATATGTCTATAAGCTTTAACATTTATTTCGTGTCATGTGACAATGTTCACATGTTGAGGCAACATGTAAAGTCATGCTCCTTGTCCCATTCGCCTCTACCAACACAAAGCAATGGTCCGTAAATTCTTAACTTTCTTTACTTTGGTACTCTACACAGAGCCCTGAAGGATAAAATATACTAGTGTGCAAAATTAAAGCAACAAACTGATTTTCTCCTTCCTGTGTCTACTATACGAGATATTCATATAAAAAAATGTGAAACTACATCCGTACAGTCATGTTCTGAACTGAAGATGGCATTCCTGTCATCTTACAAACATGCAAACGATGACGTCAGTGCACCAATCAAAAGGGCAGTGCACCTATCAAAAGGGGCTTTGCAGCTTTGCAGCATTCTGTACCTGCAATAAATGTTTACACAGCAAATGACACAAAGAAGACGCCTAGAAGATTCTCTTCGGTGGAGGGCCGTAGGAAGAATGGAAGCAGGACAGTCTCAAGCTGATGTGGCCAGATAGCTTAATGTGAATCGTTCTGTTGTTTCTCGGATGTGGCAACAGTTTGTAGAGTCCGAAAATGTATTCAGAATACCAGGGCAAGGACGACCAAGAGTGACATCAAAAAGAGAGGATTGTTATTTGGCTTTAAGGGCACGACGGTACTGCCGTACTACTGCACAACAACTGGCATCTGACATCACAGCATCCACTGGAACAGTAGTATCGAGGCAAACAGTGTACAGAAGACTTCGGCAGAGAGGCCTTTACTGTCGGAGACCTGCTGTATATGTACCCCTGACACATATTCACAGAAGAGTACGTCTAGAATGTAGTCATAAACATGCCAACTGGATGGTCGAACAGCGGGTGTTATTGCCTCAAAATGATATTGATGAAATGATGACATTATTCACAGCATGCCACACCGTTGTGAGGCCTGTATTGCAGCCAGAGGCGGTCACACCCCATACTGAGCACATTAACGTGTTTTTTCTGGATGTGTCTGAAAGTCATTATGTGTGAAAAAAAGGCGTTTTGTTTTACTGGTATGCACAAACGTTACAATAGTTTACTTTCTTTATTCCTCATATTGCTTATACTTTACTATCGCCTATTTATACTGTTTTGTGGCAAAATAAACCACCAAAGACGAAATTTCGGTTGTTGCTTTCATTTTGGATGTGAATGACTTAACTTTTCACTAAACTTATTTCTAGAAAATTGGCACTGCCTGTGTCAATACTTACGATGCAGCCATAGCTGATTGCCAGCCATACTTGAGCTGAAATATAAATAGAACGACGCATAAGCAACAACACATTTCATGGTTATACTGTGCAACAGACATAATGGTACCCTGTTTATAAAACTTTCAGCTATTAATAGTACATCCTGTAGTGGTGTTTGTGTTATAACCAGGGCCTGGATTCTGATGACCTAAAATTGTTTGAAAAATGACCTATAAAAGACCCCACATTTTAAAGAAAGTGACTTAATAGTTATATAAAATTACCTATAAAAGACCCCACATTTTAAAGAAAGTGACTTAATAGTTATAAAAAATGACCTATAAAATACCCCAAATTTTAAAGAAAGTGACTTAATAGTTCTAAAAAATGACCTAAAACTGATATTTTATTTGAAATTTTCAACATGGACGGAAGAGGAATAATCAGTATAGGCCTAAATATGGTCAAACACTGTTCGATTTGGACGAACTGACTATACAGGGGTTTTCTGGGCCAAGGAACTCGAATCTGAGGTCGCTTTTACCAGGCGACGCAATCTAATCGTGTTACATAGTCCACGTGATTCAGGTGGTAATAAATATAATGATTTAACTATTAGGCCTATGCTCTTAATTTTAAATTTTTTTAATTATTATCGCGGGCGAAGCCGAGGGCACATGCTAGTATGTTATATAACAAAAAGACTGTATTATTGAGGAACTCAAAGAAAAAAAAAAAACAAATTTCTTACTTAGCATGTGGACCTGCTAATCAAATCAAATAGTGAAAGTGCGCCCGTGAAAATAACTATGATGGATGCGAGTACTCCCAGTGCCTCCAACAAACAGGACGGTTATACAGAGGGAAGTCCCTCTGCTGTGAATACTGAATCTGGGAATTCAGCTCAGATACAAATCGTAAGTAGGCCTATCGATGATGTTCAAGATAGTGGACCTACTTCTAAGCAAACTAAGAAATCTGTTACAGAATGGACTGAAGTAGTGAAAGGGAATAAACCTAAAGCTATACAAAAACCTGTGGTTTACGGAACACGTTCTGTCACTAACCTTAAAGTAATACAGAAAGAACGAAGAAAGAAAGCTATGTATACGAACCTACTCGTCCTGGTAAAAACAATAATGAAGGCACATGCATTGACAATGTAGTAACAAATATCAACAGTGACAATTATAAAGTTTCAGTTGTTCCCACAATTTTATCAGACCATAATGCTGTATAACTTACTGCAAATGTTAAAACAAATAATACATCCAGGAAGAGTAATTCCAGACTTAAACGGTTTATAAATGATTTTAATGTAATATATATTATATTTTTACTAAGACAACTGAATTGGATTTTTCTGTATAATGTAGTTAATGTAAACGATAAAGTTAATTACTTTATCACCACCTTGCTCGAAGTAGTTGATATGGCATTTCCCTTAATGTTACCAAAACCAAACTGTTATAAGACGAATTCAAATAAAAGGTGGTATACCAGCGAGCTCCATAACTTAAAAGAGAAATGTCTGAGATATTATAATTTGTATGTACATCATGGGTTATTAGAATTTAAGAATAAGTATAATGACACCAAAAGAATATACAAGACTACTTTACGATCCACGAAAATTATTTATTTTTCTAGGTTACTTAAGAATTCTAAAAACAAATCCAAAGATCTTGGTCTGTTGTTTCTGGTTTTCTTGGTAATAATTCATATTTCAATAGATCATCACCTGAATTAGACCCGGAGAAATGTAACTCCTTTTTCAGTGATAAAGTTGATGAAATTGTAAACAGTCTACCTAAAAATAATAATGCCTTGAATTACGTGAAAAATCTATCTAACACCAATTACACTTATGCTTTTGAACATGTAGGAGTAGAAGATACTTTTTCAGGTATTCAGAACTTAAATAACAGTCGGTGTCTAGATGTCTTTGGCATTAACTCCAAAATACTGAAATTAACGTCTTCTTTCATATGTGAACCATTAACTAACATTTTCAATTGTAGCTTTGATTTTGGTATATTCCTGGATGCTTTCAAGTATGTGAAAATTATTCCCGTTTTCAAAAAATGTAACAGATCTGAATACGAAAACTACAGACCTATCAGCATAATACTCGTACCTACGGTGTCGAAGGTTTTTGAGGTTTTGATAAAGAAACATATATAAATATTTTGAATGCAATTCCATATTAACTAACTGCCAGTTCGATTTTAAAACAGCTCGTAGCACTGTAGATGCTATAATATGTTTTATTGAAAGGACTCTTCAAGGTTTTGAAACTAATAAATTTTTATCATCTTATCTTAGCAATAGATATCAGGCTGTTTTCTTTAATGATAATATTTCACAGTATAAATTAGTGAAGTTTGGGATGCCCCAAGGTTCTATTCTTGAACCTACATTATTTTTAATATATGTTAATTACCTCCCTGACTCTGTCCAACCTGGGAGTCTAGAGGCCTATATGTTTGCTGACGATTTAGCTGTTAATGTTATTCATCGTAACCCTGATATTTTATATGTTAAACTTCAAGAGATAACTGAAACTTTGAAATTTGGTCTAAGAAGAAATAATTTTTTTGATAATGATCCTGTTAGGTTTCTGGGCAGCCATCTTGAGCAGGGGCTGGGATGGCAAACTCGCATAAATTACGTTGCAAAGAGAATGAGCAAAGGCCTATTTATGTTAAGAGTTCTTAGGTACATTATAAATATAGAATCCTTAATTACTGTATATTTTGGACATATTCACAGTCACCTAAACTATGGGCTGTTATTATGGGGTAACCATACTTCAAGTTTGCGCCTTTTTATTTTACAAAAGAGGGCTTAAGATTAATTTATGGAACTTCGCCTGGGACACACTGTAAACCACTTTTTATTCGGTCAGGTATACTTTTTTTACGCTCAATGTTTGTCCTGGCCTGTCTCCTTTATGCTAAGAGGTATATAAATAAATTCAGAACCTGTGATTCAGTGCATAATTACTCTACACGCAATAATTGTAATATATATATATATATAAACAAATGTAAATATACCTTAACGCAGAAAAGTTTTCAATTCACATCACTCAAACTCAATAATAGTCTTTCTGTTAATGTCAGAAATCTATCACTCGAAGCATTTAAGAGACGGGTCAAGTCAACATTGAAGTTGAACCCTCTGTACAATGCTGACGAATTTTATAATGTAAATGTTTGAAATTACTTTTATGACGAAATGAAATGCTCAGAATTATTATTATTAGTATTATTATTATTATATTCCTTTAATCAAGAATAAAATTAAATTGTTTTCGGTGGATCGCGTGTATTTTTCTTTTCTACAATCTTCACAACGTTTTGGTCTTATCCTTCAGAGCTTCCTCAGGTGACGGTGTATGTAATCTGCACCACGGTTGACATCGAATTTGAAATACAATGAAAATGAGATATGTAAACTGCGCCACGGAGATATGTAGGTTGCAGCAGTAGTTATAGGCAAACAAAAGTTAGACCTAATATTTGAATGTTCGTTTGTATTCAATAACAATTTTTTGCACATGAGACAATGGGAGCGTATTTGTCTGTAGGTTGTTACCGTTCTATGTATGTTAACGAGTGCTTTATCTGCTCCAACTTTAGGTTGGTAACAACTTTTCTCTAGCGAAGCACATCAAAACACAATCTCACTAACAAGTAATTTCACTTGTGTTTTACAGTCTCAGAGTCATTGTGTGCATTATCTTTTAGTGGTCGCAATTTCAAAGCCAGTCTTAAGTCTGGAGAAATGGGAAGGAAAATGTTAGTATGACGGTGACGCCATTTAAATGTCGGTGGCGCAGTTTACATCGTGTAGGTTGGAGGAAATGGTAGAATTGGCGCAGATTACCTTTTCCCCTTGGCATGATATAAACAGTCACCTGAGGAAGGTCTGATTGAAGTGAAGATTGTAGAAAAGAAAAATACACGCGATCTACCGACAACAATTTTATTTTATTATTTATTAAGCTTATATTAAACGGTGGAAATCAGGACCAACATGACAGATTTATCCAATATTCCTTTAGCTTGCCAAGGAATTGTCTATTGCCATTGAGTAACTATGTGACTCAGGGAAGGAAGTGAGAAAAATCCAGAGGTGGTATGCTATCCCAAAATTTTTCCCTAACATACATCAATTTAAAAATGTACATTCCCTCCTTTACAAGATAATAATTATTTGATATGCAGGGTATGTGATATCCACTTGATGGCGTTTTTAATTAACTTCCTTCATGAGTAACCAACCCTGCTATAAAGATGATTGCCAAGTAGGAGCACAACACATGACTAGAACATCATGTACTGTCGATTGACAGACCTTTATTTATTTCACATCACGGAAACCATCAATAATAGCAGTTCGTGTCGGCATGCTGACCACATGCCCCCAATGCTGCCACCTATGGTAGATGAGCAGCGGTCGGGTGGTCGGTCAGGGATGTAGAGCCATTGCGTTTAGTTTATTTACTTCAATAAAGATATTTTTAAAGTATTTAAGACCTATTTAAACAATATAAAAATCACATAGAGTCTAGTGGTGTAGTTATTAAGATGGCAAAAAGACAAGTTATAGTGACAATGACTACCGATGAAAGCGTATGTAAATAATCATGAAAAGTAATTATTATATTATGACTCAAAGGAACATTAAGAATTTGTATTAAATAGCCATTGATTTTCAGTGACGGTATGCTATTTCACTAATGAAACAAGTCCCTTGTATGCCATTGGACCTTTAAAACCAGTGACGGTATTTCATACCGGCACACACCGCCTTACTTCCTTCATTGGTATGTGTGATTTATGTATTTTTCAAATTTATCTCAATAGAGTTATCTGTTATTTCAGAAAGAGAAAAGACTAGCATCCATTTTCAGTAGTGCAATCCAAGCGATCCAGTGTAAAGATTTGTTTTTCTAAAGAACTGCAAAACGCTTATGAGTATTACACTCCTTGAATTCATAAATAGAAAATTATATTTATATAATTTACTTGATTATATTTAGTATAGGCAATTGAAAATATTCACAGCACTTCTAGTTTGGCAACTTCACCCTGGTTCAGTGGTGTGAGTTGATTGCTGTCCCATAAGACTTGTAGTAACATTCCAAATTATTTACGTCAAGAAATTTGAAAATTTTAAATGTGTGTGTATTTACGGGACACATGAGGGACATCAAAGAATGTACAACATACGGTAATTCATTATTTGAGAAACAAGATGCAGGTTCCTGACCGAATTCAATCAGCAAGTCGTTACAATTGGATGCGATAACGTTTAGACTACTGTCACATGTTGTTAGATCAAGAGTCTATAAGTTTTAGTGTTTTAAATTAGCCTCTGTGTTATTTGGCGCCTCCGCCAATTATTTGCCGCGAATTACTTATTTCCTGTGCAGGTGTGGACTTGCAGCGTGCCATACCACGCCAGTGTTAGTTTTAGTTCGGATCGAGTCGTCACGGTATATAGACACGCGTCACAAGCGTTCCTAATTGTGTGGACCTTTTCGCTATATATATCAATTCCTCATCTGTAACTCCGCGTATATCAGGCTCCTAGAGTGTAGGCAGCTTTACGTGTGAAATCCAGGAAATAATCTTGTATTTTAATGTTAGTTACAAGAATTTACATTGGTCTAACCTAGAAGCCTCGTGCAGTTTAACAGGCTTTGTCTAGCGTTACATTCGCCAACGGGCGGGAGAATAGTTTTCTACAAGAACATTAACTGTATTCATTTTTTTTATTATTATTGTGTATAAGTGCTGTATCCATTAGTTCAGAATTCAGGCTTCTTGAATATATACCATTGCAAATTACCCAGGTTAAAATCTCTGTCCCAGCTACCTACAGTCCATTGTCTCCCTTCGATTATTATTTAATTGGCATATGCCTGGTCCTCCGAAAACACTTTAATCCTACTGAGTTCCCTTCATTTTGGTTCCTCACGGGCGGATCTGAGAATATTTGCAATGATTTCTGAATTAAGGAAGAAGAGTGCGACTTGTAGCTGATTTTCGTGTATGACGAAATTACAAGGAGTCCGCTTGTTGTTAATAAGGTCCAGTTTCGCGCGACCACCCGAAGGTGCCGTTCGTGTGGAGTTCGTGTCAGCTTCGGGCTTCGCTCGGCTCTAGTGATTTTCCTGAACTGCTTATCTTCGCGCGCACCAGCTGGCTGCCGCTCCACGTGTTAAATGGTACCCGCCTTCAATCACACGCGAGAGGAAGACTACCGCCTCTCCGACCACCCCCAGTGCAGCTGACTGTCTAATCTCGTCCATTGCAAAGTGAATTGTTCATCATGGAAGAAGATATGAAAGCTTTATTACGACGTCGAGGTGTATGTAAAAGAAAGTTTACATTGACACAGAACTTTCTCAACGACGTGCCTGAAGATGCTAGTATATTTGTGATTAAAGCGCATTATGAGAAACTGTTAAATGAAATTGAAAAGTTTGAGGCAGTGCAGACGCAGATTGAATCCATGGTGGAAGTTGATACAGAACTTGATAGTCACATACAGTATGCAGACGAAGTATCAACAGTGTACATTAATCTAAAAGCTAGGTTAAGTGAGTTGATGCATGCGCATGAACCTACGTCAGTCAGTGTCAATTCAAATAACAGTGGCACACGACAATCAGTGAACTCCAGTGCATCGCAGGCAAGTAATGGGATAAAACTACCTACTATTCAAATTCCAGTATTTGAGAGTGATGTAACTAAATTCAAACATTATTTTGACACTTTTTCGAGTTTGATTGTGAATAATAGCAGTTTGTCACCTATTCAAAAATTCCACTATCTCATTGGTTCGCTAAGGGGCGAAGCTAAAACATTATTGCAAAGTTTGCCAGTCACGAGTGAGAACTTCCAAGTGGCTTGGGACCTATTGTGTGCAAGATATAACAATAAGCGTTTAATTGCCATATCCCACATTAAGCATCTGTTATCCCTACCTGTAGCACGATAAGAGACAGTTGCAGATTTGAGAACTTTGTTGAATCAATTCCAAAACAACTTGCATGCCATTGAAGCGTTAGAATTAGAAGTGCCACTTCATGAAGTCATTCTAATGCAATTGTTGTTGGAGCACCTTCCTGAAAGCGTGCAACGTGAATGGGAATCTAGAATCGATTCTCAAACATTTACTCCATTAGGTGAACTTGTGTTATTTCTAGAAGCGAAATCTCATTCTCTAGAAGTGCTGTCGAATAATTCCTGCAACAGGGCCAGCCCATCAAAACCTAGAAGTGAACGTCGTGAGCCTAGAAATCAACATAATAACAGTCGTCAGTCATATGTGTCGACAACTGAACAGTTATGCCCTCAGTGTCAAGGCGGCCATAACCTGTTTAAATGTAAACAATTCCGTCAGCTGAGTGTTGAACAGCGATGGAAAGTTGTGAAGAGTAAAAATCTGTGTTTCAACTGTTTTGCTAATACTCATCGAGTAAATCAGTGCAACGCATCTTCCTTCTGTAACTGTGGTAAACTTCATAGCAAGATGTTACACAACAGTGATCACAGGAGAACGGTTTCGCACTCGAGTGAAAGCAGTGATACAGTGAATAACAACAGGACTGAGGCTCCTGCAAGTTATTGTTCAGTGAAAATAAAGCCAGTGCTTCACGTCTTACTTGCGACTGCAAGAGTCGAAGTGCAAGACAAGCATGGTAACTACATACAGTGTAAGGCCCTTCTAGACTCTGCTAGCCAGGCCAGTTTCGTGTCTGCAGATCTAGCGAGGCGTCTGCAACTTCCTACAAGGACAGCTGATACGCCTGTCAAGGGTATAAACGGTACTTCATCTAATGCTAGTCATAGTGTAAACATAAATGTGAGATCTATGGTTTACAACTATCGAAGGAATCTAGATTGCCTAATCCTTCCTCGCATAACAGGGAAGCTACCTGCAGTCCGAATTGATCCCTCCTCTTGGAACATTCCCTCTGAAATTCCATTAGCCGATCCTAAATTTAATATTCCTTCTGAAATTGATTTGCTGATTGGAGGAGCACTATTCTTCGAGCTTTTCCATGGTAAGATCCTGACCAATCCTGGTTTTCCTGCATTGATTAGTACGGAACTAGGTTGGATATTGTCGGGAACCATTCCTAAGTCCTCTGTGAAAGGCAATCTAGATACTGGTCCCCAGCACAACTTCTTCATCTCTACGGACAATGTGGACAAGCAGCTACAACGGTTTTGGGACCTCGAAGACTTTCCACAACAGATATTAACACAAGAAGAGAAAAGGTGCGAACAGCATTATGCAGAAAATACCACTCGCAATGATGATGGTAGTTTCACAGTACGTCTGCCAATGAAACACGATAAAACTTCATTGGGTGAATCCAGGCAACAAGCAGTTAAGCGTTTTAGTTACTTGGAGCGAAAACTTCAGAACGACTCTACTCTAAAGGAAGACTATACTAAATTTCTTGTAGAGTACGAGCAGATGGGTCACATGAAAAGGGTTTCGCCTCCTCAAGAGAATGAAATATGTTATTACCTGCCACATCACGCAGTAATAAAACCTTCTTCATCTACGACTCGTACACGAGTAGTGTTTGATGCTTCTGCAAAGACGGACACAGGCTGCTCTTTGAATGACATCCTAGAATGTGGTCCTACAATTCAAGATGATCTGTCATCAATTATTCTTCGCTTCAGAACATATCGCTATGCATTTTCAGCTGATATATCTAAAATGTATAGGAGGGTACATATGCATCCTGAAGACCAGAATCTCCAGCGTATTGTATGGCGTCCAGATAAAAGCGAGCCACTACAAGATTATGCCTTGACTACTGTAACCTATGGCACTAAGTCAGCATCTTTCTTAGCCATACGGTCTTTGAGTCAACTCGCTCAAGAAGAAGAGTCTAAATATCCTCGTGCTGCAGACGCAGTACGAACCTCTTTCTATGTGGACGATTGCCTGTCAGGTCATGACGATCTACAGGAAGCTCTACAATTGCAAAGTGAACTTATACTCATGTTAAACAGTGGAGGATTTCCACTACGCAAATGGTGTTCAAATACCGAGGCTATCTTGGAAGCAGTACCCGTGGAGCACAGAGAAACGCAACTTCCTTTGTCCCTCGACAACAGTGAAAATGCTCATGCGCTTGGACTTCTGTGGCATCCCAGTACTGATTTGCTACAGATACAATCACATTCCTCTCTCCAAGAACCTCCTTCTTACAAGTTTACCAAGAGAAATATCCTTGCTGTTACATCCTCTATTTTTGATCCTCTAGGCCTCATAAGTCCTATCGTAATCCATGCCAAGATATTCTTGCAATCTCTGTGGCTAGCTAAGCTTAGTTGGGATGAGGAGTTGCCATCTCACCTAAGGGAAAAGTGGATGGACATTTGTAACATTCTTTCTACGATTCATAATGTTCGCATTCCACGCCATGTGTTAACAGCAGCTACGGTTACCGACATACAGATACATGGATTCTGTGATGCCTCGGAGAAAGCCTATGGTGCCTGTGTGTATGTACGGTCTACTGAAAGCAGTGGTCTTGTTACAACTAAACTACTTTGTTCCAAGTCAAAGGTTTCGCCATTGAAGAAGCAAACAATTCCGAGACTCGAGTTGTGTGGTGCCTTGTTACTTGCGAAACTGTATCAGAAAGTTGTCACTGACTTGAAATTGCCTACATCACAAAATTATCTGTGGTCTGACTCCATGATTGTGCTCTCATGGATCAAATCTAATCCCCATAAATGGAAAACATTTGTGTCTAATCGCGTATCTCAAATCCAGGAGATGTCAGAGACGGCAGCTTGGCGGCATGTGGCCACCCAACACAACCCGGCTGACATGATTTCGAGAGGTGTGGTAACAGAACAAATCTTAGACATTGATTTATGGTGGAACGGGCCTGTGTGGATTTCACAGCCTATTGAATCATGGCCCAAACAACCTCAGCAACTTGAGCTGCAGGACATGGGTGAGCAGCGTGACACAGTTTGCCTAGTCACACATGCTGAAGAAGATTTTATGCTACGATTTTCCAAGCTAGCGCGTTTACAAAGAGTTACTTCATATATGCTACGCTTTATAAACAACTGTAGAAGCCAAGTTAAACGTCACGGCCCTCTCACAGTTGAAGAGTTACAACAAGCTTTGTTGCTTTGTATAAGAATAGCTCAGCAAGCAGCCTATTCACATGAACTGTCCGATCTTCAGAGTAAGATGCAAGTGAATAACAAGAGTTCGCTCCACTCCTTGGTGCCTTTTGTGGACAAGGATGGCCTACTCCGAGTGGGTGGACGTCTGGAGAAAGCTGAGTTACCACATGATGCACGACATCAGCTTATCCTCCCTCCAGGTCACCACCTCACTAGATTGATAATTGAATCCGAGCATCTGCGACTGCTTCATGCATCACATCAACTGCTCATATCTTCTCTGCGAGAACGATATTGGATTCCAAGTGTACGTAGAATTGTGAAGTCTACGCTACATAGATGTCTAACTTGTTTCAAATTGAAAGCCAAAGGTGCTCACCAGCTGATGGGCAGCCTACCTAGCTACAGGGTGACCCCTGCTAGAGCATTTCTACGTTCTGCGGTTGACTACGCTGGACCATTCTTCATAAGATACGGTTCCCCCCGCAGCAAAACTCAGGTCAAAGCATACATTGCTATTTTCGTGTGCTTAGCTACGAAAGCAGTTCACATCGAGCTGGTTTCCGACCTTACTTCTGATGCCTTCATCGCCGCCCTGCGCAGATTCACATCTCGTAGAGGACTTTGCAAGGAAATATTTAGTGGGGAAGGAGCTACTTTCCGACTCACCCTGCTCCCCTTTCCATCGGCCGCTTCCCCTCACCGCCTACCGCGCATCTTCTCGCGCGCAGCCATGGCTCATGCCGGCCGCTACCGCAGCTTGCTCTAATAATTGCAATTACCATTATAAAAAACAAAATAAAATTTCACGAATTATAGAAAATGTCGAACAATTAAAAAAATACCCTTGTACCAAACATCACATTTCACGATCTTTAAACACCGATTTGATAATATAAAAAATCGAAATTTACATAATATTTCCCAATTTTTAAAAACGTCGTGTTATGATATAAAACATGGCTCAATCGATGCAGAAAAATTCCCTTGCACCAACAGTACTCTTTTCGTAACAAACAAAACATTTCAAAATTTGAAAAAGCGATTCTTGCGTTAACACTCGCGAATGCATGAAGTCACTCTTAGTAACTATATATGAAATCTTTCTTTCTTCACTGCTCAACTGTCATTCGTGGCATAGTGGGTTAAGACTCCTAGCTATAACGCTAGGGGTTCCGATAGATAGGTAGGGTGACGAGGAGGTGAGAGGAAGAGAGGAAAGAGACGGGAAAGGAAGAGAAGAAGAGAAGAAAGGAAAAATAGATTATTTTTCTCCCCACCCAAAACCCCTACTTTCCACGCGGTAGTGGTGGGGGACTCGGGTGAGTCGCAATATATATTTTTGCCATTTAGTGATAATGGGACGAACTTTGTTGGTGCTAACAACAAGCTTCGCGAGCTGCGTCTCTTGCTTCAGTCCAGCACCCATCAACAAATTCTCCAAGACTACGCCTCCTCTAATGAATTCACATGGCATTTTATCCCTGCTTCCTCCCCACATTTTGGAGGACTGCACGAGGCTACTGTTAAATCCATGAAATTTCATTTACGACGAGTGATGGGTAGCCAATTGTTTACCTATGAACAGCTTTCTACAGTTCTCACCCAGATTGAGGCCTGTCTAAACTCTCGACCTTTCCTACGCCTAAGTGATGATCCTAGTGACTCATCCTATCTATCTCCTGGACACTTTCTCATTGGAGAAAAACTCACAGCCCTACCTTCTCCTCCTATGGCAGAGAATGTCTCTCATGTTGCTAAATGGCATCAGCTACAAACATACATACATCACATATGGCAGCGTTGGTCAGCTGACTACCTACATTCACTGCAGCAGAGGCAGAAGTGGTCTGCGTCCAGCGAAAACATTCAGATTGGTACTCTTGTGCTCCTGAAAGAAGATAACTCTCCACCGCTCCAGTGGAAGCTGGGAATCATCTCATCAGTGCATCCTGGTGACGACGGTTTAGTGCGTGTTGTGACAGTGCGTACGTCTCATGGTGAATACAAGCGACCAATTGTAAAAGTGTGTCCCTTGCCTATTCAATAAGTGTAAATCTATTAGTAAAGTAAATCTTGATCTATCCGCAAAGTGTTATGTAAAATCTGTCGATTTTAGGCGGGAGTTATGTTAGATCAAGAGTCTATAAGTTTTAGTGTTTTAAATTAGCCTCTGTGTTATTTGGCGCCTCCGCCAATTATTTGCCGCGAATTACTTATTTCCTGTGCAGGTGTGGACTTGCAGCGTGCCATACCACGCCAGTGTTAGTTTTAGTTCGGATCGAGTCGTCACGGTATATAGACACGCGTCACAAGCGTTCCTAATTGTGTGGACCTTTTCGCTATATATATCAATTCCTCATCTGTAACTCCGCGTATATCAGGCTCCTAGAGTGTAGGCAGCTTTACGTGTGAAATCCAGGAAATAATCTTGTATGTTAATGTTAGTTACAAGAATTTACATTGGTCTAACCTAGAAGCCTCGTGCAGTTTAACAGGCTTTGTCTAGCGTTACATTCGCCAACGGGCGGGAGAATAGTTTTCTACAAGAACATTAACTGTATTCATTTTTTTTATTATTATTGTGTGTAAGTGCTGTATCCATTAGTTCAGAATTCAGGCTTCTTGAATATATACCATTGCAAATTACCCAGGTTAAAATCTCTGTCCCAGCTACCTACAGTCCATTGTCTCCCTTCGATTATTATTTAATTGGCATATGCCTGGTCCTCCGAAAACACCTATATTATACTTTAATCCTACTGAGTTCCCAACTAACACATGTTATGGTATGATACGTGTTAGAAAAAGGAATGCATGTTAAATTATAAGTATTAAGGACATCACATCCCCAGCTAAGAATACATAGTGCATTATAAAATGAAAAAGATTAACTAAATCATTACTTAATAGAATTGGAATTTGTTCAAATATTGAAAAATATAGGATAACAGCTTTTAAATTCAATGTATAATCTATTTTAAAGTTCAGCAAATATTTATAAATAGGCAACAAAAAGGAAGAGGGAAATTGAGAGAGATAGCAATTAGAGCATATATAAATGATATAAAGAAAAATACTTAATAGAACAAAACTAATCTCAGGGTTCCATAAAATAGATAATATTCCTTTATCTTGCACTTGAGTTTAGTGAGTGAAGGGCACTTGTAAGATAATGTATGAAAATACTCACTCACTGGCTCCTCCTCCATTATCCTCAACCTCTCTCTGTTCATTCTGAGGTTGTAACCTCCCCCTAAAACACAGAGAAAGACCAAATGAATAATATTTTATGTGCTGTAGGCCTACGACCAATAATAAACTTCACAACTGAACCTTCGGGTTCCATAAAATAGATAATATTCCTTTAGCTTGCCAAGGAATTGTCTATTGCCATTGAGTAAGTAAGTATGTGTGATTTATGTATTTTTCAATTTTATCTGCTATTTCAGAAAGAGAAAAGGATCGCATCCATTTTCAGTAGTGTAATCCAAGCGATCCAGTGTAAAGATTTGTTTTTTTAAAGAACTGCATAACCCTTGTGAGTATTACGCTCCTTGAATTAATAAAAGGAAAATTATATTTAAATAATTTAATTGATTATATTTAGCACAGGCAAGAGAAAATATTCACAACACTTCTAACACATTACCAACTTCGTGAGAATATTATAAGGAGAAATTTTCTTCTGACACTGTGATTCAAACCCAGGACCTTCGGCTACCCGTGCCGCCAATCTACCAACTGAACTAGCCGGAGTTCGATTCACAGTGCCAGATGGAACCTCTCTCCTATGACTAATTGCCCTTAAAGGTCTACCTCACTACACCAAAGTTGGTAGGGCGGTGGGTTTGAATCCCACCGTTGGAGGAATTTTTCTCCTATAATATTCTCATGAAATGTCCAACAGTGAGAACAAGTTACTTATGAATAGATACGAGCCCTGATTGGAAAGTTTATGAATTGATTCGCCACTGCTTATTGGTTTGGCAGGCAGGTACACCGAAGATGGGGGGTTAATCATTGACTTGTTTTTGAACGCCCTCTGACAGGAAAGTGCATGCGATCCTTTTCTCAGTTCATTGTGGCAGCTGGTTGAATGAGGGTATGTTACGGCTTGTTGCCGGATTCTGTCTGATTGAAAATGGACGTAAAAATGGAGCAACGAGTTTGAGTGAAATTTTGTTTTAAAACCGGGAAATCAGCTTCTGAGACTTACGAACAATTAGAAAACAGCTTTTGGAGATAAGTGTCTGAGCCAGTCAAATATTTTTGTGTGCTTCAACAGATTTAAAAATGGCCGCGAATCATTTGAAGATGAATCACGGTCCGGCCGTCCTTCCACTTCAAAAATGAATGAAAATGTTGTGAAAGTTCACGATTTAGTGCGCTCTGATCGTAGACTTACAATTAGGGAGATGGCTGATGAACTTAATTTAAGTTTCTATGCAGTCCAGTTAGTTTTAACTGAAGATCTGAACATGCGTCGAGTGTCCGCAAAATTCATTCCAAAATTGTTGTCAAATGACCAGAAACAACACCGACTTGAAGTGTGCCAAGAACTGATTAATCGGGTTAAAAATTACCCAGATTTCTTAAATTGGGTAATTACAGGGGACGAATCGGGGATATATGGATATGATCCTGAAACCAAATTTCAGTCTTCGCACTGCAAGAGTCCACATTCACCACGACCGAAAAAAGCATGGCCAAGTCGGTCAAATGTGAAGACAATGTTGGTGATTTTTTTCGATTCTACCGGTTTGTGCATCATGAATTTACCCCTAGAGGACAGACAATTAACCAGGAATGCTACAAATGTGTCCTGGAGCGTTTGCGCGAAAAGGTGCGGAAGAAACGGCCAGCATTGTGGAAAGACAGGAATTGAGTGCTCCTCCACGACAAAGCGCCAGCTCATCGTGCCTTCTCAATCGTGGAATTTTTTACCAAATTCCAAATTCCTGTGCTTTTAAAACCGTCCTATTGTCTTGATATAGCCCCTGCGGACTTCTACCTGTTTCCTAAACTGAAATTTTCACTGAAAGGGAAGCGATTTGACTCGATTGAAGACATCCAGGCAAATTAGGAAAGAGCGTCCTTAACACACTGCAGAAAAAAAATTTCCAGGAATTTTTCCAAAAGCGGAAACACCGTTGGAGTCGGTGTGTTCAGTCAGAAGGGGACTATTTTGAAGGAGATGCATCACAGTAGCATTTAAGTACCAACATTGTGAAATTACAAGCCCATTCTTAAAACTTTCCAATCAGACCTCGTATACCCTTTATCAATTGAATTGTTTATATGAAATGACTTTTTGTTAATTATGAAATGTGACAACATGACTGTGACAATACTTACAAGCATGTGCAGGAGCCGGCACCGGCACCCTCCTCCTTCTGTTTCGTGGTGGAGGAGGAGCAACCTCTGGTGCTGGAGGAGCAACCTCTGGTGCTGGAGCCGGCCCCCTCCTCCTTCTCCTTCGAAGAGGTGGTAGGGGTTCAGCTAAGAATAGACAGAGAAAGACTCAATGAATAAATGTTACGTGTTGGGGGGGAATCCTGTTAGGACAGTTGCCTTAAATTAGAGGGCCAAAATGACACAGCCTAATGAAAACAATTCTAAGAACCATAGGCCTATATTTATTAATGTAAGAACTTATTTTTCTAATTATCAATATTCGTGTATTTTATACTGCATACTGCAAAGTATATATTAAACTGGGCCAAGTATATTAATTCAAAATCCTTAGTTTTTGATCAGGTTTAAGAAATATTGAACTAACAAGCTTATTGATACTACTATTCAACTTTAATATAATGCCTTTTTCATCAATAACGATTTCATTTTGAAGTTTGACATCTACATATCTTAGTTTCATTTTCCTTGAGTGAAGAGAACTGGAGACCATTTAATGTTTCAAGAACACTAGGAACTAAATTGCCTTTATGTATTACTATAGCTTTACACTTTGAGGCATTTAGGGAAAGGCCTATGTTAGTTAAAGTAAAAATACATTATTCGATTTTTAAAGTACTATTCAAAAAATAACATTTGAATAATAATTAATTTTAATGCTTTCGCTGTAGTAGTATGGATACTGTTGAATGAATCGAGATTTGTTCAGGATACAAATAGCCAAAGTAAAATTTCTCATTGGATAATGGTGCTAAAAGCTCATGAAGAATTGGAAGAGTTTTTAATTACCTCTTGAGGTTATAAAATTTGATCTTTTTTATTTTTAGATATAAAATACTAATTTTACAATGGTTTTCAGAATTTTCAACGATTCACTCTGCATTCTAACCCCCCCCCCCCCCCCAATGTGGGCATCCTTGAATATGAATTTCCTAGCTTTAATATCCATTTTATTCTTAAAAAATAACATGTGAAAATTACTTACGGAAATCGATGTCATCCTCTGGGGTTCCCTCCCTGAGATGTCTGTTCAACCCTAGAAATAGAGAGAAACACTATTAATGCATCGTGCTGTAACGCATATCAAACTGTGTATATATTAACCTGTGAAATAACACATTATCAAATCTGAAGGCTTTATGCTAAATGAAAGTAAGACTCAACAAATGGTTTTTAGTCTCAGAGAAATGCCTAATGAGGATAATTTAAATAGTGTAAAATTTTTAGGTGTAATTATTGATAATAAGTTAACCTGGGAACCGCACATTATTTATATCTCTAAAAAGTTGTCGAGGGTAATATATCTATTAAAGTAACTAAAAAATCATATTCCCATTAAATATCTTAGATCTGCATATTTTGCATTTTTTCAGAGTATAATTTTTATTGGGGGTAACAGTAGTCATATCAATGACATACTTTTACTGCAAAAAAAGGCATTAGAATTCTGTCTGATTCACATATTCTAGCTCACTGTAAGACTTTATTTGTGAATCTAAAAATTATGACAGTCATTAATCTTTACATATATACAGTTCTAATTTATATAAAAAAATAATTTAGATAATTTTCAGCACAGACATGATATCCACTCCTACAAACAGAAGCAGTTCATGCATAAACTTGCCCCACTATCGATTATAGAAATCTGCAAATAAACTACCATTAACTTTAACCAGTGGCGGCTATTCAGGTTAAGTAGGTGAAGTAGCACTTCACCAGTATTTTTCCTTTACAATACGTATTTTTAAAGTTTATTTCCAATATCACGAATGTTGGTTTTTACTATAAATGCATTTATGTAATTTTGTATTGCCCGCCACGAGTGATGTTAAAGGAGGAGGCGCCAGAGAGCTCTCGAGTCTTGCAAAGAAGCACGAAGCAGAACTAGCCTTGATTCACTTCCCCTGTTCCATGGGTAGTCTGGTCCACTAAAAATGATGCTGGCTGATGCTGCAAGCAGCATTTTTCTCGCTTATCCCACGTCCATGCTGAAGGGATCAGACTACCCACGAAGGTGTCGTCCTTCGGCTTCATGATACGCGCGCTTACCACAGCAAGCTGCTACAATGACAGTGTGTGGCGGGTTTCATACCTACTCCTCTTCTGCTAACAGCTCCATTAATAACAAAGCACCAATTTCACTTCCTCTACCCGTACCAAAGGTAATAAATGTTCGAAATCAATGTTTTTAACATAAATACCTGTTTTGAATTCTCCTCTGTCCAATAATATTTTCAGGAACGTGTCTGTGTGGCTTGAGAACTAAACATCGTGTATAAATAAAACGTATTTGGATTAGATATCTTCTGGGGAGATTGACGACTTTTTCTTACTTTTATACGGTATCCTTATACTTTGATGGGTAGTTATAAGCCAGCTATCGTTTGTACAAACTCAGGCTTTTAAGTCTCACATCTTTGGGCGAGGCTAGAACAGACTTTCATTCTTCACGATTTTATAAAAAAAAAACTAACAATTTTGTTTAAATTTTCCACACGATTTGCATAGACGCTAAAGAGCTAGAATTTTTATTTTTAACAATTTTCAATTAATTATTTAAAAGGTGTTTATAAACAACCATATACTTCATTGAAGTATGAACGGTAGAGGAGCTTGGATTCTTTCTCATAAAATTAAATATCATTAACGGAAAAAAAATCATAGGCGTTCGATTCTATAGCACAAAAGTGAGGCATAGGGATGAGACTAGAAGTTAATTTATTTAATGTGTGTCACCATATACCAAGACTACTGTGTACTGTGATGAAAGCCCACTGTCACGTGTCACAACACTGAACCATCTTCGGAGATCGTCACCGATAGGACGCCATAGGACGACAACGTTGAATCACGACGTTTCATTCCTACAATGCATATTTTTTCATAGGCAATGTGACATGTGACATGTGACATATTAATCACTGCATATTAATGCCTTGAAGTATCCAGTAACGAGCTGAAGTTTATCAGATAAAATTGCATATTTCCGACCCTTGCAAGCATATTAACTTATAAGATAAACAACAGTCATTGGTCAATATCTGAGGCATTGTTAAAGATTATTAGTCAATTTCAAGTCTGCATCGCATGAATGGAATATTCTGAATAATCTGATTAGGAGAATAATAATTACGATAAACATCAATAGATTCGCGGCGGAAAAGCAGAATCGAATTTATCTAATGAAACTCATAATCCCGATTGGGATTTATTGAGAGTATTCCATGAATAAAATGTAACAGATTTTATAAATAATAACTATATTCTTACCCGCATTGTTTAAAATCAAATCATCATTGTGCCAGCTGTCAGATCACGACGTAGGCCTACTAAATGAAGGATCAAAAATGTTGCCAGACAAGTACTGTCTGACTGTGAGCTGAAGGCCGAGCTGGTGGTATAGTGGGGGAAAGACCTAGACAGTAAATGCAAGCGCATGGTAAGGTAGTGGGGGAACGCTAGCTCGGCCTTCAGCTCGCAGCCATACAGTATCTTGTTTAGCGAATATTTCAATTCAGAAAGAACCTTTACTGCAGCTAGAAGAAATGCAGCCGTCCTATGATGATATCACCGACAAATTTGCAGCCATAAAGGACTATCGAAGGATTGATTTGCTATACAAGACATAGGTGAGTTCGGTTATTAACGTAAGCATGTGGCATTGTTTTCCTCTTCACCTAATTTTCCGGCCACGAGCCGCCACTGACTTCAACAAATAAACCGTTAAATTCTTTTAAAAAAAGCATTATATAACTTGCTGATTACAACATATTTATATTCGTTGGAAGATTTTCTTGACAGAACATTGACAGTAGACTAAAGTTCTAATTTTCTATCACAAATAAAGTTCTAATTTCCTATCACACATATCTCTATCCTTATTTCCCATAATGTGTGTCACACATTCTGTATTGTAAACTTGCTTACGTTAAATTAATACCAGTACATTATAAATTACTGTTCATTAATGTTATTTTCTTTGTAGATATTTTTGTAATTATCTATTGATATTATAATAGCATGTGTTGGGATGTTTGGTCTTGTTTACATGTTTAGGGCCATTTCTAATGTAAATCTTTTATAATTTCTCATGATTTCTTCACTTAGTGCATTTGTTGTAATTCTTGTACTTTGACTTTGTCTATTGCTTCTGGCTTAACGACAATAAAATATTTATTATTATTATTATTATTATTAAATATAGCACCCAATCTGCTAGCGGTACAGTTGGGTACCATCCCCTATCTTTCAAAATGCATGCTTTTAAACAAAACTGAGTTTCATTCTATTATAAGAATATAAGATTGTACAAATGTTGACAAAAATACAAAAAATTGCAAAATCTCAGACAACTAAGCAGATCAAGGCCTTCTCATAATTAGTGGTGGAGGATTTAGTGAGAACTGCGTTGCTAGGGCCTGTTGCCATGGTAGTTAAATTCCTGTGTGGTCGCCATTTTACAGTTATTATAACATACGAGTTTCTTAAATTAAAATTTAATTAACTTAATAGAATTGATTAAGCTACATTGAGTACAGGCCAGAGAAAACATTCACATCAATTCTAACACATTACCAATTTTATGAGAATATTATAGGAGAAAAATTCTTCTGACACTGGGATTCTAGGACCTTCGGCTGTCTGTGCAGCCAATCTATCAACTGAGCTAGCCGGAGTTCGATTCACAGTGTCAGATGGAACCTCTCTCCTATGACTAATTGCCCTCACTACATCACAGTTGGTAGGGCGGTGGGTTTGAATCCCAGCATCAGATGAAATTTTCTCCTATAATATTCTCATGAAATTGGTAATGTCCAACAGTGAGAACAAGTTACATTATCAATTTCATCGTTTATATGAAATGGCTTTTTGTTAACCAAGAAATATGACAACATGACTGTGACAATACTTACCAGCTGGTGGTGGAGGAGGAGCCTGTTCGGCTGGCTCTCGCACTGCAGGTGGAGCTAAAAATAGACAGAGAAAGATTCTATGAATAAATGTTATGTGTTGTGGGGGGGGGGGGGATCCTGTTAGGACAGCTGCCTTAAATTAAGGGTGCCAATATGACACAGCCTAGTGAAAACAATTCTATGAACCATATATTTATTAATATAAGAACTTATTTGTCTAATTTATCAATATTCGTGTATTTTTATATTGAACTTTAAAGCAGCTAACAATAAAGGACTCCCTATTTATTAAAATATTCTGAATACATATGGTTATGGACAACATGGAGCAAGTCTTGCAGAATGTTTAAGGGGAATTCCTGTAATGCGGCTGAAGACAGTATACCAAAACAGAAAAAAATTTATACAAAATTTTGAAATTGTCCCTGTTGCACCAAATAGCAACCAGCCACTTCCCAATCTCTTATCCCATTCTTCTCCTTCAAGTCTTGGCAACATGACTTCTGCCGGGGAGACTGCACACTGAGATGGAGTTGCAGTTCATTTCTATGGCATTTGTCCATTGTGAGGAAGACAGGCCTGGTTTTGTAGAAATCCAGGAATTTGCTTTAGGCAAGTCTTCAAATTGAGACTCCTCTGCCTTGATGGGGTCAAGATTTCCACATTTCTAATTGTTGTTTTCGGAGCTTTTTACGGAGTCCATGTGCTTTAGGATCTTCATCAGTAGGTAAAATGGGGTTAGACAAGCTTATTTCAATTTCTTCTGTGAAGTTCCTTGTGTGCATGAGGTGACGGTCAGAAATCGATCGCAGTCGGCAACGGATGTTGATGAGCAGTATGTAGGCCCTATGCCTCCCAAGAAGCTTTAATTAATCCTAGTCCATGCAGCCTCTTCAGTGAATATAACATCGAATCGGGGACATCCGTTGGCAAACCAATTATTTCTCTTAAACTGCTTCTAAAATTTGTCAATATCTTCAAGAAACCTTTTTTCTTAGTTTATGTAGCGGAGCATACTGCAAAGGATATATTAAGCTGGGCCAAGTATATTGATTCAAAGTGCTTAGTTTCTGATCAGGTTTAAGAAATATCGAATTAACAAGCTTATTGATGCTACTATTCAACTTTAATATAATACTTTTTCATCAATAACAATTTCATTTTGAAATGTGACACCTACATATCTTATAGTTTAATTTTCCTTGAGTGAAGAGATCTGGAGACCATTTAATGTTTCAAGAATAGTAGGAACTAAATTGCCTTTATGTATTACTATAGTTTTAGACTTTGAGGTATTTAGGGAAAGGCCTATGTTAGTTAAAGTAAAAATACATGATTAGATTTTTAAAGTAGCCTACGATTCAAAAAATAAAATTTGAATGATAATTAATTTTAGTGCTTTGGCTGTAGTAGTATGGATACTGTTGAATGATTCGAGATTTGTTTGGGATACACATAGCCAAAGTAAAATTTCTCATTGGATAATGGTGCTAAAAGCTCATGAAGTTATAAAATTTGATTTTTTATTTTTAACATATAAAATGGTAATTTTAAAACAATTTTCAGAAATTACAATGACACCCTGTGGGCACCCTGCATATGACTTTCCTAGCTTTATTATTCATTTTATTCTTTAAAAAATAAGATATGAAAATTACTTACGCATGTCAATATCGTACTAAGGCGACCTCTCCGTTTGATGTATGTTCAAGCCTAGAAATAGAGAGGGTGAGGCTTGGGGTGAGGGTAAGGCTGGGCTGGGGTGGGGTGGGGTGGTGTGGGGGCTTGGGGTGGGGTGGGGTGGGGTGGGGTGGGGGCTTGGGGTGGTGCTGACGTTGAGGCTGAGAATAGACAGAGAAAGACTCTATGAATAAATTTTGTGTGTTATGTTTACTACAGTAATTAAGGGAGGATAGAAGTGTTGATTTTGCTATTTTGGTCAAAAAATGCGATTTTTGGGTTTTAGTGCAAAAAAATCAAGCATACTCTAAAGTGTATCTCTGAAAAATTTTATGTCATTTGGGCGCATGGAACAAGTGTTTCTGACGCCATTTTTAAAGTACTAAAAACGTAATTCTCGTGCTATCCTTTGTTACCTAATCGTATTTAATATAGTGTATTTAGGTGTAAAATATGTAACATAACTGTTGTGTAGGGCTCCATTCATATGTAGTGATAGTTCAGTGTAATTATAAAGGTTTATTAATAGGTACAGAAGATGCTTATATTTTACTCTGAGTGCATGTGAACTTTAATCGCATGTTTTCTCAGTTTTAATTTTCATGTTATTTTGCCACATTCAAAATCTATATTCTCCCACAAAAATATAGATACAGCTATGAAATTTTTTCACAGTGTACTTTATGATGTTTGTAATAAACTATCTAATCAGATTTTTGGTATGAGTCTTATTTTTTTTTAAATTAATACTTTGCATAAAAATGTATCAATTTTTCATCAACTTTTTATTTCCCTGGGTAAAATATTTTTTTAAACAAAAAGTATAAATAATATCAAAAATCTGAATCATTGAATCTGTTAAGCAAGCATCATAGAAACTCACATAAAGAATTCAAATCCATATTTTAATATCGGTCTGAGATAGATAGATTTCAATTTTGATTTTAAAAAATCAATTAATATAATTATATCTCAAAAACAAATTGAGATATCAAAGTGAAATTTGAAACTTCAACATCTTTTTATGTTTAAATTAAGTGTACAAAATTTCAAGTTTCTAGTACAAATTGTTTAGAAAATCACTCTCAACACTTCTGTCCTCCCTTAGCAGAAATACATTATTAGATTTTAATGTACTATTGAAAATATATTCAATAATAATTAAATTTATTGCTTGATTTGTACATTTTTAAATTCAGCATATGGCAATTGCCATAGTCTCTCCTATGACTGATTCTCATGTAATGTCCAACAGAGACAATAATCTGTGGTTCATGAATGCTTATAAATCTATCCTTGCAAACAAACAAGATACTCAACTCCACTTGATAGTACTACCATTATAATTAATTTCAATATATAGAATTTAAAGAATTACTGGTCTAACCTGACATGTGCCGTTATCTTTGGCCCCACAATCACAGAAGAAGTTGTTGTGCTTGGCCTCTGTCACATACACAATGCACAATGTGTGCACACTCCAACATCGTCTACCATCTTGCATGTGTGGCAGGGGTACCGGTGTCGGTTTATGAATTCCCGCTGTGTTATAGTAAAAGTGCACAGTTTGTTGGACAGACTTTCCTCATCCTGAAACAGAAATAGAAAAGTGCATCGATATAACGTAGCTCAGATTTTTTTTTAACGGTAATTTTTTATTATTATTATTATTATTATTTACAATACAAGTTTACATGACCAAAGTTGCAGTCCATTCATGTCTGTGAACTGTGAGACACTTTGTGATGAGTTTTAACCATTATTTCAACACACGTGTATTTTGTGCTGATCAGGGAACATCAACCAGGTCCAGCTGTTTAATAACCAATGGGAGATGGTGTCTGCCCAGACGTTGTAAGTCAGCGCGCGCACGATATAATAATCTCTGTAGGCCTTCTGTTATTGGACGTATTTCTCCTGTCATATAAAACAAGTATCCCATTGCTAGCCACGTTTGCGCAAAGACATTTTGTTTCTTTGAGATTTGCAAATTTAGGATGGCACGACTTATGTCATTAATATTTTCTGAAGGTGCCAATTTGGACATCTGCGCATAGATCCACCTCCATACTGGTTTGGATGGTGAACAGCTAGTAAGCCGATGATGTAGGGTGTCCACGCATCCGCACGATTTACAAAGTGGGGAGGACACGACATTGTGGAGGAATTTCTTGTCCCCTGTGGCAATTATGCCATTCAGTACAGCATATGCACTCGCTTTCCAGTCGGTCGAAATATGATTCGTAGAAAACGTTTTCCAAATAGTGGACCAGTCCATGTTCGGGTATTTGAGAACGATGTTAGGAGGCTTTTTGTTTTGCTGGAGAATACAGTCATACAGCGATTTGGCAGTGGGGGCACTCGCTGGAGCACCGAAACGGTTGACCATGTCTGTGAGTGTTTGAAGGGCTGTTTTGAAGGTAGTCAGTACACTAGGTCCATGATTGGTAAAGTTCATGATTCAGATGATCCTCATGATTAGCTTTAGAATAACTTGAAGTGGGAAGATGATAGAATGCGACGATTGAATGATGCAAGCTCGCCTAGCCACACTTTTGGCTGCATAACTATTGCAACTGCGCACAATATACCTCTTCGACAAAAAATTCTCCAAACTTGTCCTGCATGCATACTTCATGTTTGGATCACAGTGCGAGCCTCTGTCTAGCCTCTTGTGTGATTTAATACGAAGATAGCAATATATAGGTAGATGCCCTTGCTGTGATGTCATGCTTAGGCCAACATGTGGGACCACGACATATCACTTATGATGGACGAATGATGTGCAGAGTTTCTTACTTTTAGACAGGAAAATTAGGAGAACACTCATTTTACTCTGCAATGGAAAGAAATAAGTACTTACTTGCAAACTGCAGTTGGGTTCAATTCACAGTGCCAGATGGAACCTCTCCTATGACTAATTGCCCTTAATGGCCTTTATGGAGCCGAAAAATAGATGTAGAAAATATAATAAATAAATTAAAAAAAAAAAAAATTAAAAAAAAAAAAAAATTATAAGAAAAATTTTAGGTCCACGAAGCATAGGTGAAGAATACAGTCTTAGGAGTAAAAAGTAAATAAAAACAAATACAGACATTCATAGTGATATCAGAAAATGAAGGATATAGTTTATGGACATACTAGCTGACCCGGCAATGCTTCGCTATTGCTAGATTTGGATATATAGA
Source organism: Ectobius pallidus (assembly GCA_964059195.1). NCBI lineage: Eukaryota > Metazoa > Arthropoda > Insecta > Blattodea > Ectobiidae > Ectobius > Ectobius pallidus. The sequence goes on along the minus strand of CAXKWD010000001.1, from coordinate 212,197,631 downwards.
TTAAGCGAACACAGTAATTTTTCAAAAAGAAACTCAGAGATAACTCTAACAGTAGTAGTAGGCCTAATTGTAATAATAATAATAATAATAATAATAATAATAATAATAATAACAATAACGCATAGCATTTAATCACCTATAATTTGACATTAAAATGTAATTGTGACAAATAACAGTTTCAATTATAATTTATTACAGTACTTCATTTTGGTGCGCCCACTTACTCCTTCCCTCTCCACTTCAAAAAATGTTACGCAGAAAAAAAAAATTATTTAGCGTAACGTAGCCTCTTTAACCACGTTCTGAATTTCGATATATGGGCATATACATACTAAAAACGTCATTGCAGTACTTCTCTGTAAACTACATTGGCAGTTTGACCCTCAGGCTGCAAACCCTAGAGCAGGCAACATACAGTTGGCCATGGGAGAAACAATCATTCCGTAAATCCACTCCAGCTACCTTTAAAGTTTGCCCTTGGGCTTTATTTATTGTCATGGCAAAACATACTTTAATAGGAAACTGCAGACGTTTAAACTGAAAGTGGTAATCAGATGGTATCAAAGGAATTCGCGGAATAAAAACAATTTCCCCATGGCCCACACCTGTGATGATCGTAGCTTCTATCACATGCTCGGAGAGGGTCGTCACCTGAAGCCTGGTACCATTGCACAATTTCCGGGGATTGATGTTTCGCAGCAGAATGATTGGTATTCCCACTTTGAGGCGGAGGCTGTGAGGTGGGATCCCTGGTGGGTTCAGTGTGTGGAGGAACTCGACGGGGTAGTGGACTGTATCCTCCAATTCAACTACACAATCAACTGACTCGTACTTCATCTCCTTTGCTGGGACCTGCTCTAACAGGATGTTGTTAATGTTCGTTGCAGACTCATTTGTAGGTGTAAGTATTGCTCTTTCTCTTAGCCAAGATGGATCAATAATACTCATACTTTTTAAATTAGGATAAACGTTTTCAGTAAACTCTTGAATTTGGTTAACAACAGTGCATAGTGTATGTGGAATGTTAATTTTGCCATTGTTATGCTGTAACTGGCCATTTCCAATTTGCAAAAGTAGGGTTGAAAAGGGTCCCTTCTCTGAATTCCCCATCAGCTGTACTCTCATATTCACTTTTAGAGTGAGAATATTTACTCTAGGCCATAAGTACGAACTTAAGACATGCCTTAATCTCATCGGCGCGAGTTCCTCTTGGAACGATAGGTAATGTCTGTCTAAAGTCTCCAGCTAAAAGTACAGTCACTCCTCCCATCAAATTTGCGTTATTCCTTAGGTCTTTCAAGGTTCTATCAAGTGCCTCCAACCCTCCCTTGTGAGCCATGGTAATTTCGTCCCACACTATTAACTTGCAAATTCGCAGAACATGAGCCATATCACTCTGCTTCGAAATATTGCAGACTGGAGTTCCATTGCGGTTGAGGTCCAGAGGCAACTTGAAAGCTGAATGCGCTGTTTTTCCCCCAGCAAGTAAAGTAGCTGCGATTCCGGATGAAGCAACAGCTATTGCAATGTTTCTGTCTTTTCTGATTCTAGCCAACAATAAGTTTATGAGGAAGGTTTTTCCAGTACCTCCAGGAGCGTCCAAAAAAAATAGTTGTCCATTCTCAGAATGAACACTGGCCATCAATATGTCATACACTTTTTTCTGATCACTATTTAGTTTTAACTTGTTTTTGTGGACTAACTCTGATAATTTGACTACTTCATAGGATACCTCTCTCAGTAATTCATGGTTGGCTGAATCTGTACTTCGGGTACGCGAAGGAGTAGGCAGGCCGTATTGCTGCAGGTGATGGCCAGACATATCAAAGACCAAATCCTCCAACAAAATCAAGGTTTTGTTGTACACAATAGCCATATTGGGTAACACTCCCTCTTGGCACTCCTTCTGAATGTTCCTCTTTATATCCTCAGACATGCTGTCCTTGAAGTTCTCCCAGAGTTTGAAAGCATCAGCTACCTGGCAGAACACTAACATTACTGAGAACAATTCACGAATTTTGTGAGGAGATTTTGAGATGGCGGCTTCTTCAAGTGTATGATGCCACTGATTGTCATCCTCCAGTAATCCCAGCGCTCTGCAGGCTGATTGAAAACTGGGATAAATTACTCCATCAACCTTTTTAAGATCACTGAAGCATGTAGGTCCACGAACCTCATGGAGTAAGAGACGCAGATAGTAACACTCAGTATTCATAGGGTGCACGGTGTAAACCCTACCTAAAACATCGTCCTCTTTTACTTCAGGGTGTCCTAGGATGCTCTTACCCTGCTTTCTTCTAGAGAACTTGTTATTTTTCCACACGTAGTAGGCTGGAATTTCACTGTATAGTAGCGTCCGAGCAAATGAATCTACTTTGCAGAGATAAAAAAATCCCAATAAAGTGGTCTTTGGAGGGTTTTTGACCTTATCTCCAACGTTTCCTGAGGTAAAGTAAACTCTTTGGCCATTTTCAAGGTGTACTGAAAGATGCATGACGGGTGGATACCTCTCATGGATTGGAAAGCAGAATATTCGCCAAGCAGCCTCTGAACTACTGATGTAGCGACCCGATTCGTACTGAGTTATCTCATTAAACTCGTAATAGAGACCAAACGATGCCTGATCACTGCCCTTGTTTATGTACTTACAAATATACTTTATGGACTTGATAGAGTTACAGAGCTCGACGTTGATGTGAGCCTCAAAGGTACGTAAAAGAACAGGATTATATGGCACCACCCACCTGTTGTCTAGGTCCATATTTTTAACATTCACTGTAAATCCCCCGTCAGTCGGAGAGCGTCTGCGATACTGTGGGTAACCGTCGTCAGCCATCTGCGTGTCCTTGGTGAAAAGGCGAGGGAATCGCTTGCTGCAAGAGCCGTTGACCATACAGGGAGAGTTTCGGTTTAGGCCTCCGCAGGGCCCATGAATCATGGTGGACTTTACTATTTCATGGAGAATTGGATCAAGATCAGCATCCGGTATTTCTGCGCTAATTACACTATCAGTTTGGCTCGAAGTAATTCTATTTTTAAGCCACAATAGGATGTGAACGTGAGGCAGACCACGCTTTTGCCATTCTACTGTGTACATGAAACACCTAGTTGGTTCAAAAATACTGCCTTTTGTAAGTAACTGGATAATTGTTTTCACTTTTATGTGGAATACCCGCGCTATTATATCGTGCCTAGAATGAGGGGCCTGGCCAACATATAACTTTTCTTGTATTTCATGCCACTTAGGATTACATGTAAAGGTAATGAATAAGTCTGGGTGACCGTAATGGCGCACATAGGTCATAGCGTCTTGTGTCCTTTCATGCATGTAGCGAGGCCCCCCGGTGAAACTGGAAGGTAACACTACAACTTTTCCCAGCTCAGATGCTTGCCCGTCACATTTATTGATTGCATCACGAAGATGCACATACTCCTCCACCCGCAGTTTACTCTGATTATGTCTTAAAAAGTTTAATCGTTCTGTTTCAATTTTGGCAAACATATCAGTTAAAAATTGATTTAAGAGACTGCGATAACGGAAAATTAAGTTTTCTTGGCCTTCTCTTTCCATGTGTGAATGTGTGTGAATAGAAGGAGGAAGCCGATACAGTTTTCTTCAGGGTAACTTTGGTGGTCGGATCAATCTGAGGAATGTTGATAAAGTAACCATCTTCTCCACGACTAAACATAAGTGGGTACTGCAGCGCATCGTAAGCTCGATGAGTCTCACTTATGCGGGGAATAATCGTGTGTCTCTGCTGTGGAGGACGATGTCTCGCTTTTCAAACATTTCACCCACTATCACCAAAGCCACTTCCGCTGTGGAAGGTGCATTGTACCTGCCTCTATGTGCACCTGCGGGTTTTCTGTCAGCAGTTATTACCACCTCAAAGTCTTTGCCCTCTGGTACGCTCTCCATAGTCATTTTAAAGTCCTTAATATATGGGTTCGTGTCATGAAGCATTTTTTGGAGTTGGCTCACTAACCACGGCTTTACAGAGGGTGCATTATTACACCGAAGATGACACTCTCTCTCTTCATCACCAACAAAGTAAACTTGTAGAAATGACGGCTCGCATTCCGGTGAAGGTAAAAGACTTCCTATTAGGTGATACACCTGCCCTTGAACTTTAAAGGTCGGAATAAAGTTCCCTTCCTTAACCTCCTTTGCTCCAAAGGAAGTCATTTGAAAGCAGCTGTTGTACTGCCTGATGTTTGACAGAAAGTGTTCGGAATGTGGGTGTTCATTTAACAAAAGATCATGAAGGAGCTCTGGCGGTGACTGAGGAGAGGGTAGGTGGACCTTTCCATTTGCGCAGCACAGACCGGAACTCTCCTCTTTCCATTTCCTAGCTTTGCACCACTTACATGTTGCCATAGGACCTAAGGTAACGGTCTTATCTTTGTTGTATTCAATATTGCTATTATATTTGAATCCTGACATTGATTTTACAGACCATGGCAACATATTTATTTGACTCCTCATGGCAGTATATCTTTTAACTGCAGAAATGTTTACTTCTGGATTGTTTTCACTATATTTTTTTACTGCTGCGCGATTTATGTCAGGATTATTTTCACTATATTTTTTTACTGCTGCACGATGTACGTCAGGATTTGTTAGACAATATTGTTTTACAGCCTGTCTGTGTGCCTTTGTACGATTAGTATTGGAAAATCGCTTACGTCTTTTTTTCCCTCGTTTTTTATTTTCTGTGTCTGAGAGGTGGGCAGGTTCCTGGATTTTCCCAAAACGGGCCTCCGTAAGATCAGATGTCAGCAATAGTTCAGGGATAGAAGGATCTAGAGGAATAAGTACATCGAAGTGGCCTCCTGCAAGCTCTCCAGTAAACCTCATCCTTTTTATTCCCTCAGCAGGCTCTCCGCAACTGAATAATAGAGTACCGTCCCTGTAAATCTGCAACTCATAGGGGAATATCTCAGATGCTGGTATGACTTCACAAGTTGTTCCGAAAGTTCCCGGTTTGCTCATATCAGCCACATATTCTGCCTTACTTCTGTAAATGTCCCCCGTTGGCTTCAAGGTGAATGGTTCGAATTGGCACCAATTACTGGAAACATGTTGCACGACACTGGTCCACACCTGAAAACCCAGCGAGTCACTGCCGTACACCAATTGAGCCAAAGAGGAGAATAAACACTGGCCGTCAGGACTGATAGGAAATACACGGTGGGAAGTAGGCACTCCATTCACGTTTATGACTTCCATTGTCGTCACTACAAATAGAAAATAGAAAATTGTATTTATTGAACTACGAAAATAATGTATCAAATTATTTTGTAAAAGAAACAAAACTAATTAAAAACGGAACGCAACAAATTCAGTCTCGTTTGAAAGAGATCAAATCTGATCAGTAAACTAAACAAAACTGAGGTTTTTGAGAAAAATATAACGAAAATAATCTATCAGAATCTTTTGTTAAACGTCGAAAAACTAAAAAGACTGAACGGCATGTTCTGCTAAACAGTTAAAACAACACTAAAGCACAATTGCTAAAAGTGTACTTACCGTAAACGTATTAAAGGGCAGCATGACCAAATATGTTCATGATACAATATAATTTAGCATTTTACACCATTGTGTAGACTATCTTTCACAATACAGGCCTAGGCTAACTATAAGAAAACAGCTCAACTCTTAACAATAGAACCCAAGGCCATCTATATTTACTTCGTGTCACAAAATAGTTGGTAATCATTTATAGGAATTATATTGATAGCCTTTCTCATAATTTTATATCTATTAGGTCTACATGAAATCATAGTGTCAATCAAAGCCACCTGTGTAGTTTAAAAAAAATAATGTTGCCATGGGGATTGTGTACATGCAGTAAGAATTCCTTTTGGTGAATATCATAACTTTAAAACCCTATTTTGGCCCTTATAGGCCCTTAGAGGCCAAAGATTTTGAAATCCTTTCTTAGTGCGCATCTAGAGCCTAGTAGCAATATGTGTACCAAATTTCAAGTTCCTAGGCTGTATGGTTTTTGAGAAACTGTGATCAGTCAGTCAGTGGGTTTTGGCTTTTATATATATTGAGAAGATTATTCAAATTATTATTATAAATTCAAACAGGCTCACAAAACAAATATTGGAATTCTATGAAAGTAGAAGTGAAGCAAAAGTAAAAACTATGAAATGGATTGGTGAAGTAAAAAATGACTTAAAACTGGTAGATCTCAGAGTTAAACCCAAAAAACAAAATTCGCTGGCAATAACATTAATGGTACGGTTAGGCCTACGATTTGCTGACATATTTGTTTCAAGTTTAAAGCAGCCTTATAGGTTATGAATGAATAGAAGGTCAATCTGAAATCTGTCAGGAATTACATTAGGTATATTGCTGCATGGGAACGAATAAGAAAAATACTCACATTAAAATATAATGTAGATATCTGTAGTCATACATATCTAAAGAATGCACAATATAATATCAATATTAAACGGCTAGTTCTGTTTTAAATCTTTGATTTACATTATTATTTACACTGACATTGTTATGAAGGAATGAATCAATCAGGGAGGGCTAACAATATCAATAAACAATTGGCAATTTTTTTACGTTATGTTTAATATACTGTGGGCCATGAAATAATATTGTAGCATCTTATATCTATTACAAAATTAACATCGATATACTCGTTATTTGAATATCGGTCAACCGATTTGGTCAAAATTCACTAGGCTTGTACCCATGGGCATCATAAATGTGTATACCAAGTTTCATGAAAATCCAATAAAGCATATTTGAGTTATCGCACGTACAGATACACAGACAGATGGACAGACATTTTCCCATCCCTACACACAATCTCATAAAGTACCATACTGGCACTTAATAAATAATAATAAATACAGCTTTTGGTGAAATTCTTAGGTGAGAAATTAGAACTTCATTATACTTTTCCTCAGCAAAGAATTGCTCTACAATCTTGCAATCTGACATACTCTTTATTGACAACTTAAACAATTGCATACTATTTTCAGAATTAATTGAACTGTTATAGTTATGGGTAATTATCGTTACAGAATGGCAGCCAAGTTCCCTGCACTGAAATGCTGTTTCCGTGATAATTTCTACAAATGGCAATATTTTTTAGTGATTCTATAGATCTTTGGACAGTAAGCCTACCTAACAGAATACAACACATTTTTAAATGTATAACTTATTTGCAGCACTTGAAATAAAGTAATATATAACAATTAACCTAGTTGTAACCCCTCCTTGAACTCTCCTCTATTTTTAGGAGAGGGGATGATGTTAAAGGGATAAGAGTCAGCCAGGCAGCCCAGTCACAATGGTAATTTGACCAATACTATGACTTTCACAATGAAATAGCCAAAGAAAAGGGGGTGAAGTTTTGAATAGATAAATATTATATAACTTTATACATTGCTGAAACAGTTCATATTCAAAATAGATGAGGGGGGGGGGGGAGCACGTGACCCTGTGACCTATTGGTAGAATCATACCTGTAAAGGAATAGCATTTTACTCATAATACTGAACATCAATTCACACAAGAGCTGAAATGCTAACTGGAAGGACTACCAGCCAATTAGTAGCTTAAGAATTCTTCCTAGCGGGCTGCCAGACTTTCTCTTTTTGAGTAGTTATGAATGGAGGTCACGGTTCAGTATTGATAAACACAAGAACTTGAATGTAATGCTGTGATTTAGTCCTCTAACTGCCCCACAACCAATGTCATGTGGTGAGAGGTTCACACGATTGTGTGCCATCATTTACAGTTTTAATCATTTTCTATTAAACTATCACATGGACTTTTTAAATCAGCATCAGCAGAAATGCAGTAATACCCGCAGGAACGGAAATTAATACAGAAAAACTAAGTATATGGTCATGAAACATCAAAATAATGTCCTACAAAATATTAGAATAGCCAGTAAATTGTTTGAGCAAGTGAAGAAAATCAAACATCTGGGAGCAATAATTACTGATAGAGGTAAATCATTTCCGTAACATCTCTGGGATCTGTTATGGGTAGGTTGAGTGCGAGTCTGGAGTCTAGGACGCAGCTGACTCCCCGCCCCTTCCTCCAAACACTTCGCCAACGAACAGGCGAGACCATCGGAACACGTTTCAGAGCACAAGAGGCGTCTTTTTCAAATAGCAATGGTCAATCTACAATACTTATTTCTCATACCGTATTTAATTTTTTGTCGTAACTGAAATAAAACTGTCGTCTTTACTAGCTGTTGTTCAAATAGTTTTCACCTCTGTTTATGCCGTGAGCCTATCTATTCGTATTTCTGAAGTGCCAACAGCCAGCCACCTTTTACCGGTGTAAGGGGTTTTAAGCCGAAAATACGAAGTATGAAAGAAAGAAAAAATCATAAAATCGTATACGATACTTCCTAAATTAATTCATTAAAGTTTCTTTAATAGTAATGCCCAGATAGTGCAATGCTTCTTCTTAATAACTGAACATCAGCTTAAAAAATAGCATAAAACAAATTTTTGTAAGGAAAAGATATTTTCGTACTTTCATCTTAAATATTTGGTATTTTTAATGAACATAACATGCATTATTATTGTAGATGTTAAATCTATTTCATTACAGCTTATACAACAACTCGTTTCGCTCATTGGGGGCTGCGCCCCCAAACCCCTGCTGAGGTTCTCGGGAAAGGTTTTTTTAAAAGATCAATGGAGATAGAGTGTGTGTATTTAGTATGCTGTATTGGCTATTGCCTTTTTTGCCACAATAAACCTGAAAAAATAAATGTGGGAAGACTTTGGGTTTTTTTCGGAATTTTCCCATCGGTTGCAAGCTAAAAGGTATCAGTTTGCCAAGTGTAGTTTTCTAGATCAACTGGCAGTGTACATACATTTATGGTGTATTTTATGGAGTAAATTTCAACTGAAATGGATACAAGATGAAATAGCGACTAAGATTCATGGTTTGTAAAGTATTCAATTTGGCATTTGCCTTTACGACCACGGAAATCATAGAAAAATACAAGTAAAATTGGTTGTAATATGTTGTAAAGAATGCGGGATTTCATCTCCGAGTTATTATTAAAGAATATAAATTATGAAATTTCTTTAACAGATAGAAGAAACTTTTGTTAGTTCTGGACAAAAATATGTTAATTGGATTTAATTGTTATGAACCTGAGACTTCAGAACGCAAGTCCAAGACGTTACTATCTCGACCACCCCGTTAGGTTTACGGAAATAATTATTTCTAAACTTTCAGAGCCATACGTGAACACAGTTTGACAATACCTTTGCCATGGAAACCGAGCCCTTTTTCGGGGGTTTTTAGGGCTAAAAATATTAAAAAATTACTTTTTGGAATGTTCCTGTGGTTTACAGCCTAAAAGCTATATGTGTACCAAATTTCAAGTTTCTAGCTTATCTGGAAGTGGACAAACATTAATGTCAGTGAGCCGAGCCGAGCCCTTTTTCGGTAGTTTTTAGGGCTAAAAATTGAAAAAATAAACTTTTTGGAATTTTCCTGTGATTTATAGTCTAAAAGCTATACGTGTACCAAATTTAAAGTTTCTAGCTCATCTGGAAGTGGGCAAACATTAATGTCCGTGAGACGAGCCGAGCACTTTTTCGGGGGTTTTTAGGGCTACAAATTTAAAAAAATATTTTTGGGGGGAATTTTCCTGTGATTTACAGCCTAAAAGCTATACGTGTACTATGGTTTAATTTTATTGAGAATTTGGATTTGTGTGTTGATAATTATAGCTAGAGAGTCTACTTTTTATTTAAATTACTTTTACCCATTTTTTTTATTTATTGTTGTGATGTTATTGATAATATTATATTGTGCTTTTGGGAGTATGGAATTATTTTCTTAATATTTGTTTTGGTGTCTGGATTTAACGTGGAATATAGTAGAGGGGGTTTTGCATTAATTTTTTTGGCTGAATATGCTAGAATTTTATTTATGAGAATGTTGGTTGCAATTATATTTATAGGATGAAATTTTGGATCACTATTAGGCCTTTGCTTAATAATTCAAATTCTATCAGGAATTTTTCTAGCCATACATTATTGCCCTAATATTGATCTAGCTTCTAGCTCATCTGGAACTAGTCAAACATTAATGTCGGTCAGCCGAGCCGAGCCGAGCCCTTTTAAGGGAGTTTTTAGGGCTAATAATAAAAAAAAATAACCGTTTGGAATTTTCCTGTGAGTTACAGCCTAAGAGCTATAAGTGTACCAAATTTCAAGTTTCTAGCTCATCTGGAAGTGGACAAACATTAATGTCGGTGAGCCGAGTCGAGCTCTTTTTCGGGGGGTTTTAGGGATAAAAAATAAAAAACTTAAGTTTTAGGAATTTTCCTGTGGTTTACAGCCTAAAAGCTATATGTGTGTACCAAATTTCAATTTTCTAGCTCATCTGGAAGTGGGCAAACATTAATGTCAGTGAGTGAGTGAGTCAGTCAGTCAGTCAGCCGTGTGGCTTTATATTATAGGGATAAGGTACAACAAATTAAAATATCAACATTTTAAGGAGTAAACCTATTCACGAAATAGCTTAAATGAAGATTTGAATTATTGTTATAAACATGTTCTATTGAAACGAACACGTTAAAATTGTTTACACTCGATATTTATATTTATAATATTAAAAACACTGTTAATGAAATTAAAATAAAGGCATCCTCAGGAAATGAAAGTTATGCATGAGTACACGCACTTATGGGGACCGATGTGTGAAATATTTATAATTTCTACATTTTTCATTCCATTTTCTTCATTTGTTTTACCTGACCCCGGAAGCATTTAGGATAATCCCTAAAATTTTGAGAGCTGTTAGTTTATTTAATCTTGAAAAAATATACTCATATTTTGTGATTTTATTGGGTTTCATGGTTAAAGATCCTTGGAGTTCAATTTTCAAAATTTTGGAACCGAATTGCAAATTTGCATATTTCATCTCTACACGCGTCAAAACCAAAAAGCTGATAGTTTACTATTTCTTTTAGAAATAAAAGTTAACGTTATTTTACTTAATTTTGTCGAGTTTAAATCATAAACTATATATTATAAAGGCATAAATAGCTAATTGTTTTTAATTAACTATTCGTTGAGTTAATTTTACCACTGACAAGTCTAAGAACTTGGTTGAACAATTCAAAGCAATTGATTAAATATTGCTACGCAAGGAATAATTTAAAGTATTTATTCACATAATTTGAGCAGTTTTTTAATACAGTTTAGGTCACCGAAAAAAATAACAAATGCATGCTTAAAATATGCGGACTTTTCGTTTCTCAGTTCTACAAACTAAAGTAGAAGCTATTCATCTCCTATAGTGAGATATTTCCCACCTTCCAGACCACGAAATGCCCTACTGTAAGTTTTTGCATTTTTAGAGCGCCTTTATGTTTTCTCCAATAACGTACTAAAATGCGAACTGTTCTGCGAAACATTAAACTTTTACTCTGTATTTTTGTGCTTTTCATTTGTACAACGCTGTGTAATTATTCTTCTTCACTATCTTGAAATTTCAGCACAAGTGCACTGTATTGTTAAAAATCAACTGTAATACCATAGTGCCATCCCCTTCTTTTGTGAAGCAGGTAGAGCAGTTTTGCGAATGAACAATACCTATCATGGAATGCGAGACTACTGACTACTGAGCAGCTAGCCCTGCACATCCCCCACCCTTCGCTGCATTGCTAGGATCGCTCACTGTCCAGCTAGAGAAACCCAGAGATGTTACGAAAATGATTTACCTCTACAAATAATGTCAAAGTAGAAGTTAAATGTCAACTGAAATCAGGAAATGTTTGTATTTATGCAGTTTAGAAAGTCTTTATCTTCGCGTCTTCAGTCCAGAAATCTAAAAATGAGAACTTATAAGACAATTATTATTCTGCCAGAAGTATTATATGGATGTGGGATATGGTGGATTATTCTTCGGAAAAAACATAATTAGAGTGTTTGATAACCGGGTGCTTAGGAAAATAATCGGACCAAAGAGAGACGAATATAGCCTAAGGACTGGAGAAAACTGCATAATAACGAGCTTCACCGAATATAGTAATGGCAATTAAATCACGAAGGATGAAAAGGGTTGTGCATGTTGCGCGTGGGGAAGGAAAGGCATATCTAAAAAAATATTGACTTGGAGACCCAAAGGGAAAAGACCACTTGGAAGACCTAGATGCAGATGGGGAGACAACATTAGGATATAGTTAAGGGAAGTAGGATTTGCGAGGAATGGTTGGAGTGAAACATACCCAAAGTAAAATTTCTCATTGGATACTGGAGGTAAAAGCTCATAATTCTTATTACAGTAATTGATTGTATCATTGTATTCACCTTAGCGACATTAACAACATAATTGTTCAGTTCAGTAGCTGACACATGTAATTTATGAGATTTTGAAGTTCCAGTACCCAATGATTTGACTGCTTGCCAGAATGCAGTCATCAATTTACAATTATCAAATAGAGTGTAATAAAGTTTGACCTTCTCGTTGCGGATGGTTTGTTTAGTTTTATTACAGCATTTATGGTAGTATTCATAAACTTCATATGAGTTCTAAGAAATTTTTTTTTTCCAAGCTTTATATCTTTGTTCAATCAATGATTTAATGGATTGGGTCCTCCAGGATGCTGGAGCACGCCTCATTCGTATGGTTTGGAGGGGTGCATGTTTATCGTATAATGACAAGACATGGTTAGTAAAAAGTTTACTTTATCATTAATATTGGTAATATGAGTTAAGAGGGTATTAGCAGCATAGGATTCCAAGTTATTTACGTCAACAAATTTTAATGTGCGTGTATTTAAGGGACACTTCAGAGACATCAAAGAATATACAACATACTGTAATTCATGATTTGAGAAAAAAGATGCAGGTTCCTGATCGAATTCAATCAGCAAGTCTTAACAATTGGATGCGATAACGTCTAGATTACTGTCACATGTTAAGGTATGATACGTGTTAGAAAAAGGAATGCATGTTAAATTATAAGTATTAAGGGCATCACATCCCCAGCTAAGAATACATAGTGCATTATAAAATGAGAAAGATGAACTAAATCATTAGTTAATAGAATTGTCATTTGTTCAAATATTGAAAAATATAAGATAACAGCTTTTTAATTGAATGTATAATCTATCTTAATGTTCAGCAAATATTTATAAGTAGGCAACAAAAAGGAAGAGGGAAAGTGAGATAGCAATTAGAACAAATATAAATAATTAAAAGAACAAAACGAATCTCAGGGTTCCATAAAATAGGTAATATTCCTTTAGCTTGCTTAGGAAGCACTTGAGTTTAGTGAGTGAAGGGCACTTGCAAGACAATGTATGACAATACTCACCAGCAAGTTGTGCACGCCTCCTCCTCCTCCTTTCAGTCGTTAGGCGTAGAGGATATCGTGCATCTAAAACACAGAGAAAGACCAAATGAATAATGTTTTATGTGCTGTAGGCCTACATGTCATTTTGAAATGTGACACCTACATTTTCCTTGAGTGAAGAGATCTGGAGACCATTTAATGTTTCAAGAACAGTAGGAACTAAATTGCCTTTATGTATAGCTTTACACTTTGAGGCATTTAGGGAAAGGCCTATGTTAGTTAAAGTAAAAATACATGCAAGTACTATTCAAAAAATAACATTTTTATAATGATTAATCTTAGTGCTTTGGCTGTAGTAGTATGGATACCGTTGAATGATTCGAAATTTGTTTGGGACACACATAGCCAAAGTAAAATTTCTCATTGGAAAATGAAGGTAAAAAAGCTCATGAAGTTATAAAATTTGATCTTTGATTTAATTTAACAACAGTTTTCATAAATTTCAATAATGTACTCTGCATCTGAACCCCCCCATATGGGTACCCCTGAATATGACTTTCCTAGCTTTAATATTCATTTTATTCTTTAAAAAATAACATATGAAAATTACTTACTGAGGACTATTACTTATTCCGGACTCTCCTCCCTTTGATATCTGTTCAAGTCTAGAAATAGAGAGAAACTCCATCGTGCTGTAATCCATAATTAAACGAACAAAACGAATCTCCGAACTCCATAATAAAATAGGTAATATTCCTTGGCTAGCTTAGGAAGCACTTGAGTTTAGTGAGTGAAGGGCACTTGTAAGACAAGGTATCTACTCTTATACAATTCAACAGCCCTAAATAGCGTGCTTGCTCGCCCGCTTCGTGAGACATCGGGTATACTCGGGGATGTTCGTCTCTCGCAGTCTAAACTTTCATGACGACTACAAGATTAGGAAAACCGTTTCTTTACTATATAAGGCCTAAGTGAAATGAACACAATGAACAAATATTCCAATTTTATTTTTACTTACAATTTTCACAGCTCTGAACCACAAACATTTTTAATAATATACCAGTGTAAATTTCTTAAAAATCCTGGAGTCAATGAATAATGGCGGGCGAAGCCGGGGGCACCAGCAGTAAAATATTGATGATTTAACTCTTGAAATATCGCTGATAATAATAATCCAAATCAATCACTCCTCTTGAAAAATTATATAATTTCTGAAAATTACACTGAATTTATCAAATAAAATTCACATCTCATTCATCTGTCAACAAACAGTTGAAAAACAATACGTATTATCCACCGCCATCTCGAGAATTAAGCACGAGAATTAGCCTATACAGTTTAGAAGGCAGTGGTTCACAGGTATCTTTGGAACTGCATAATCGAATCTGAGATCGTTTTCTCAGGTGGCAATTTCTAATCGTGGAATGTACTCTAAAGCCGGAATTTTAGCTGTTTCATTAATTATTAATGGTTTAGTTTAAGAATGATTCGCGTGCAAGTGTTAATAAATATAATGCTTTAATAATTATTATACTATTAATTTCTAATTTTTCAATTAATCATCGTGGGCGAAGCCGCGGGCACATCCTAGTGTCAATACCTTCCAGCCAGTTGCTCCCTCCTCCTCCTCCTCTCAGGAGTATTTCTTAGAGGGTACCGTTGGTCTAAAACACAGAGAAAGACCAAATGAATAATATTTTATGTGCTGTAGGCCTACGACAAATAATACACTTCACAACTGAACCTTCGGGTTCCATAAAATAGATAATATTCCTTTAGCTTGCCAAGGAATTGTCTATTGCTATTGAATAAGTAAGTATGTGTGATTTATGTATTTTTAAAATCTATCGCAATAAAGTTATCTGTTATTTCAGAAAGAGAAAAGGATTGCATCCATTTTCAGTAGTGCAATCCAAGTGATCCAGTGTAAAGATTTGTTTTTTTAAAGAACTGCAAAACCCTTATGAGTATTACGCTCCTTGAATTAATAAACGGAAAATTATATTTATATAATTTAATTGATTATATTTAGTACAGGCAAGAGAAAATATTCACAACAATTCTAACACATTACCAACTTCGTGAGAATATTATGGGAGCAATTTTCTTCTGACACTGTGATTCAAACCCAGGACCTTCGGCTGTCCGTGCCGCCAATCTACCAACTGAACTAGCCGGAGTTTGATTCACAGTGCCAGATGGAACCTCTCTCCTATGACTAATTGCCCTTAATGGTCTACCTCACTACACCAAAGTTGGTAGGGCGGTGGGTTTGAATCCCACCGTTGGAGGAATTTTTCTCCTATAATATTCTCATGAAATGTCCAACAGTGAGAACAAGTTACTTATGAATAGATACGAGCCCTGATTGGAAAGTTTATGAATGGATCCGCCACTGCTTATTGGTTTGGCAGGCAGGTACACCGAAGATGGGGGGTTAATCATTGACTTGTCCTTGAACGCCCTCTGACAGGAAAGTGCATTTCCTTTATTCAGTTCATTGTGGCAGCTGGTTGAATGAGGGTATGTTAGGGCTTGTTGCCGGATTGTGTCTGATTGAAAATGGACGTAAAAATGGAGCAATGAGTTTGAGTGAAATTTTGTTTTAAAACCGGGAAATCAGCTTCTGAGACAAACTATTAGAAAACAGTTTTTGGAGATAAGTGTCTGAGCCAGTCAAATATTTTTGTATGCTTCAACAGATTTAAAAATGGCTGCGAATCATTTGAAGATGAACCACGGTCCGGCCGTCCTTCCACTTCAAAAACGAATGAATATGTTGTGAAAGTTCACGATTTAGTGCGCTCTGATCGTAGACTTACAATTAGGGAGATGGCAGATGAACTTAATTTAAGTTTCTATGCAGTACAGTCAGTTTTAACTGAAGATCTGAACATGCATGGAGTGTCCGCAAAATTCATTCCAAAATTGTTGTCAAATGACCAGAAACAACACCGACTTGAAGTGTGCCAAGAACTGATTAATCGGGTTAAAAATGACCCAGATTTCTTAAATAGGCTAATTACAGGTGACGAATCGTCGATCCTGAAAACAAAGTTCAGTCTTCGCAGTGCAAGAGTCCACATTTACCACGACCGAATAAAGCACGGCAAAGTCGGTCGAATGTTTAGACAATGTTGGTGATTATTTTATATTCTACCAGTATTGTGCATCATGAATTTACCCCTAGAGGACAGACAATTAACCAGGAATACTACAAATGTGTCCTGGAGCGTTTGCGCGAAAAGGTACGGAAGAAACGGCCAGCATTGTGGAAAGACAGGAATTGAGTGCTCCACCACGACAATGCGCCAGCTCATTGTGCCTTCTCAATCGTGGAATTTTTTACCAAATTCCAAATTCCTGTGCTTTCACAACCACCCTATTCCCCTGATATAGCCCTTGCGGACTTCTACCTGTTTCCTAAACTGAAATTTTCACTGAATGGGAAGCGATTTGACTCGATTGAAGACATCCAGGCAAATTGGGAGAGCGTCCTTAACACATTGCAGAAAAAAAAATTCCAGGAATGTTTCCAAAAGCGGAAACACCGTTGGAGTCGGTGTGTTCAGTCAGAAGGGGACTATTTTGAAGGAGATGCATCACAGTAGCATTTAAGTACCACCATTGTGAAATTACAAGCCCATTCTTAAAACTTTCCAATCAGACCTCGTATACCCTTTATCAATTGCATTGTTTATATGAAATGACTTTTTGTTTATTATGAAATGTGACAACATGACTGTGACAATACTTACAGGCAGGTGGAGGAAGAGCCGGCACCCTCCTCCTTCTAATCGCTGCTCGAGGTTGAGGTGGTGGAGGGGGTGGTGGTGGAGGGGGTGGTGGTGGTGGTGGCGGAGATGGCCCCCTCCTTCTCCTCCTCCTTCTAATTGGTGGGAGTGGTTCAGCTAAGAATAGACAGAGAAGGACTCAATGAATAAATGTTACGTGTTGGGGGGGGGGGAATCCTGTTAGGACAGTTGCCTTAAATTAGAGGGTCAAAATGACACAGCCTAATGAAAACAATTCTAAGAACTATAGGCCTATATTTATTAATATAAGAACTTATTTTTCTAATTATCAATAGGGTAAGGTGGTACATTTTCGAACATGGTACAATTCTGAACGGACTAAGATTTTTATCCATTTTGGGGTTTCAAATGTTAGCCAACCTCTTTTTAAAAATATAGCGTCCATACTGATTGTTTTGTTGATCTGTATCCGCGAGAATGATGTTTTAAGTTGACTCATTCGGCCATAAAATATTATTTTCCAATCGAAGGTAAGAACTCCATGCTGGAAAAATGGCACGTTATAAAATTGCTTATAATCCCACGTTGTGTTACTGGAATACATTGTTGAGGACCAATTTTTAACTCATACCATTACTCATACCGTACTCATTAAGTACGTCTTAAATGCGAATTTCAGAACATACATGTCAATTAAAATATGAATGACATTTTGTTGCCCCTAGTAACAAGAAAACTATAGGCCTAATGTACACTTATTGTTGTGAAATGCAACTAGTTTAGCTCAGTTGCAATAAACATACCAAAACCAATTACAGCGAGGTGATATGGGCTAACAGGGAAGAGGTCCTGAGTTCAAATCAAACCTTGTGGCCGCCCAAATTGACTTGGGTTTTTCATAGTTTCCTCATTCGCAAAGGCAAACGCCGGGTTTGTAGGACATGCTTACTTTCCATAACTCATCGCCGTTATGTCACTGGATATTATAATAGTTTAAACTGAATAGCACAAAAGAAGACATCACTAAACAATAGAATCAGATGATACGAATGAGTTGCTACTATAGACTAATGGTTCACGCAACCATACTAAACACATATAACCTACATGCAGTTGCGTGCAATATAACCTAAGTAGTAGTAGTAGTTGTGGCGAAATTCAATTATAAGTCGCCCCTTAAGTTCCGCCCATTCGATATTCACATTTGCACGGACTGTGTGATGTATTTTGTTTCTGAGCAAAGCAGAGTGACCAACTGTCCTTATTTATTGCTGCAAGTGCCTTGCACCCACTATCCTTATATATTGTGCAAGTGCCTTGTATTCACCTCTACATATAGCTAAATAATGCATAACACTAACCACATAGTTAAGTGCGCGAAGCGGAGGCGGCAGCCGTAGCGAAGCGCCCTTGCATTTTCGAATAATGTACGATACACTGTTGTAGGTTTCGAAAATGTGGCATATTATATCTCCCGCGAAGTTTGTCAGCCTGTCACCTCTCGTCTAGTATGACATCACACCTCCAACGTCCAATCACGAGTTTCTTCATAATACGAGGAGAGAAGAATTCGCTAGATCGTGGTATAAAAGAAACTGCATTGGTGGGTGGGTTGGGTGGGGCCGATTTATCCCAAGGTGCGACTTATATTTGAATTTTCCCGTAGTAGTACTAGTAGTACTAATAATATGCAGTTTTACTGTCATTCATTATTATTATTATTATTTCACGGTAAAAGCATTAAACATGAAGATCGACTCTGATGGTTTCCGTTCGAGATACTTCTTAGTTTAATGAAAATGTAATAAATAAAATTTAATTGTCCCTATAATTTACTTTTTTCTGTGCTAGCCTTTAACACGTATATGCGAGAAAGTTTGTGCAACATATTTTTGCACCATTTATTTCATCAGGAATCTTACCAAGCCACAATGGATCGCCTTTCCCTATTGGATTTCTACTATGCCACTCTTCAAGAACTATTTGCACAACAAAAACAAGGGATCAATGTTGACAACAGACTGCATGCTGTAAAGTCTATATTGTAAAATATATATATATATATAAATATAAACAAAATAAAAAATACTAGTATTTATGAAAATATGACTGATAATTTTGAGGAAATGAGAATGAATATGTAATGACAACATGAAACCTTAACTTACGTCTTGATCCAACCAGTAGAGATTACCTGAAAACAAAACAAAAATGGCTTAGCTTTGATAATAAATTTTTTTAAGTTATAGTTGTGTGTGATAATATTGTGGATTTAACGGTGATTAATTAGAAGATGTTAAAATTTTGTTATGGATTTATATAATATTTAATGTGTTATTGGAATGATTGTTAGGAAAAAAATTAGTGGTGAATTTCCTATTTTGTTAAGAAAATAGGTTGTGGTTGTGCTGCTCCTCTTATGATTCACTCCTCTAGACCCCGTAGGCTAAACAAAGAGAAAGATTCAATGAATATATTAATGTAACATGGTTTGTGTTGAAGGGGGACAAGCAAATCAATATAACAAAATAAATAATAATAATAAAATAAGGTAAACTGATTTAACAAAGTGCCAGAATACTTTTTTTTTAATCAGTGATAATTGCAATTGCAATTGTGATAGGCCCATGCAGAAGAGAAGTTATTTTTTTAATAGATCTTAACTACACAGAGAAAGACCAAATGAATAATATTTTGTATGCTGTAGGCCTATATCAAATATTATACACCGTGTCCGGGAAAGACCTGACGAAAAAGAAATAATTATATATCAGAAACTATTACAGTTACAACCTCAGTATTTTCACAGTTAGAACGACAAACTCAAAAAGTTTTGTTTTGTAGCATCCCGTAATGCGCATGAGCATGCACATTGTTGTTGCACGAGGAGAAACGAAAAAAAGCTTTTTCTGCGCAGTGTGTGTAGTTAGTCTTATTCTGAGAACTGGGAATGCAAGTTGTGCGTAGGCTACAACATCGTTTCCAAACAGACAAAGGCCGAAATCCTCCCGCCCGAAACAGCATCCTTCATTGGCACAAGCAATTTCAGGAGATTGGTAATGTTGAGTCACAGCGGGGAAAGGCAAAGAAATTGCGCATAAACGAAAATGACATTAAATGTGTCTTACAAAAGGAGCACAGCAAATGCCAAAATCCACAGTCCATGGGAGAGAAGGACCTACACCATGGCCACCAAGGTCACCTGTCATGACCCCACTGGATTTCTTTCTCTGGGATTTTGTGAAAGACAAAGTGTATCGCACGCCTGTGACCGATAATGCAGAAATGCGTGGCCGAATCTACGATGCAATAGCACTAGTCACACCGGAGATGCTTTTGCGTGTGTGGCACGAAATTGAGTATCGGGCCACAAATGGTGCTCACATAGAGGCTTATTAAAACTTATCGTGTTTCTCTTTGTTACCGTGAAAACATCACGTCAATAAAAGCAATAGTTTCAGATCGATAATTATTTCTTTTTCGTCAGGTCTTTCCCGGACACCCTGTACTTCACAATTATTACAATAATAGAAAAGGCTAGCATCCATTTCCAGTAGCACAATCCAAGCAATCCAGTATAAAGATTAATTTTTCTAAAGAACTGCAAAACGCTTATGAGTATTACAGTCCTTGAATTCATAAACGGAAAATCATATTTATATAATTTACCGTAATTGATTATATTTAGTACAGGCAAGAGAAAACATTCACAACACTTCTAACACATTACCAACTTCGTCAGAATATTATAGGAGAAATTTTCTTCTGACACTGTGATTCAATACTTCGGCTATCCGTGCCGCCAATCTACCAACTAAACTAGCCGGAGTTTGATTCACAGTGCCAGAAGGAACCTCTCTCCTATGACTAATTGCCCTTAATGGTCTACCTCACTAGGCCTACACCACTACACCACAGTTGGTAGGGCGGTGGGTTTTAATCCCAGCGTTGGAGGAATTTTTAGCCTATAATATTCTCATGAAATGTCCAACAGTCTGAACAAGTTACTTATAAACAGATGTACCCTTTATCAATTGCATTGTTTATATGAAATGACTTTTTGTTAATTATGAAATGTGACAACTGTGACAATACTTACAAGCAGGTGGAGGAAGAGCCGGCACTCTTCTCCTCCTCCTAATCGCTGCTGGAGGAGGCACTTCTTGTTCTGGAGGAGGTACTGGTACTGGTACTGGTACTGGTACTGGTGCTGGTGCTGGTGCTGGTGCTGGTGCTGGAGCTGGTGCTTGAGCTGGCACTTGAGGATCCAGCACCCTCCTCCTTCTCCTCCGAAGAGGTGGTAGGGGTTCAGCTAAGAATAGACAGAGAAAGACTCAATGAATAAATGTTACGTGTTGGGGGAATCCTGTTAGGACAGTTGCCTTAAATTAGAGGGCCAAAATGACACAGCCTAATGAAAACAATTCTAAGAACCATAGGCCTATATTTATTAATGTAAGAACTTATTTTTCTAATTATCAATATTCGTGTATTTTTATACTGCATACTGCAAAGGATATATTAAGCTGGTCCAAGTATATTAATTCAAAATCCTTAGTTTTTGATCAGGTTTAAGAAATATTGAACTAACAAGCTTATTGATACTACTATTCAACTTTAATATAATGCCTTTTTCATCAATAACGATTTCATTTTGAAGTTTGACATCTACATATCTTAGTTTCATTTTCCTTGAGTGAAGAGAACTGGAGACCATTTAATGTTTCAAGAACACTAGGAACTAAATTGCCTTTATGTATTACTATAGCTTTACACTTTGAGGCAATTAGGGAAAGGCCTATGTTAGTAAAGTAAAAATACATGATTAGATTTTTGAAATACTATTCAAAAAATAACATTTGAATAATAAATAGTTTTAGTATTTTGGCTGTAGTAGTAAGGATACTGTTGAATGATCCGAGATTTGTTCAGGATACAAATAGCCAAAGTAAAATTTCTCATTGGATAATGGTGCTAAAAACTCATGAAGTTATAAAATTTGATTTTTTATTTTTAACATATAAAATGGTAATTTTAAAACAATTTTCAGAAATTACAATGACACCCTGTGGGCACCCTGCATATGACTTTCCTAGCTTTATTATTCATTTTATTCTTTAAAAAATAAGATATGAAAATTACTTACGCATGTCAATATCGTACTAAGGCGACCTCTCCGTTTGATGTATGTTCAAGCCTAGAAATAGAGAGGGTGAGGCTTGGGGTGAGGGTAAGGCTGGGCTGGGGTGAGGGTAAGGCTGGGCTGGGGGTGAGGGTAAGGCTGGGGTGAGGTGAGGGTAAGGCTGGGCTGCGTCGGGGTGGGGTGGGGGCTTGGGGTGGGGTGGGGTGGGGTGGGGGCTTGGGCTGGTGCTGACGTTGAGGCTGAGAATAGACAGAGAAAGACTCAATGAATAAATGTTGTGTGTTATGTTTACTACAGTAATTAAGGGAGGATAGAAGTGTTGATTTTGCTATTTTGGTCAAAAAATGCGATTTTTGGGTTTTAGTGGAAAAAAATCAAGCATACTCTAAAGTGTATCTGTGAAAAATTTTATGTCATTTGGGCGCATGGAACAAGTGTTTCTGACGCCATTTTTAAAGTACTGCACGTAATTCTCATGCTATCCTTTGTTACCTAATCGTATTTAATACAGTGTATTTAGGTGTAAAATATGTAATATAAGTGTTATGTAGGGCTCCATTCATATGTAGTGATAGTTCAGTGTAATTATAAAGGTTTATTAATAGGTACAGAAGATGCTTATATTTTACTCGGAGTGCATGTAAACTTTAATCGCTTGTTTTCTCAGTTTCAATTTTCATGTTATTTTGCCACATTCAAAATCTATCTTCTCCTACAAAAATATAGATACAGCTATGAAATTTTTTCACAGTGTACTTTATGATGTTTGTAATAAACTATCTACTCAGATTTTTGGTATGGGTCTTAGTTTTTTTTTAAATTAATACTTTGCATAAAAATATATCAATTTTTCATCAATTTTTTATTTCCCTGGGTAAAATATTTTTTTAAACAAAAAGTATAAATAATATCAAAAATCTGAATCATTGAATCTGTTAAGCAAGCATCATAGAAACTCACATAAAGAATTCAAATCCATATTTTAATATCTGTCTGAGATAGATAGATTTCAATTTTGATTTTAAAAAATCAATTAATTTAATTATATCTCAAAAACAAATTGAGATATCAAAGTGAAATTTGAAACTTCAACATCTTTTTATGTTTAAATTAAGTGTACACAATTTCAAGTTTCTAGTACAAATTGTTTAGAAAATCACTCTCAACACTTCTGTCCTCCCTTAGCAGAAATACATTATTAGATTTTAATGTACTTTTCAAAATATATTCAATAATAATTAAATATATTGCTTGATTTGTACATTTTTAAATTCAGCATATGGCAATTCCCATAGTCTCTCCTATGACTGATTCTCATGTAATGTCCAACAGAGACAATAATCTGTGGTTCATGAATGCTTATATATCTATCCTTGCAAACAAACAAGATACTCAACTCCACTTGATAGTACTACCATTATAATTAATTTCAATATATAGAATTTAAAGAATTACTGGTCTAACCTGACATGTGCCGTTATCTTTGGCCCCACAATCACAGAAGAAGTTGTTGTGCTTGGCCTCTGTCACATACACAATGCACAATGTGTGCACACTCCAACATCGTCTACCATCTTGCATGTGTGGCAGGGGTACCGGTGTAGGTTTATGAATTCCCGCTGTGTTATAGTAAAAGTGCACAGTTTGTTGGACAGACTTTCCTCATCCTGAAACAGAAATAGAAAAGTGCATCGATATTACGTAGCTTAGATTTTTTTTTAACGGTAATTTTTTATTATTATTATTATTTACAATAAAAGTTTACATGACCAAAGTTGCAGTCCATTCATGTCTGTGAACTGTGAGACGCTTTGTGATGAGTTTTAACCATTATTTCAACACACGTGGATTTTGTGCTGATCAGGGAACATCAACCAGGTCCAGCTGTTTAATAACCAATGGGTAGGGACCTGCAAAAGGTGAGGTTATTTTATGTGGAAAAGCGGTGTTATTATTTAAGAAAAGGGAGGTTAATTTCACAAGAAAGCGAGGTTATTTTGAACATTGTTGCATTATAATATACGTAAAAAAAATACAACTTTGTCATACATTTAACCTTCAAATGAAAACATTGCCATCGTAGCTACATTGTCTTCTTTCAAATTGGTCCTTTTGTCCGTTAACACATTGTTGTAATTTGAGAGAAATCGTTCCGAATCGACATTGCTGCATGGGAACCAAAGTGCCTCTCCCAATTTATTACAGAAATCTGGCTGCGATATACTCACAACATTTAAGCATTTCAAAATGTCCACTGTACTGTCCTTAATTTGTTTTTCTAAACACTGTTTCAGCTCACAGTAACCAGTAATTAAAGCATCTTGGTCCAAGTCTTTCATACACTTTATCTTGCGTAACTGTGCCACAAGCCCAGGATTCATTTCTGTCAACACAATGTTCTTTGGATCCAAGATGGCCAGACTCTCAAAAACATTTTTGCATGGGTCAGAAGACATCAATGAACAAAGTTTCATTGATGCCTTGACCACACTTTCCTTTAGTATTGCCTTGAGAGCGGCAGCTTGTTTTACACCACAGTGATTCAGAGCAGCAGCTGTATCACTCATGAAAATGCCCTCTTTTAAATTATCAAAGCATGATTTAAGTTTACTCAGTTCACCATACAAAATGTGTGCTGTAGGGTAAGTTGAACCTTCCAACATTGTTATCAGATTCACTAAACATTTTACATGTTCTCGAACAAATATTGCTTGAGTATGAATGTTTTGCACTTCATCAGAACTAAGAGAACTGAGGAACACAACACCAGCAATATTTATATCTTGCATTTCCTCTGTTTTAGAAAATTCTACAATCAATGGAAAATACTCAGATAAATAAAACACACTTTGAAACCAGGAGTTCCACCGTATTGTGACAGGCATTGGGTACATCGGACAATGTTTCCCTAGCTTTTCCTCGAGAAATTGAGCATACAAATGCTTTCGCTTACGAGTGTTCAAGAACAAGCTCTTCGTTTTCACAACGGCTTCATTTAATTTCTTAAGCTCTACAGGCCAAACATTGCCAACTAAATTCAATTTATGGGCCCAACATTGAATGTGCAATACACTGTCGCCCAAAACCAGCTGAAGTCCCTGAAAACACTTGGTCATGTATCGTGCCGAATCTGTGGTAACACTTCGTACATTTCCATACCCAACACCGTAGACTTTCAGAGAGTCCAGAATTGCACGTATGCAGTTGGTAGCATTGCTGCATTCAAGGAAGTGAACGCCTCCAACAAGAATATTTGTACTAAGAAGCGCTATAACTCTGAAAAGGACCACAAAGACACATCTGCCCATTTTGTCGGTGGTTTCATCGCAGATTAAGTCTATCTGCTTATTCTCGACTTTGTTTCTTACTTCCTGTATTCGTGCAGTTGCCAATTCTTGGACATACCTCTCTCGGAGCGTTCTGGCATGAGGTAAATCACCAGCACCTGAAAAAAACACGTTTTAAAACCAGATTCTTAAAATCTTTGCACTACCGTACGCCACCCCTAATGAGAGATGCTGTTTTTTTTTTTTTGGTCTTTTTGGTGCAAGGGTAGTATTTTATAATTGTGAAATGAAGTGAAGATATCATTCGAATGAATGAAAATGAACCCACTAGGAAGGTTTTGCTGTCAGATCCTGGTGGAAAGCGTCGTAGAGGAAGGCCGAAGCTACGGTGGGAGGAAGGAATTGAGGAGGACGCAGCAAGGGCAGGATGTAGAAATTGGAGAAGAGTCGCCCAAAATAGAGAAGAGTGGCAAAAACTCTTGAGGGAGGCCAAGGCCCACCCCGGGCTGTAGAGCCAAAGAAGAAGAAGAAGAAGAAGAAATGAAGTGAAGTGCAAGGGCCGTTTGTGTATTACATTACAGTACATGAACTTACCTTCCACATATTTATCCATCCAACTTTGTAAACTGGGATGATCCACTTTCTCGAGAGGGATGTTGGCTTTGATAAAGGCTTCTGTTGTATCTTTAGCTAATTCTGAGGACGCATCCTTCTTCTTGAGTTTTGTATCAAAAAGAGTCACAACAGATGCTTGTCGCTTACTTCCTCCTGAAGTTGAGAATGAGCGCTTGTGTTTTTCGGATTCTGTGTTTCACACAGGAATCTCTGCTCTCCCATGATATGATAATGTTGCACAATTTACACATAACAGTCTGTCTGTCGGTGGCATGAAGTAAAAATTTCCCAAATTAATAATAATTAATTTTAGTGCTTTTGCATAATGAATAGAATGAGAAAGTTTGATGACTCGACCGCTAATACAATGGTGGGTATAGGGAGAGCGGCGGTCCACCGAAACACTGGCAGCACCTTCGTTTGCATTTCAACTTCTCAATGCTGCATCATGATAGTTTGGCATCTTATGATTAAACTCGCAATCTTTATTTAACCCTTGGTCCTATTTCTGTGAAATTTGTGCAGAAATAATCTGCACAATACAGTCCTACTGATGGTTAAAACCCAGACTTAAAAAATGCGCACATAAATGTTTTCATTTCATTATATAAACATCACCAATTACACAAAATTCATGGAGGGTGAAACGGAATTTGACTATGCGACAATTTTTTTCATTTTTGTGTCCCGTAAAAACTTCAAGCGAGAAAATTTTAGTGAAATACAAAAGTACAATTGCCACATCTTAGTAAAATGTGAAGAATCTACAAGTGATAGGACATTTATGTGCGTACATTTGAAATTATGAGGATGATTTTGAATAATACTGGCATGAATGCAAATCTCCATCTGCTGGTCGCATTGCTTACTTCGGCTCAAGAAATAAATTATAATTTCAAAGATTAAAACATTGTGGGGGCTGTTTTCTATATCTGAAGCTTAGTGTAAATAAAAAGTAAAATAAAATGAAAAACAGTCAATAGGAGATGAACTAAATCATTAGCTAATAGAACTGTTATTTGTTCAAATATTAAAAAAATATAAGATAACAGCTATTTAATTCAATCTATCTTAAAGTTCAGCAAATGTAAGTAGGCAACTAAAAGGAAGAGGAACTTTGAGAGAGACAGCAAATATAAATAACTAAAAGAACAAAACGAATCTCCAGACTCCATAAAACAGATAATATTCCTTTAGCTTGCCTAGGAAGCACTTGAGTTTAGTGAATGAAGGGCACTTGTAAGACAACATATATGACAATACTCACCACCAATTTGCTCTCACCTCCTCCTATTTAATCTTAATGGGTATCGGCCCCCTAGAACAAAGAGAAAGACCCAATGAATAATATTTTGTGTTTTAGACCTACATCAAATATTATACTTCACAATTGAACCTTTTGGGTTCCATAAATTAGATAATATTCCTTTAGCTTGCCAAGGAATTGTCTTTGAGAAAGACAGTAGCCTAATTAGAGGATAATTTGACAGTATCGTAATAAGGAGAACCATTATTGTGAAGAATGTGAATTAACAATCTGAGGTTGGGCAATTCCATGATAACATTGACACAGATGGAAAAAAGTAAAATGTTACAAATATTGTAAATTATTGCAGTTTCTCTAAGTCAAAGAGTTATAGTTTCAGAAAATATAATTATTTCATGCATTTGTCTTTTAAATTTGTACTTAAAATATAATCTATTAGATAATTGATAGAAAACACCAAATTTACGATGAACATGGACATTCACAATTTAGTCCAACAGATACGGCAGCAGTGCTTTCCAAGGATTCTTTTTCATCATAAAACAAAAGATGACTTATTATGGAGGGAAAACATTCCTTCATTGAATTGTAGAAGTCAAATTAGGTAAATAATATATGGAAGGAAGTCCAATAATACATAGAAACTGTTAGTCCGTGACAAAAGAGATCTAAAAGTTTACCTAAAACAATAAATAATGCATGTATTGTAATTATATTTTATATTCTCTGTGTACTAGTATGGAGCAGTACACCTTCACTTGGTTGCTGAATTTGAATGTTTTTTCTCCACAAATAATGGTGTCCCAGACTAACAGTCACGGAGTCTCAAAATGACATATTTCACAAATATTAGAGGATTTTTAATAAAATGTGAAGGGTAGTGGAGAAAAATGACCATCGGCGTGGTCTTGTGGTTAGCGTTGCTGACTACAGATCCGTCGGCCCGGGTTCGATCCCCGGTACCTCCGTGGATTTTCCTGAGGTAGGGAGGTCTGGTAGGGGTGCACTCAGCCTCGTGATTCAAATTGAGGAGCTACTTGATAGAGAAGTAGCGGCTCCGGTCATGAAAACCACCATTAACAGCCGTGGGTGTCGGCATGCTGACCACATGCCTCCAATCCTGCCATCTGCCTGTGGTAGATGATGCAGCAGTCGGGTGGTAGGCCAAGTCCCTCTAGGGATGTAGCGCCATGGAGTTTAGTTTAGTGGAGAAAAATAAAGAATAATTAAATGTTTTGTGGACCTAAACTATTTGTATGTGAAAGATATTTAATTTTCAAGAACCAAAATTTAAATTTTCTAAATTATTGAGATCAAAATAGTTACGATATTTAATAAAATGAACTTTTCTGAAAAGTTAACACTTTTTTTTTCTTTCTTCATTTAGACCTATACTATAAAAATGGGGAAGACATCTGCTGAAAGAACCAAAAAATATTGTGATAGGTTCAGCGATGCAATATTTGTATTCAACAACCTCATATTTGAGGATTTCAGAATCAATATTTTGTCTAGCAATAGTCAAGACACTGATGAAGGGGTTAAAAAATAGAGTTGTTTTCAAATGGTTGACTTAAACAGCTGAAAGAAGGCCAAAATAGTTTCAGAACTGTAAAAGATGAAGACTACTTGCTTTTCAAAAGCATTTTCCATGCACTGACTGAAGAGCCCAAAACCACGTCTTCAACACAAACTAACATACTTCAAATCAATGAAAACGAATTTGAGATTATTAGACAAAAGTTTCAAATCATGTACTAAGCTTTCCACCTCTTTGTTATGTTGTAAATGTGATTTTCTGATTTACATCCAGAAGTTAGTCCGTGACAACTTTCATGTTAGTCCGTGACAGAAGTATTAAATTTTGTATTACCATTAAACTGATGGCTCATATTTTAAAGAACCATATCATAAGTTGCTATATACCTACCTACTTCAAAACAAATAAAACACATCTGCCTAATGTATATCAAATCACAGAAATTTTATGTTTTGTTCCTACAAATGAAACCTATGTCCAAAATAAGTTAGTCCGTGACAAGGTACTATAAAGTTAAATATATCTGTGCATATAAATGTTAGAGAACTCTAAGTTTATTTGTAAATACTTTAGTTCTTTATGTGTTGATCTGCATATGCCAATTTCTTCTGTGTTTAATATTGTTGGTGTAATGGCTGCCAGTATAGTGGCTTTTCTCTGTGAATGTTAGTCCGTGACCATGGAATTGCCCGGTTGTATCTAGAAATAAAATTGTGAAAGTGTCATGGGGAAATATGGTTGTTTTATAAAAGATCCCATGAACAGTGAATTGTTTATGTATCAGTTTGGATTAAGGCATAAGTTAGTGGTCATAAAACTAATGTTGAGAGAAGATACATTTTAACAGCCCAGGTGAAGAAGAAGAAGAAAATAACTATTTGATATAATTTTGGTAGGTGGTGTTATGATAGAGTCTAATTCAGTTTATAAACATAGATGGCAGTAATATTAACTTTTTAAACAATTTTTTAACCCATTATGTGCCAAAATTACTCTTAATAAATTGTTGGCTAATAATTGATTTATTGACTATGTGTGGGATGATATTGCACTGAAAAAGCTAATTTTATTTTATTTTAAGATTTAGATACCTTATGGAGGGCCTTCCCATTTTTGGGACTTTCGAACATCGTATTAGCAAAATCCACATTTTATGGATACAACTGAAATAATGTAATTTTACAACACCATCATATATTTTATGTTGTTTCCTGAATTTCTTTAAAATTTTGTCTAAATTTGTGTTATTCATGTAAAAAGTGCTAAATTCGCGTAAAAATTCGTTTTATCGCAAATGCGAATTATACATGTCCCTACCAATGGGAGATGGTGTCTGCCCAGACGTCGTAAGTCAGCATGTGCACGATATAATAATCTCTGTAGGCCTTCTGTCATTGGACGTTCTTCCTGTCATATAAAACAAGTATCCCATTGCTAGCCACGTTTGCGCAAAGACATTTTGTTTCTTTGAGATTTGCAAATTTAGGATGGCACGACTTATGCCATTAATATTTTCTGAAGGTGCCAATTTGGACATCTGCGCATAGATCCACCTTCATACTGGTTTGGATGGCGAACAGCTAGTAAACCGATGATGTAGGTGTCCACGCGTCCGTCCTGGATTTAAATTAAGCTATACGTTCATACAGAACCATTCGAACTGGATGTCAAACTGGATGTCAACGGTAACGCTGCACGGAGATGAGTGACTGCGCATTATTTACTGAGCAGAGTGGTGGGGTGAAAGCAGGTGGGCAGGCCAACGATAGCCGGCTGATCGGAAACACTCGGAATTCCTCGGTAAGCTGTGCAATATTTAGTCACTCGCAGAAAATTGTGTTTATAGAGAAAAGAGATCATTTTTATTTAGTTTACCATAAAAAAAGGAACTGTAAGTATATTTTTAAGTAATGGATTATCTTATCTTGTATGGACTAGTATTTAGAATATAGAAATGGGCTTATCTTGTTAGTTTTAATCATCAGCGAAGATGAATGTAGTTCATAACTAACTTGTTCGCTTCTAGGGTTACGAAGTGTAGGGGCGAGTGCCAGCTCCGTGAGATTTTGGGACGTCCAAAGACCATGGCCAGTCCTGATGCTTGCAGTCACACTACCGGCAATCCAGTGCAAGAAGGACCTACGTGTGACTGTGAAATTGAAAGGCTTTTGAAAAGTAGATTCAGCTCATTCCCTTATGAGGAGAAACTGTCTGTTATTAAGAGTGGCAAACCTAAGAAACTGCTTAATAATGACATCGGTATGCAGAGTAAAGGGGTTAAGGCGTTTATGCGTCATTTCAACGAAAACATGTATGACACTGTTCCTTGGTTATGTGGATGTCATAGACTGCGAAAATTATTCTGTTGGCCATGCTTGTTATTTTCATAGGAAAGAAGTGCTTGGAATCATAGTGGTTTTGATGACTTAAATAATTTGCACAAATCTGTAAAAAGGCATCAGGTCACACAAAACCATATAACTTAATGTGCCTAAAACAGTTTACACAGTTAACACGCATTGAATCCTGTTTAAGTCAACAATTCCGGCTGTCAATAGACAAACATAATGAGGATGTTAAAAGGAACAGAAGAATACTTTCTCAAATGATAAAGGTAGTGTCCTTCTATGATGACGTGATTGGCATATTTGCCAAGAAAAACAGAAGAGTTGAACTGTTATACAAACAATAACGTATGATCATACTTAATTTAGTAACTCATTATTTATGTACACTCATATCAATAATATTATCTTTCGGCTACTTGCCTTAATTTAGGCTTAATTGTTTATCGTGTTTCGGAGGCTTATGCCAAAGCGCCCTTGTCACTATGCCTTCTTCAGAATT
Source organism: Ectobius pallidus (assembly GCA_964059195.1). Classification (NCBI taxonomy): domain Eukaryota; kingdom Metazoa; phylum Arthropoda; class Insecta; order Blattodea; family Ectobiidae; genus Ectobius; species Ectobius pallidus. The sequence goes on along the minus strand of CAXKWD010000001.1, from coordinate 212,165,859 downwards.
TATACAAGATAAAAATACATTGGAGCTTCCCTTACTTCAATGGTCACGCTTCGCCACTGGAGGACACGACATTGTGGAGGAATTTCTTGTCCTCTGTGGCAATTATGCCATTCAGTACAGCATATGCACTCGCTTTCCAGTCGGTCGAAATATGATTCGTAGAAAATGTTTTCCAAATAGTGGACCAGTCCATGTTCGGGTATTTGAGAACAATATTAGGAGGCTCTTTGTTTTGCTGGAGAATACAGTTAAACAGCGATTTGGCAGTGGGGGCACTCGCTGGAGCACCGAAACGGTTGACAATGTCTGTGATTGTTTGAAGGTAGTCAGTACACTATGTCCATGATTGGTTCAGATGATCCTCATGATTAGCTTTAGAATAACTTGAAGTGGGAAGATGATAGAATGCGACGATTGAATGATGGAAGCTTGCCTAGCCCCACTTTTGGCTGCATAACTATTGTGCAACTGCGCACAATATACCTCTTCGACAAAAAATTCTCCAAACTTGTCGTGCATTCGTACTTCAAGTTTGGATCACAGTGCGAGCCTCTTGTGTGATTTAATACGAAGATAGCAATATATAGGTAGATGCCCTTGCTGTGATGTCATGCTTAGGCAACATGTGGAACAACGACTTATCACTTATGATGGACGAATGATGTGCAGAGTTTCTTACTTTCAGACAGGAAAATTAGGAGATCACCCATTTTACTCTGCAATGGAAAGAAATCAGTACTTACTTGCAAACTGCAGCTGCATATATGGGTGGTGCCTCTGTCTTGGAGGGGATCTCTAAATGATTGTCCAGGGAAGGAGACCTTGCAGAATTAGAACTTGATGGTCTCCTTCCCCTAGATGCAGCTCCAGCATATGAGAATACTTAAAAGCAGGCTGTGGCTCTGCTGTCTGTGGGGAGGGAGTCCAATCTGGAAATTCAGAAAAACTCTGTTATTGCATCATGCTGTATCCTATATCAAACCGTGTATAAATTAACTACATGAAATAAGACAGAAATTCTTCAATAGTCATTACATTCTTCTGCCCTGTCACCCTTTTTGTGGATTGGTATAATAATAGATTCTTTTCATTCCTTTGACAATTCTTCCTTTCTCCAAATCATAGGAATCAGTTTATGGATCTCTGAGTTTAATCTATCCCTACCTGTCTTAATTAATTCTGCTGGAATGTGTTTTTTAATTCACCTACAGCTGTATCTACTGCTGTTAGAGTTTGTTCAGCAACCAGCTTTGGGCACCTCCATGTACATTTAATAATTGATTAAAGGAATTTTCCCACCTATTTTATTTTCAAGCATATTTTAACTGTTCTTTTTTGTAAAATTATTAACGGGAGAAGTGCCAAATTTGACATTTTAATTAATTTTTGTCATTAGAGACTATTTTCCTACACATTTTTATTTCTGTTAATGTTATTTTGTCAAAAGGGATAGATGCAGTGTACAAGTTTACATTTTAAAAATTTCGGTTTATATAGAATATTGAGATATCTGACCAGAAAGTCCACTAAGAAAAAGCTCCATCTCTTGGGTGTAAAGCCAAGAATGATCATCGCAGACAGCTCGCCAGAGTGGGGACTGGGAGAGGGGGAGCCAAGCTACACACCAGTGTCGCCAAATCCCATGTAAGAGCGTTCCTCACGTCTGCAGTTCCTCCGGGAACCTTATTTTATGGATAACCCTCGTAATTAATTCAACAGCTAAGTATGATGTGGCGATACTAATATATATCGATCGCCACCAACATTAAAACAGTGACTGTTTTTCAAGGTAGGTACCACTTGCAGCTTGAAGGTCTTGTGGAACAACTGTTAGTTATTAAGTAGCCTATATTTCACATTTAAGTAACACTATTATTATTCTCCATCATTCAAAAATAGTATGCAAAACTCTAGCATAAGTGCATAACAGCTCTCTCTCTCTTGAATTAAAAAAACTCTGTGCAAGTGCCTCGATTTTTAACTGTACACTTCCCTCTCCTCTATTTTTAGTGGACTTTCCGGCCAGATATCTCAATATGCTATATAAACTGGAATTTTTTGAAAATGTGAACTTGTACATTGCATCTATCCCTTTTGACAAAATAAAATCAACAGAAGAAATAAAAATGTGAAGGAAAATAATCTAATGACAAGAGAAAAAAAAAACACAGCACTTCTCTCATTAATAATTTTACAAAAAAGAACAATTAAAATATGCTTGAAAATAAAAATATTGACTATCCAAACCACCTCATAAATTGTGGATGCCACTTCTTAAAGTCTTTTTCCCAAGAACTTCTACCTCTAGCCACCCTAATCATCTACAACCTGTCAATCAGTGAACGGAAAGGTAATTATTTAGGCATACTCACCTTGTCTGCAGTCCAGTACAACGTTGAAAAATACATACAACAGCACATTTATTAATATTTAGTTTTATTTAAGAAGTACAGGTAATACAGATTGGATGCATGGGTTTAAAACTTTGAGTATATTTTTTTTTTAGTTGTCATTCAGACTTCTGTATCTTGTGACACTAATTTATTTACACTTTTGTGCTTCAAAATACCATTGTTTTGTACAAGACTCCGAAGGAAATTCCTTAAATTCTTAACCATTTTTGACAGTTTGTGTTCTTAATTTTCTTTCTTTTCCATCAGTAAGACTAGGGCTTTTCTTTGTTGGGGTCTTCTCAAATTTCTGCATCCAATCTGTGTCCCTTGTTTGTCATATGTAGGCCTTAGCCTACAAGGGACACAAAATTGGTGACATTAAAGTGTTAAGGGTTACCAGTGATCCTGTATTGAGGAAAGTTAGTGAGGCTTGCCATATCGCACGTAACAAAGAAAAAAGTTTCAACAATTACGACGGCGACTTATGTGATGAGTGGCTAGAAGTTATTAGAAGAATGTCAAAAGGGAAAAGAACTGTAAAGTTTCCTTTACCCAAGGACTATGTGGTACAATCTACTTACGAAATTCCCCAGGAATGGATAAATAAACACCATAGAAACACCACTTTTCTGTTTAACACAAGTAACCAACCTGGCGAACATGACGATATTGAGTCAGTTACACCCACTCTCGAAACGCGGCAGAGACGTCTACCGGTAGATGAACCCATATATACAGCTCAGCGCCCCGACGTTATCCAGTATTCGCCTGAAGAAGACCTGGAGGTACAGGTTGAAACGTAGCCAGCAAGATAAGTGCTTCCGTGATCCACTGGATTTTTTAAACAAAATGATATTTCCAGATTTTGCCGATGTATCTTTATTATTTTCTAAACGTTTGGGTGTATTAACTGTGTATGACCTTCTAATATGATTACGATTTTTATTAGGCCTATGTCTAGTGTCAATAGGGCTGTGTAGGTCCCATTCATACCTTGCTTGATCCAGCGACATAGTCCGTTGATGTTGTCTCGTCCCTTCTTTTCTGGTTGTTACGTTAGAAGTCATCATTTTATTCCGTGAAGCATCATCCAAGTTCCCAGCTTCACCCTCTAGGAAGGAGGACTTGTTATTTAGCACTAATGGAGGGAAATTTCTCATGTCCAATGCGTTTAATTGGGAATTGTTATCTGTACACTGTCGTATAGGTCTCGGAGCAGGGTATCTAGGTTCAGACCTGATTGTTAAATTCTCAACATTGGTGATTTGGTCCTTTAATTTGACAATCTCTTCTTCTTTTATCAGACACATCTCCGCAAGCGAGGCGTTTTGTATCTTCTCCGTTTCATACATACCTTGTAATTCATGTAAGTCAGCCTGCATTGCCAATATGGCCTCATTTAGACTCATTATCTCTTCTTTCAACATATTATTTAATCTTATTAGAGAGCACTTATCACATAACCACTCCTCATCCGATGCCGATAGTCTATCATAAACCTTTTTGTCCATTCCAACACATTGCATATAGAACTAATAAATCATTTGCACTATTTCATCAAAACATAGGGGGGCTTGAAAATAAAATTGAAGAATTTAACTTAGCCATTCAGGATACAATAAATTCTAATAAACAGGAAATTCAAGTTATTTGACTAACGGAACACCACTGTGCAGAAACAGATCTGGAACAATTAAAATTGATAACTTTTCATTATGTTCAAAATTTTGTAGACATTCCATAAAATGTGGAGGTGTGAGTATATTTATCAAAAGAAACTTACATTTCAGTGATATAGACACAAGTTCCTTCTGTAAAGAACAGGATTTTGAATGTTGATCAGCCAGATTGGATTTTGACAATGATACATTGTAATACTAACCATTTACAGGACACCATCAGGTAATTTCAATTATTTTGTAAATCAGTTAGAAAGGGTTCTTAATTCACTGTATAGTAGCCTACTAACGTAAATATTATACTGTGTGGGGACTTTAATGCAGATTTCTCAATTCATAGTGAGAAGAAGATCAGACTAATATCTTTATTGGGTAGCTATAATCTAGATTTCATAGTAAACTTTCCAACGAGAATTCAGAACGACTCCGCTGGAGTGGAAGGCAGGCGTGCTACCGACTCACCACGGTTCAGATCATGATGCACAAATGTTAGTGCTGAACAATATTAAAGTAAATCCGAACAGTAAACATGCTCATAGTAATATGACTAGAGTAATGAATGACGATTCAATTTTAAATTTCAAACAAGATCTTGCGAATGAAAACTGGGAATCTTCGTATGTTATCCTATGACAAAGTAAATAGTAAATTAAGTGAATTCCTAAACATAGTGTCACGACATTTTGAGGCGAATTTTCAAAAAAATAAAACTGCTAATTTACCTAATTCAAGGAATAACACATGGGTCATTCTCCAGAAAAGGGCAGATTTCAATGTTAAATTTTTTTTTTAAATATTTATTTTGGATCATGTAATTTTTTTATGTAATATTTCCTTCTGCAGAGTACTACTGAGGTACTTGCCCTACTTACAGAGTGGTATTTTGATTAAATTAACAAGGTTAGAAAATGGCGCATTCATGGAGGTGAGAAAATAGGATGAAATAGTAATTATAATAGAAGTTATGTGAGAATTAGAATTAATTTACTGTATTAAATGTTATCATGAAAATGAACAATATTTATTACCATACAAATGGATTAACACACAACTTTTTACTTATTTTTATCTATGTTAAAAATAGATTATCACCTTATAATCGAAACTTTGAATCAAAACATGATATATTGTCATAAACTATTAGGCTATACCAGTACCGGTATCTTCTTTAAACAAAAATAAAAAATGCAGACAGTTAAATATATCATCAATTACAACATTAATTACACCTCCGTGGATAGGACTAGAGAGTAACAGTAACGGAGGTGAGGGTAACGGAGATGAGATTTTTCTCTAATTTGTCAAACAGCTTGGGATCATTTGAGGTTAGAAAATCTCAGTTCTAGAGTTTAACTTAGCATTCCTTATTATTATAATTTGTGGCAAAAGTAAATATAAAAGCATACAACTTTTCTGTTGGGTGTAGGTAACGGAGGTGAGGTAGTCCAATTACCAACTCTGCATTTAGCCCTTTTACACAAACAAAACATTTAAAATCACACTAACAGCTTGGCTTTATATAAATGATAAGAAAACTACCAAAAGTTGGAGTCCAAGGAAAAGAAAAACTACAGTGCCATATCTGTGGAAATAATTGAACTTTTATATTGTTTCACGGAGGTGAGGTCTCACCTTGGGACAAGCATGTTTAGTGCAAAAAATTGTCTTTACAAAATGATATATTTTATTTTCAGTTATTAATGACTCATTTCTTGAGCTGTTTGTTCTTGTTACAACACTAAAATGGAATACAAATTAAAGCCTGTTGAATTATGAAAGGATGAAAATGACAAGTCAGGCATTGGGACATGACACGGAGGTGAGATCTCACATACTGTGCCCTAAAATGCAGAAAATTGTAACTTCTGTTTAAAAAGTGGAACATGGGATCAAATAGACCTTATTTCAATCTAACTTACCATAATAATTCATAATCCATAAGTACTTATTTTACACCAGAAAATCAACTGCGACATGAATCTGCCCTTTTCTGGAGAATAACCCACATGGTTAACTGCTGGTATTAAAATATCATGTGCAAACAAAAGAGAGCTCTACCTAAAATATAGAACCAGTAACTACCAAACTCATAAGGAATACTATAAAAAGTATTGCAACCTACTGAAGAAAGTAATCAAAGAAGCAAAAAGTAGGCATTTTTCACAAGTAATTAATAAATCAAATAATAAAGTTAAGACTGTATGGAAAATAATAAAAAACGAAACTGGGAGAACAAAGGGAAACAATGATTGTACATCATTAATATACCAAGACATAAAACTAGATAATTTATCAGACGTTACAAATGCTTTTAATAGTCACTTTATAAATATTGCAGAGAAATGTATTCCTATAAATAATATTAGCATTAAGGCAGTAGACCTACTAACAAAATCTACAGTTTGGAACCTGACTTCCCACATAGAAATTGAAAATATAATAAAGTCTCTCAAAAGCTTGTGTGGATGGGATGAGATAAGTAATAAGTTATTAAAAAACTGCTCATCGGAACTCAGTAAACCTCTTAGTCACATATGCAATTGTTCATTAGAAAATGGAATATTTCCAGAAAGACTGAAGCATGCTATTGTTAAGCCCCTCTTTAAAAAAGATGACAAAAATCTAGCATCAAATTACAGACCTATATCGCTCTTAACCTCATTTTCAAAAGTTTTTGAAAAAGTCATGTACAACCGCATAATACACTATCTTAATTTGAATGACATTCTTACTTCATCTCAGTTTGGATTTAGAAGTGGCATGTCCACTGAGAATGCTACATTTCAACTTACCACAGAAATACTGGAAGTGTTAGATAAAAAGAAATATGCTCTGGGATTTTCTGCAATTTAGCTAAAGCATTTGACTGTATAAATAATGAAATATTACTTCAAAAATTGGATCATTATGGGTTCGATAATTTAACACTTAAGTGGTTCAAATCATATCTTTCTGATAGAACTCAAAAGGTAATAATAAATGGAAATGAATCTAACTTAGGGGTTGTTAAGAATGGGGTACCTCAGGGATCAATACTAGGACATTTGCTCTTTTTAATTTTCATTAATGACTTGCCCTATAACTTAAGTGACGAATCGCAGATGATACTAGTGTACTTGTAACAGGAACGTCACAAGAACATTTATCAAGAATAGCTACAAAGGCTTTTCACGAGTTAAACACATGGTTTCTAGCTAATAAAACGACACTTAATATTGATAAGACTCATTTTATACAATTTAGGACAAAAAGATGTATCTCAAATCTTTAAATTAATTATGGAACACAAATCATACAAGAAATTAGCAATGTAAAATTTTTAGGACTGCAAATTGACCAAAATCTTGATTGGAAGACACACATAGAAATGATAAGTCCAAAACTGAGTTCAGCGTGCTTTGCTTTAAGAATTTTGAATAATATATTAAAACAGGATGCATTACTTATGGTATATTTTGCATATTTTCACTCGGTAATGAGGTACGGGATCGTATTCTGGGGCAACTCTTCCCATAGGGAGAAAATATTTAGATTACAAAAGCAGGCAATAAGAATAATATGTGGGAAGAAAAAAGGGGATCTTGTAAACCGCTATTTGAAAAATTAAAAGTCCTCACTCTTACAGGGGAGTAGATATACTCTGTTATGTGTTATGTAGTGAATAATATTTATAAATTTCAAACTAATTTTAGTGTACATGGACATACTACCAGAAACATGAATGATCTACACAGACCAAATAACTCGTTAAAACTCTTTCAGAAGGGTGCTTATTATTCTGCAGTACTGCTGTACTTACAGATACATAACAAGCTTCCAAACAACATTAAATTATTATGTAAGTTATTCAAAGAAAGAGCAAACCTTTCAAAACAGCTGTCAAGGAATTTTTAATAAATCACACCTTCTACAATTTGGAGGAATATTTCCAGCTTGGATAAATTTGGCAGCTTGCAGCTTCTGTAGGCCTATATTATTGTTATAACATGCATGTATTTTTTTGATCTGACGTGTTCTATATCCTTGAGCCCCGCTCAACACAGGATCTACAGGACGAGATATCTATATCTACATCTACAAGAGAAATTCATCTCTGACTACTAACTGAATGACAGCAAGTAACATATTACGAGATTGAAAATTATTTACTAGTGTAAATACACAGATTAGCATACCACGAGAAAGCAAGATGTGTTTATAACATATAGGCCTACAGGGTCTTTATTATAAGTTGAGACGGGGCGACCGTGTTTTCACTCTCCGCTACGGAGTTTGCATTAGCCGCGGGTGCGCGCGCACGGCTTCCCTGCGTAAAGTGAAGGCTATATAAAGTATTACATATCTTACCTTATAACATATGTTGGAAGTGTCGTCCTTCCTGTGTTATTGTATCTGGAAACCACATTCTTAAAGATAAGGTTTATCGAACAAATCCTCACACATTGGAGGTGCTGAAAGAAAACATTACGAATGAAATTAGGGGCATTACAGTGGAAGAACTCACTCGAGTTAGCCAGAATGTGGTTTCCAGATACAATGCCTGTATAACACAGGAAGGACGACACTTCCAACATATGTTATAAGGTAAGATAAGTAATACTTTATATAGCCTACACTTTAAGCAGGGAAGCCGCGCGCGCACCACCCGCGGCTAATGCGGACTCAGTAGCGGAGAGTGAAAACACCGGTCGTACCGTCTCAACTTATAATAAAGACCCTGTATTTTGCAATTATAAAGCGATTCCTCCATCTTTTTTATTCTGTAAAATGTTTCCCTAACCTCAACGTTGACATCATATTGTAGACGACTCGAGTGCTGCTCCCAAGCGGCCGATTGCAACCACAAACTGCAGACTGCGCATTGTGGATAGAGCTTTACAAATACTAAAAATGCGAGAGTGCCCCTTGTACCAAATATTATTAAAACTGCAAGAGTGCCCCTTGTACCTAATATTATAAATTTGAGTGTGCCCCTTGTACCAAATATTAAAAATTCGAGTGTGCCCCTTGTACCAAATATTAAAAATGCGAGAGTATGTCCCTTGCACCCAACGGTTTGTCAGCCTGTTTATCCTCGAAGAATTCGCTAGATCGTGGTATAAAAGGAAGTGCTTCACTGAGGGGGGGAGGTCAGGGCTGGATATCTCTCATGCGACGATGCACCTAGTATTTGGTTTTCCCCAATTATTCTTGTTTAAAGTATTTGTAAATACTGCTTTAGGATATTGCTTGGGAAAAACCAAATATAAGGTGCAGCGTCGCATGAGATATATCCCCCCCCCTCAGTGAAGCACATTCTTTTATACCACGATCTAGCGAATTCTTCAAGGATAAGCAGGCTGACCAACCGTTGGGTACAAGGCAAACCTGTGGGTACTCTAGAATTTTTAATATTTGGTACAATGGGCACTCGAATTTTTAATATTAGGTACAAGGGCTACTCTCGCAGTTTTAATATTTGGTACAAGGGGCACACTCGCATTTTTAATATTTGATATGGTCGGGAGTGTCGGCGACAATATACAAGGATAGTTTGGTCACCCTGTTCGCCGAGAAACAAAATGCGAAAATCGAGTGGGCGGAGCCTATTTGGCACCTTATATTTGGTTTTAGCCTAGGAACCACGTGTTAGGAACAAACCTAATCACCGTGAGTGGATGATCTCGACTGATGATACAGTATACTAAATACCCCCACATTTCGATTGACTCGGAATTTGGAGATGCCGATGGCAATCATCTCAAGCCGAGCGGCTGGTAAATCGAGAAGTTACAGAATAGGGCTGCAGTTGACCTATGATCTTATTACATGTCCCAATTTTTTTCATAAAAACTTAACTTACAAGAACGTAGTGACTAAATTTTGATACCAAAGACAATCTGAGAAAACATGAATTCAAACCCAAAGATGAAAAGGGAGGACATGTACAGTATGTCTTCTCACTCACCCCATATCATAGCTCTACCACGAACACCGGAAGAACATCTCAAGCCCTGCACAACTGTGGTCGGCCAACACATACTGATAAAACTGATACTGAACTTTGCAATGTCGGGAAGCTCTGAAGTCCCCACAGTGGGAGGCAGGCGGCAGTGCGCATGACCAAAGCAAAGAAGCAAAGAAAATACCACGCATATCTATGTCGCCAAGGAGGAAGTCGCAATATACACAAACCAGGCGACCGCAAATACCTTTTGGTCCGGAATTATCGGTATCAGAGCAACTGATTTCTCGACTTTTGTGACAGAGCTGTGCGTGAAGTCAATGCGGGATGTTAATTTCACGTAATATATTTCAAATTCTAATGAATTATATTAGGTTTGTTCCCAAAGCAAATCCATGACTGCTTGAGAATTTGTTGTACTGCGCATGTAAAACATGAACCCGGAATCGAAAGTTTCTGGGTTCAATCGATATGAGATATCGTTCGATATTTCAAAATACTGTAAACAAAAACATGAAATAAACGTGTAAGTTAATAAAAACCAATAATATAAGGTGCAGCGTCGCATGAGATATACCCGTCCTGACCCACCCCCAGCGAAGCACTTTCTTTTATACCACGATCTAGCGAATTCTTCGAGGATAAGCAGGCTGACAAACCATTGAGTACAAGGCAAATAAATGCTAGAATTTTTTGTTATAAATTCTAGAATTTATTTGCAGTTCGTACAAGGCAAACCTGTGGGTACTCTCGAATTTTTAATATTTGGTACAAGCGGCACTCTAGAATTTTTAACATTAAGTACAAGATCCACTCTCGCAGTTTAAATATTTGGTACAAGGGGCACACTCGCATTTTTAATATATGGTATGGTCCGGGGGTGTCAGCGACAATATACAAGGATAGTTTATCGCCATGCTTCGCTGAGAAAGAAAATGTGAATATCGAGTGGGCGGAGCTTAAACTGCACCTTATATCTGTCTTTCGTACAGATCACTCTTAACGAAATTAATGTAATTTATATTTCTTATGCCATTAATTATTTGATCTTAAAATTCTACGAGCCATTTTGTAGCATTAATGTGAACTCAGCTGTAAAATTTAATCAAATTCTCATGTGAGACGACGAGATTCGTGGGGTATTGGGGAAGGCGATATATAATGAATTAATTTTGTGCCTTATACCCTCAAAATCCGATAAACCAAGGAAGAAATCAGATTTGAGGTGGCCCAGCTAAGTAATAGAAGCTATTTTTACTGATAGTTGGTATTCCACAAAGCACTGCCATGGGGCAATTATATTGATATTAAATAAGTCTTTTAATGCTATTACAAAAATGCAGATATTTTTTAAAATCCTTAGATACCAATTTCTCTGGCAGACTAATTAGCGTATTCTTTTAGATTCATTTAACGCTAATGTTTACATTTTTCCCAACATACTTTCTCATTAAGCCTCAGAAGGGATGCATAGACTATTAATAGTTAATTGCCCGAGTCATTTGAGGCTAATTTCTCTGCTAATATTTATTCAAATTTATAAAAGAATAGTGTTATTTTATTCTTTTGAAATCATAGAAAACTCACGAAATAAGTTTTTTTTTTAAATTGAAAAGCTTTTTGAGAAATTCAGTTTACTCTAAAAGATAAGCAGTACAATTTTAGCTAATGAGTAACAATAACTTCCCCATGTATGATGATAAATAAATAAATAAGATTTTATTGCCATTGAGCTAATCAGCTATTGACAACGTCAAGGTGCATGTTAGTTCAGTTAATTCTTGTTAAACATAAAACAATGTACACAAATTACGGGAAAAACCAAATATAAGGTGCATCGTCGTATGAGACATCCCCCCCCTCAGTAAAGCACTTTCTTTTACCCCACGATCTAGCGAATTCTTAGAGGATAAACAGGCTGACAAACCGTTGGGTACAAGGCAAACCTGAGGGTACATGGCACTTACTCTCGCATTTTTAATCTTAGTTACAAGGGGACTCTCGCAGTTTTAATATTTAGTACAAGGGGCACTCGCATTTTTAATATTTGGTACTGTCGGCAGTGACGGCGACAATACACAAGGAAAGTTTGTCACCATGCTTCGCTGAGAAACAAAATGTGAATATCGAGTGGGCGGAGCCTAAAGTGCACCTTGTATTTGTCTTTCGCCTTTATTTAGTCAAATTAATAACACAGTAAATGTTGTCCGTGTCATTATAACCTTGCGATATTGACAGTTACAAATGCGGTTAGAAAAACGGACACATTTTGGAAACAAAAAATGTAATAGGTCCAGGGGCGGATCCAGAGAGACATTTTGGGGGGGGGGAAACCAAAGTAGACAGGAAGTTTTTACGCATAAAAATTAATTATTCCCAGTACACAATTGAAAACAAAATGAACATTTCAACATTTTCTTACAAAGGTATTTCAAAATAATGAATGTCGTTGCTTTAATTTAAGTATTTGGGTTATGTTCTAATAAATTTTTAATATTTTGTGCCTAATGTTACAAATTTTGGGGGGGGGAATTTCCCCCATTTCCCCCCCCCCCCGTGGATCCGCCCCTGAATAGGTCCCTCCACAATTTTTTAAGTCCAAGGTTCACGTTCATATGCAACGAATCGATTTTTCATCATGTTGCAAAAACGAATGTATTACAATGAAAAAAGTTATGGATGCTGCAGGTTATCCAGTTTAGGTATAAAACGATGGGAAAAAATAGTTTTATGCTGCACCCTAGGCTCCTCTCTAATGAGAGCCGCCTGGGAAGGTGGGGTTCAGGGTTTCGTCACAGAAGAAATTCAATGTGAGACACAATAAACCTCGTGCTATTCAGTATATTGCTCCTAATGGGCCATTCAGATAGAAAATTAACCGTAAACGTAACGTAAACATAGAAGTTTGGGGCTATGTTTTTCAAGGTGACCATTCACAATGCATCACGTAAACGTGAAACTTAAACGTAAAATTAAACGAAACGTAGAAGCTTGCAAACACCAAGCTTCTGCGTTACGTTTATGCAAAAAATAAACATGAAAGTATTTTCGTCTGCTACAGCCATTTTATCAGTTCACGTTCTCGTTTGTGATTGGTTGTTACCTACATTTATGTTTTCATTGCGAATGCTCAATGCCGTGCATAAGTTTGCGTTTAAGTTTACGTTCTTACGTTTACGGTTAAGTTTCTATCTGAATGGCCCATAAACTAACATAAACGTTCCTAACCTAACAAAACGGCGAAGCTTGGCTGGGGTGCAGCATAAATCTATCTTTTGCCGTAATTTGGGCGAAAGACAAATGCACCTTATATTTGGTTTTTCCCTAAATAAATTATAACAAATTTCTACCAGATGAACTCACCTCTAGACGTTGTTTTGTACACAATCCACCATTTTGGTTTTAATCTCGAACCAGCAAACGAGCAAAAGTCTTCTAACTCCAGGACAGATAGTGTTGGTATTGTTAAAAAACAACATGGTTTTGAATCTATAGATAAAGAAATACACATTTTACATGTAAAAGTAGTAGTCGATCCTTAACCACACTCGAGAACCTGGAAATGGTAAATTGCACAATGTGCATTAACAAGAAAAGTTATTGTCATCTGCATAGAATTTAAGGGATCGATTTCTAGCTATACAGTCAAGTATGTGATACTGTTCACATTTTGGGTTACACAGCGTACACACACACTGATCTGATGCCTGATGAAACCCTCTTTGAATACATATTCTGTAATGGAATCCGTGAGCAGCAGTCACAAACGGTCAGCCGGTCAACATTCATGAATGTTCTGCGCTGTTGGTTGGCAAGGAATCCGTTTTATAGTGTGGATGAGTTTCTGGAACTACCTACTAATACAATAATTTTTTAGGCTACCTGATGTAACAACGAGGTCTGTTGTTGTATAACTTGTAATTTAATTATAAGTATTGACATGATCTATGGCAAATGTCGCTCTATGATCAATAAAGAATATCAATCAATCAGTCCTCGTGAAAACGGAATCAACTCCCTCTGTGCGTTCGGGCACTAAGTTTTAAAACCTGCTTATAGTTATAACATTTCAACATGAGGGAAATTTAAACGAAAAACTCGTGAACAAAATATATTTTATTTTATAAGTTGGTAAGAAAGTATTTGAATGTAATTACAGGTATTGATCTTTTGTCGAAAGTTTATTGTAGCGCGAATTCTTGGATGGTGTTGGTGTCATACGTATTTTAAAGCAATTTTGCCGTTTTACTAATTTATTAATATTTTGTTGTTTTTTCTATTGTGTTGTTACTGTGTTTATTGTGTTTATCTGTATTGTGTTTATCTGTAAAGGACACAGTATATATATACTAGGTAAGGAATTATCTTTAATTTTTTTGAATTTTGTCTTCGAGATTATTTTGGGATAATACCAGTTATACATCTAACAGCCTTCTTCTGCCACATTAAAAACCTTTTTTTTTTAACTTTTTAGAATTGCCCCAAATGTTAAATGAGTATGGGAAAAAAACCATAATGGCCTGCAGTACAAAATTTGTGCATTTTGCGTCAATTTTCTTAATAGATATATAATTCTGGACAATTTGGTACACAGGTATTCACTACTATTAGCCAATTTTATTTTCTGTTCAAAAATATACCTAATAGTTTAATTATCCGTTTCATTGTCATGAGCCACAATCTTATAAAACCTTAAAATGGCTGAATCTGTTATTAATTTAAACAGGATAATATAAATGTTAATCTTCTAATATATACAATCGAATGTGTGTGTGTATGTGGGTATGTATGTTCCTTATACAAATCTACATTTCTTTACCAATTTACACGAAATTTTGCACACATACCCTGTTAAGCCCGGGAAGTAACGCGGTCAACATTAAAATTGAAACAAATCAGTCCTTCCCTTGAAAATTATATAATTTCTGTGAATAATATACTGAAAAAAATGAAATGCTGTTCAGTTCAAATCAAATCAAATCAAATCAAATCAAATTTTATTGTCATTGGGTTCAAAGAACAATAGACAAAGTCACATATTAAATAAGATACAAAGCCATTATTAACATAGGCCTACACATAAGTAATATTATTATCCATAAAAACCATAACAGTATTGTTTACACAATTCACATTGGCTTTGGCGACTAATTATATAATGCTGGACTTTAACGAATTATGATTTCATCGATGTAATATATTGGCGAAAATAATTATTGAAAATGAAATGCACGAAAATAAAGCACAGTGTGATGTAGTCACATAACTTTCTCTACCCTCGACATAAGAAATATTTTCTCACTTCACATTTTGATGTAGAAGAAGAGGTCATATTGCAGGGACAACTGAAGTGTAGACTCACTGCAATAAGAACAATGTAACACGACTAATAATGGTAAACTATAACAAATAGTATCAGGTAAAGAACATTAGCTACCAAATATTATAATTACTAAGGAAAAGAAGTCAAATTAAGCATGTAGTATTACTTAACTTAGTAATGGAACATGCTGTATTCTATAATAGATAAAAAAAAAATAAAAAAAGTGTGTGAGTATGCTATATCAGAAGTCTGTAAATAATCCTTTCCGCTTATACGTTATCCATAGCTGTAGGCTTTGTATTAGTTGAGAAATAGGGATGTTTATCATAGGCTCTAAGCATGGGATGAAAAATATTGAGTCCTATGCTCGCAGTATATTATGTCCCGGGTTTTAGGGGAGGAAAGTATGAAATTGGTACTGCATTTCTCTTTTATTTCAGCCCCAAAACGGTTCTATGGTAACATGAGAATGAGAAATAAAATTTTCCGTCAAGTCAATACAATCTTATTTAATTTATGTTTCTTCTTATTTCAACGCCTCCCAAGCATAATGTGTAGAAGCAACGGAATGCAGCTTTCGACATCCTCTATGAGCCATAAAAAGCTATATCTAGTATTTTCTGATGGAACAGTTTGAGTGTGATAATTTTTTCCCTTCATTTCAAGTTCTACATACGTAAAATCCTCCATTAGTTAATTTCAATTTAAAAAATACAAAGCCCGGCCGACGCCGGGCCTTTTCAGCTAGTATCCTATATTTGTTATTTTATTTAAAGTACGTTAATCTAATAAACAAACAAGTTTATAATTGAATGGATTAAATCATATTATTCCTTATAAACTTAGCATACGCAAAAGTCTTGCGTAGAAGGAAGCAGCCGTCAGCCACTGGACAGTTCGACAGTGGCGTGTCCGGGAGGCCTATTATTACTACTCTTCCATGTGTTATATAACTTGTCTTATAAAAAGTAATACGTTTCATAACTTAAGTAACGATTTCTTGTTTAAATTGGCATGTCTTAGAGTATAGTAAACAAATTTGCTACCTAGTTTTTCAGTGCTAAATAGCATAAAATGTGATTTTCATTAGTTCAATATTTACAAATTTTCCGGGGGTGAGCTCCCGAATTAACATGGAAACAACACATTGAATATATTAGTGGTAGGCTATCCAGGGTAATTTATCTTCTGCACAGCCTTAAGAACTGCGTGTCACATAATTATCTGCGTACATCTTACTCCGCATTTTTCCAAAGCATAATACAATATGGCCTAATATTATGGGATAACTCTAAATATATTAGCCGCATATTGGTGTTGCGCATTAAAAAAAAAGGCTATCAGGGCTATTACTGGAGTAGGACACCGTGAACACTGTAGATCGCTCTTTTCTCAACTCAAAACTTTAACGGTAGTAAATCTTTACATTGGCTATATTCAGTTTTAATCTATTCAAAAAATAATCTACCGGAGTTTCAATATAGAAACAATATACACTCGTATAATACTAGATCCAACATTTATATATCGCACCATAGATTATCGAAATCCTTAAATAGCTATCAAATGATTGGACAGAAAATGTTTAATAAATTGCCTACAAATTATCAAAACTTACCTGTGAAAATTTTCAGGAACAGATTGTATGACTGACTTGTCATAAATCCTTTCTACAATATAAATGGATTCTTCACCTCCAATACTATAATATAGGCCTACCAATTGTTTTCATAATTTTTCCCACAATAATTGCATTGCTTATATTTGTATATAATGTAATTTATGTTAACTGTATACTTGACGTTGTCTTTTGCCAATTTGTACTGGCCTAACGACAATAAAATTTTATTATTATTATTATTATTATTATTATTATTATTATTAGGGGGTATTCCAACCCCTCAACCCCCCACCCCGGCAGTTTCGACCCCTCCCGAAATTATTTTCTGGCTACGCCACTGCTGTTCGAGTTACTGGATTGATATTTAGCATTATTTTCTCCCAATTTTCTCGGCGTTTTTCTTTTCGGACGAATTAGGTCTCCATAATATTGTTATCAGTATCATGATAATATTTTTCCGAACTGAACAGTAGAATAACTATTACAGAAATACGTCTCATAGGCCTATAACAATGATTTAAAGTTTTGATGTGAGTCATAGGACAAACCTTAATGGTTCACATACTCCACATACTCCATTATTTGGGCAGAGGAAGTTAAGTGACTTTCACATCAGATTTTTTTATAATATTTATTTTTAAGTACAGTACAATGTATGAAATTTTAAGAATTCACTACCACACGCTTATATACATATTGTTTTCATAATATTGTATTTTTAAAAACGTAAATACCATGTTCCGTATAAGAATTTTAAAAATTCACTGCCACTATTTTGTATTTTTTTTTGCTTTCATGTATTTTAAAAATGCAGTGTACCGTTCAACATTTAAAGAATACTCTGCCACTACGTTATATTTTTTGGCTTTTATATTATTTTGAAAACTTACATTTTAAAAATACACTACAACCACAATGTATTTTTCTATTTCTCATATTTTGCTTTCATGTATTTTAAAAGCGTAAATACTGTGTAGGCCTATCGTATAAAAGTTAAAGAATTCACGGCCACTTTCTTTGTATATAATGGTTCAAATATGCAGTGAACCGTCTTATAAATTTCTGCCACTGTCTTATAATTCTTTAACAAACAATATAAGTGGATTCTTAAAATTTCACATAGTACTGACTACACTATTTAGGCTTTTAAAATACAGTCAACCCTCGATACAATGCCACCATCGGTTCTCTAACATTTAGTGGCACAAAGCGAGGGTGGAACTAAAACGAAATATAATATTTAAAATAAAAATGGCATAATACAGTGCTGTATTAATTTATTGTAGCCTACTGTATTATGAAAGAAAATTAAATAAAATGCAAATAGGACCTCAGCACAAAATAAAATACTGCACAGTAACTCAATTTATTACAGTAAGTTATGTGTCCATTGCTACACTACACGGAGGGGTTGAAAATCATGTGGGTCCATGTAAGTGATTAATTGTAACTGAGTAACTAGTGTAGTGTTTATAACCTGAATGGACATTGGATTGAAAGAAGTGAAATTTCGGAATGTCTCATTGAATGAAGGGTTCTTTCTGCCTGCTCCACCTTCACGCAGGCTGTCTGTCCGACTTCTTAATATAGCTCCCTTATTCCACTGCACTACATTTACAGTTAAAGGCAGGGAACGTGATAAATATTCCACCTTAAACCCTTATACACTTACAGATTACTGGAGATACGAATGCTATGACCATTAAAAGCACGCTACAATCAATATTACAGAAATATTTTGATATATTCTGCTAACGGCACACAGTACAAGCATATTTTACATCGTATTATAAAAACAAAGAGACTAAAATATAATTATAAATTAAGATTTGACAGATTTTAAAATGAGACAACAATATCTCAAGTCTATGATAAAAACATTGATATTATTGCGATAAAATTGCTGAAAACAGCTATTATGTTTTTATCTCAAGTCAATGATTAAAAAAACATTAATTATATTATAATACCTCTGCTAAAAACAGCTATTATACATAAAAATCATTAGATCGTGTGGTAGTCTCTTTTTTTAATCCTTTTTAGCTGGATGCTTCTGTCTATACTATTTCCAACTAAAGAATAAAGTAGATGTAAACAAACACAATGATATGTAATACTCCGCGACCACGTGTTCGTTGACACATTGCAGACGACTCAATTTCAATGCAGGAGGAACTCGTTAATATTGATCAAAGTAAGCTAGCATCTACAAAAACGAAGCTGGATTTCACAAATATTGCATATGCCTACGTTTAAAATGTTAATGCATTGTAATATTTCAATATCATAATGAAAATCTACCTAATGCAAAATGTATTGAAAACATTCAAGATCACAGTTTTTTCGCCACTATTTAACGGCTTTCCCCGCTTGTGCTTAACAACACGAGGTGGTGAGGCCTGATTAGCTTCAGCCATTGAACTGTATTGCTGTCTTTTATTATTTATAATAGCTGTGGTAAGCTTGTTTTCACCGTATGAAATAAATGTTAACTGTTTTCGAGGAATACGTGACAAGTGACTGTGTTATTTTTTCATACCTTTGTTGTCCTCAGGCATGCGCGTCTCATTACATTAAACAGATAATATCAAATAATAATATTGGTATTGCTTAAATCACATAGAAAGTGTTGCTACAAACTTGAGAAACGTGCTTAATTTAATCGTACATCAAATACATTACTTACTTTTTATGTTTTGAAGAAACTACATTAATACTCGGAAGAAGACGACAAGCAAGAGTCTGAAGGGGTTGTGCTCCCAACTGCCAATCAGAACCCATCATGCCACGTGGTTTTGTTTACATCTACTTTATTATTTAGTTGGAACTAGTATATGTTCTTTATCGTACAACACTGAATGTTTTTATTACTCACTTTCTTAATCTTCTTATTTTGGAGAAATCCTTAGCTCTGACGTTTATTCACTTATGTTTGTGTGCTGTGTGTATTGTAATCTTACACTCACGTTCTTCTGTGGAATTTGCAAGCGTATCTCCTAGTTTTATTTATGAAGGATGCATTTCGACTATTCAGTCATCATCAGCTTAGAAGTAAATAACAAACGAATTAGGTTACTGTAAATCAGACATAAGCTAACATATTATTTTGGGGTATCTTACCTGGGTTGAGTACTAATAGCTCTGCTATTCGTGTTGTACTGGCGTGAACGGAGGCGTGTTAGTCTGTTTATTAGGTGTGGGTGTGTTCACTAGTATATCATAGAGGGGGTTAAGTTGTTTGATGTCATAATTGATTATCTCCATCCTGTGTTTGTAAATTTCTAAATTTTCGAGTGTGTCTAGTTTTTTCCCTTTCTTTTCTATATGTAATATTGACATTGCCTGTCCTCCGTAATGATCTTGCTTGTAAATAGCATGGTTTCTTTTAATAGCTACAAGTTACAACGGCAATAACTTCATAGTATACTATAGGCCTACTTTCACACTAGTAATTGTAAAGCGAACTTTACTAGCAATCTCTTGTAGCTTTATAGTACAGGGCCCTGTATTATAGTCAACATCTTCTGTAGAATCGAATAAGCCTACTGAGGCTGTTTTTTCTCCATTCATTTGTCCAGAATTGGCGTATTTCCGTTACATCTAGGCCTATTTTCGTTACAAGCAGTTACTTGAATGAAAGAGAATTGTCAACGGTCTTAATTCCAGGAGGTAAAAAAAAAATACAGAATGAAAAATAAGAGTTCTGTATATATAACGGTACTGTAACTCTGTATTTTCTATTTTACGGTGGCGTAGCTTGACATTGTGTTATGGGTAAACTAGATTAAAAAAAACTGAATTTACAATTGCTTAAATGATACAAGAGTTCCCGAATATTATAAAATAAGCGTTTTAAATAATAAAAAAATCCCTTTAGGCAGGCCTACAGGCTGAGGTAGATTTCAAAGTGCTTTTGGTTTAATTTATTATCGCTGCGCAGCACTCTTCTTTTTTAGCCTTGGCATGGCAAACCCGCAGTAATAAGAACTGAATTCGGTAAAGAGGAAGAGCCTACAATCATTTGTTTTGACAACAAGAATAGAATATAATATTCTGGGAGGCCGTGCGCAAGATCAGCAATGAATAAAATTAGCAAAGCCGCTAAACAAGACAAAATTATGATATTATAATAATTCTTTTAAGTGTTATTATTTTCAAACATTAAAATCTCGCGTCATGTGAGAGCTATCAAGAAACTATTTACTGATTTGTAGAGTACTCATCAAGAGCTTTTCAACGATACCACACAAGACGTGGTTTCAAAAGTTTAGAATTTTCATAAGAAAGAAAAACACAATGTATTGAGGGTATAAGCAGGTCATTTAATATAGGTAGTAAAATACATTGGACTACAATTCGCCTGACAACGACGAATCAGTCTCAACTCACATCTGCTGCTGCTTCATGAGATTTCAAGGCTGCCTAAGCACGCGGCACTTCAAGTTGACGCATAATAGCAGTAGGAGTAAGGTATCGGGGGGGGGGGGGATAGTTTAATGATAGTAGGCCTACTAATGGGTTTATAATGATTGACTTGGTTGACGTTGCCTTAATTTATTTGTTTATGAATCCATTAATTTTTAGCACGTTATTTAGGTAGACTCAGTCTCAAAGTCCACTCTGATCTATACGACGATGATATATTAGGCCTATTTGCTAAAAGATGCTACTTCATTGCTCGTGAATTTATGTATTTCCACGTCGCTACGCCACTGCATATTTTATACCTTAACGTTTAGAAGTAACTCACCCTTGACGAGGAAGCTAAGTACGGCAGATTCCAATCGCCTGTAACAAAACAACGTTCACTTGTTAGAACGAAAATATAGTAGGCCTACTCAGGAAGTACATTCAATTCAGGCTAATTTGTTTTTCTCTGGAACTATCTTCCAAAATTCAATAGCCGAAACACCACGTCTCTTTATTTGGGACTACTTATGTGTGTGAAACTCTGTACTGAACGCTTAAGTTCATTAAATCTACCGTAAATAACGATCTGAACTAAATGATGAAATTTAAGTGAACTCGTGCGAACTGCGCTTACCAATTACCAGCCAGATTTCAAATAACAAATCGCAAAAATGAACACTCGAAAAAGCACTTCTCAAAAGTAAAATATTATTTCTTGTTGTGTAATTGAACAATAATGTTTATGTATTTAGTAAAAACAATGTAGTTCGCTTCGAACAGCTTCATAAATTTGCGGCTCCCAAAGTTAAGATTATTGGCCACCCCTGTTATATAGCACGAGGCCGGGACTGGGCAAAGTGCAAGCATTTGCCGTGACAATTTTCAGCTCTTGCCGCTAATTGCCTTCGCGGAAGGTTCAAATAAGAGAATATACAAAACAAAAAGTAATTTCAGTATTTCAACCTCCTTTCTTACGGTATATGTGAAAATGCTGTCCCCTCTGATCTATACGACGATGATATATTAGGCCTATTTGCTAATAGATGCTACTTCATTGCTCGTGAATTTATGTATTTCCACGTCACTCGTGACATACATATAGGCTACATTTGACAACAAGTCTAAGGAAATCAGATGTACGATGAGAAGAAACTCATACAAGTTTGTACACAAACTTTACATCAAAATGAACGTTACTAGCAAATCATACAAACAAGTTTCGAAAAGCTCTTGAAAAATAATCAGACAAGAACTGCCTGTTACTTAAAATTGTTTTTAAGTTCATCAGTGGGATGTAGATTTTCATTTAATTTGCCAATCAACTGACTTTCTTATAAAGTATAAAGTGAAGACTCTTCCACATAAATTTTATATAGCCTTGTTAAACTAAACATGTTTTACCATATTATTCACATTCTAATTAATTTAATTACGCTTATTCAACCTTTGTTGGTATAATTTGCATCCCTTCATGTCTTTTACTCGTTTCTTACCCCCCTTCTCACCCTCTACTTTGCAAAACACTTGAACGAGACGAGGCCAAAGCCTGATTCTAGTGCAAAGTTATAACGGATAACATGTTCCTTCATTAGCATTATTAACAATATTATGGGGGTGCTTACGACTATTATAAAACACATACTCTCAACTCTTTTGTGTCCGTCTTCGAGTAATTTTCTCACGACTGTTCCATTTATGCGCTGCACATTTGATACTGACCAATTACATTTATCAGCGACTCGGATATAGACAAATAGGCATGGTTTACCTTGTATATGCTTGTAAGGAAGGGTTTTTATCGGACTTTTCCATTCATGCGACATGTAGGCCTACTTGATACTGAATAAATGGCGTTATCGACCAAACATGGTTGTTTATATTACAATATACTGGCTAGAACCCAAGGATGCAATTTGATGTGACTATTCCATTCATAAGCCGCATGTTTGATATTGACCAATAACGTTTAGCAATTTCTCGGATATAGACCAATCACGATTCTTTATCTTAATATATGCTTCCTCGGATCGCAGGTTGCAATTTTATCTGATAAAAGTCAGCTCGTTAATGGAGGCGTAAGGCCTTGAACGCGTTGTGATTAATACGTCACATTCTGCCAGTGAACGGAATGAAAACACATTATTTTATACAACACTAGCTTAAAAGGCCCAGTGTCGACCGGGTCTTATATTTTGTAATTCAAAATTAATTTACAAAGGACTTTCGATTTTCAAAATCTAGTCCTTATATAAGTTTGTAGAAACACTCAAACTATAGAGGACTTAAAATTTTGCACCCCATTGCTTCTACACACCAGCTATTAATAACGTCAAACATCAAGCTCTTAATACCACCAACGATGCAGAATATCTACAAATGATGAGAGTTATACTACTTTAGTATCTTATAAAATTATATTTTGATTAATTTTATAGTTTTGATGGTTATAACCAGGGCCCGAATTCTGATGACATGTCATGTTTTTTATTGATGCTGCATAGACATTACCAACTTGTAGATGATCCTTAATCATGGCCTCTAGATTATAGAAATACATTTTTATTAGGTCATTTTTGTCATTTTATGCAATTTTGTATTTTTAGGGCATTTATTTCAATTTTATATCATTATTTTGTCATTTTCGTGTCATTTGCTTCCCTATTTAGTCATTTTCATGTATTTACATTGAGTATATTAACTTTGTTTAATCGCTAGCGGTGCTGTCTTTGAAGTGTTGTTAGTTTAATGCAAGAAGGAAAAATTCGGTGTTAAGTGTTGTGTTGTCTCAGTCGGAAATGAAAATCAAAGAAACGTCAAAAATGTTGTATATTAGATTACTGTTGTTATTAGATTGACTTGGCCCTTGCTTGGATTTGAGATTGCGAACTACTGTTTACCCTCAATTAAACAACAATATAATCCGGCAGACCACAAAAGGAAATGCCGAAGTTGACTCGCCAGTGCCTCAGTGCCAGTATAAATTTCCGTGAGAAAAGAACATTCACAACATACAGTTATTTACAGTTTTTAAAATTATGTACAAATTAGTCTGTAACTTTGTGTAATAATTTTTTATAAATAAAATATCAGTTTTTGGGTCATTTTTTATAATCATTAAGTAATTTTCTTTAAAATTTAGGTTCGTTTTATAGGTCATTTTTCAAACTAATTTAGGTCATCAGAATCCGGGCCCTGGTTATAACACAACACCACTACAGGATATATTATTAATAGCTGAATGTTTTATAAACAGGGTGCCATTATGTCTGTTGCACAGTATAATCATGAAGTGTGTTCTTTATGCTTCGTTCTATTTATATTTCAGCTCAAGTATGGCAGTGGTGGAGCAGATGTGGTTACACAGTAAGTATTGACACGGGCTGTGCCAATTTTCTAGAAATAAGTTTAGTGAAAAGTTAAGTCATTCGCATGGATTAATACAGCAGTGTCCAAAATGAAAGCAACAACCGAAATTTCATCTTTGGTGGTTTATTTTGCCACAAAACAGTATAAATAGGCGATAGTAACGTATAAACGATATGAGGAATAAAGAAAGTAAACTATTGTAACGTTTGTGCATACCAGTAAAACAAAACGCCTTTTTTTTTGGACACATAATAACTTTCACACACATCCAGAAAAAACACGTTAATGTGCTCAGTATGGGGTGTGACCGCCTCTGGCAGCAATACAGGCCTCACAACGGCGTGGCATGCTGTGAATAATGTCATCAATAGAGACTGGATTTCAAAGGGAATTCCTTTTTTATAATTCATCACAAAACTTGATAAAATTGAATAGGGCATTACTTAGTAAGTTTCAACTGCAAATGACCTGGTTTTAACTTCCCTTTTTCTTTTCCTTATTTAGGCTCATCTCCCTTTTTTAGGAACTTTCCCTTTCCAGTACCTTTTTTGCTAATTTATTTTGAAAATTTCGTAAATTACCCAGTATTTGGTAATATGAAAACATTAAAAATTGTTTTCACTGATTCACCATTGAAAAAATAATTCCTCCCAGCAGAATAGAGCGTTACAGAGAAATCACAGGATTGGGGAACATGGATTTCGTGTGCTATTTTTCTCTGTGAGAATTTCAACAAGATCAAGGAATTTCTTCAGTCAGTAGATAATACAGAATCAGCACCTGCAGAGCAAGCAAAGGCTTTACTTACAAACCCGAATTACGTTATCTAGTTCAACTCTTTTCTAATGAAGTATCCCTCTGTTGAATTTTTACTCTCTCTTATACTGTTGTATCCCTTTTTTCCACCTTTTTTTGGCAATAATTTTCCATTTTTTCGTCCTTTTTAGGTGACAATTTTCCCTTTAAAATCCGGTCTCTAGTCATCAATCTCATTTTGAGGCAATAACACCCATTCTTCCTGCAGAACAGCTCGCAAAGCCTGGAGAGTGGTTGGTGGATGTTCATGTGAAGAAAGTCGTCTCCCTAGTGCATCCCAGACATGTTCTATAGGATTAAAATCGGGAGAGTGAGCAGGCCAATCCACGCGTGCAATACCTTCAGTTTCCAGGAAAACATCCATTACCTGTGCTCTATGAGGACGAGCATTATCATCCATCCGTACAAAGTCTGGGCCCACAGCACCTCGAAACAACCGCACATGAAGGGCCAAGATCTCGTCACGATACCTGACAGCAGTTAAACCTTGCCGATTTACCCGTACAACTTCATGAAGATGTGTTCGGGTAGTCAACAGAATTCCTGCCCACACCATTATTGATCCACCTCCATATCGGTCTGTTTCCACAATGTTTGCATCCCGAAATCATGTTCCAGGTTCTCTCCAGATGCGAATCCGTCGAGAATCATTTTCGAGATAAAATCTGGACTCATCTGTAAAGAGAACATTGGCCCGCTGTTCGACCATCCAGTTGGCATGTTTATGACTCCATTCTAGACGTACTCTTCTGTGAATATGTGTCAGGGGTACATATATAGCAGGTCTCCGACAGTAAAGGCCTCTCTGCCGAAGCCTTCTGTACACTGTTTGCCTCGATACTACTGTTCCAGTGGATGCTGTGATGTCAGATGCCAGTTGTTGTGCAGTACTACGGCGGTACCGTCGTGCCCTTAAAGCCAAATAACGGTCCTCTCTTTTTGATGTCACTCTTGGTCGTCCTTGCCCTGGTCTTCGGAATACATTTTCGGACTCTACAAACTGTTGCCACATCCGAGAAACAACAGAACGATTCACATTAAGCCATCTGGCCACATCAGCTTGAGAGAATCTTCTAGGCGTCTTCTTTGTGTCATTTTGTACCTGCAATAAATGTTTGCTGTGTAAACATTTATTGCAGGTACAGAATGCTGCAAAGCCCCTTTTGATAGGTGCACTGCCCTTTTGATTGGTGCACTGACGTCATCGTTTGCATGATTGTAAGATGACAGGAATGCCATCTTCAGTTCAGAACATGACTGTACGGATATAGTTTCACATTTTTTTATATGAATATCTCGTATAGTAGACACAGGAAGGAGAAAATCAGTTTGTTGCTTTAATTTTGCACACTAGTATATTTTATCCTTCAGGGCTCTGTGTAGAGTACCAAAGTAAAGAAAGTTAAGAATTCACGGACCATTGCTTTGTGTTGGTAGAGGCGAATGGTACAAGGAGTATGACTTTACTTGATGCCTCAACATGTACACATTCAGTCACATGACACGAAATAAATGTTAAAGCTTACAGACATATAGTTAGAGCACAGTTGTTTTAGACGGAGGTGTGGGTACACACTGTCCGCTCTAGAACCGGCACTGAACTAAACAAGTATGTCTGTCTCATTCTAGTGCATTGCTTATATCTACTTAAGAATGAGGCAGGAATATGGTACATCGAAATATTCCCTTCCGAATCTCTACTAAGTTCCTTCTGAAGAGAATCCTTCATGCTCCTAATATTCAGCATGTTCCCAGCACTGGCGGCTTGTATCTAAAATTAGTAGGGTTGCTGCTCCAGAAAATTTTAGCCTTGGTATTAAAATTGTGTAAAAGGAAAATACATACATAGAAATAAATTTATTCAGGAACTTGATAAAACCCTAAAAGAACAAAGTCAAAAATTTTATTCATTTTAATTTAAAATGTTACAGTTCAAGCATGATCTATTCATTTAAAAATGAAATCCATTTTTCTTGTTTTAATTTCCACAAACATTATTATTATTATTATTATTATTATTATTATTATTATTATTATTATTATTATTATTATTAATATAATTTTCTCCTTGATCAGCCATGGTTCAAGTTTTCAGTTGAATAAAAGAACCGAAAAAAGTCAAATACACTAGCTGGAAACAAGATAATAATCCAATTCCACACTTTATCACATTGAAGAATATGGTACATAGTTTTTAAACACAACACACTTGGAGCAAAAAGTAAATAAAAAAAAAGAAATAGAAAATGCACCACCTTCTACCAATAAGCCAGTGACGGCACTGTGGAAGTGACAGTGCTCTCTTTCCCTCGCAGCCGGCGTGCACCTTCCTATGTCCATATGCACACAAACACCAGGCTGTTGGAACTGTGGCATTAAGCTTAAGGATTATTATATTGTACAAGTAAAGAAAGAATTAAAGAAAAAGGAACTAATTATATTAAAGTTGTCGATAATATCAAGTGAAAATAGGGGGTGCTGCAGTTCCACAGTGCCTATACACAAGCTGCCACTGTTTCCCAGTACAGTAAATTCAAAAATACTCAATTAGTTGGTGTTTCTCAACCCAAGGGCCAGTATTCACAGTCAGCGACTTGAGAACGACTTTATAAAGCTGGGCTTATTAGACAAGTCGACTTGTATGTTTTTCGTATTCATCATAGTCTTCTTTAAGGTCTTTCTTTGTTAAGTCTGACTTCATAAAGTTCTACTTAGTCTACATATTAAAGTCGAACTCGATAATATGAAAAATCGCATGGTCACTGCCAACAACAATTGAATCAGTGAATTGTAGGCGACATCATATTTTTTCAGTTCTCGTGTAATTAAAAGCCATCTGGGTGTTTATTTCGCCGACTTGATATACAAATGCAAACGGCGGTGTGCATTGTAAACAAAGAATTATATTCATCTATTATTATACAATATGTAAGTAAACTGATCAATACCTTCTCAGAGTTGCCAACCTTGAAAGGTGGTTATCAGTAGTGTGAGTCCTCCATGTTTAACCGAAAAATCACAATTACAGGTTTCACAAAATACGTGATTCGGTGAAATTTTTGGAGGTCTGAGGCAAGGAAACTCTTCCGTATAGGCCTACTGCTTTCGAAACTGCTGATTTTCCGCAGTTCGTTTTTGTCCAATAGATTCGTCACTGGTTTTACGTTTACACGACATATTTCCTCAATAATCTACTTGCAATGCAACACAATAAAATTTCTAGCAAGCAACGGTGTCGGGAGTCGTCAGCGGCATTACAGTGATGATAAAAAAGAGGAAATATGTTATCACCAAAGATGTTATAAACACAATTATGTTATAGCTGTAAGATATAATATCTTTGGTTAACACACACGTCTAAGATTGTAGTGTCCAATGTCGCCAACACAACGGATGTTTTCTTTTACAAACTATTTCTCATGATAACAGTTGGCATTTCTGTTGACACATTCACTTTTTTATGTTCGCGGGAGAAACGAAACATTATAAAAATAGATATTGGGATTCGTAGAATCCGTTATATTCAGTACAATTTCCGTATTGCCGTAGCAAATTCAAGGAAATCGTAGAAACTACGGAAATTCCGTAGCAATTGGCATCTCTGCCTTCTTGAGAATATTTTGTGTATATATATTAGCTTTCACATCGTTCACAATTAATTCCGATAAGATTGTGTTTATTTCAATATTAATTATTGTTATCTAGAGACTGAAAATAGCCTAGGAAGCTTTGGGCTGATGTGAAATGCCAGGAGAGAGAAATGCTAACGAAAGAACGCCCATTCATATTTCCATAATTGTATTTTGCTTCACACTGAACTTCTTTTTAAATTCATGGCACTGTAGAAGTTAGATGGATTCATCATGCTTTGCAAATATCACTTTGGGGCGCAAATTTCTTCTAACACCTTGTCTCAATCCTCAAAATAACTGTCCATGATCTGGCGTAAACTTAAATAAGTCAGGGGGACCTTTGACTTGATAAAGTATGACTTATTTCGACAAATTTAGTCATACTTTAGTGACTCTGAATAGCAATAAGCTCGACTTGGTCAAGTCTAGCTTTATAAAGTAACTACGTCATAAGTACGACTTGTATGTGCTAGAAATTAAATTTAAGACGAGATTAAAGTTTGACTTATATATAAGTACGACTTATTGCGACTATGAATATCGGCCTAAGTGTATTATTTTTCTAAGTGTATTATTACTCTAAAAGTATTATTCATTGAGTCTTTCTCTGTGTCTAGGGTCGGGATATTACCTAAGGCCACTAGAAGATCGGCTCCCAGACTTCCAAATTGGTGAGTATTGTCATACACTCTCTCTCTCTCTTTATGGAAAATAAAGCCCATGAATTAGAGCAATGTCAGATATTTAAAAAAATCAATTTGGACATCACAGTAGATGACATTGATAGATGTCACAGAATTGGTACCAAGGTCCTCGGCAAAGTGCGCCCTATCACATGCAAATTCACGTCATATGCTAAGCATTTTCAAGTCTTCAATAAGAAGAGATACTTGAAAGGCAGTTCAAACGTGAAGACTTTTCAGCGAAATGACCTGAACTTCTGAGAAAAGCCTAAAAAAATTGTTTTTGAAATGTCTGGACTACTGATGACGTCGTAATAGGTCTGGCAGATGAAGTGAAAACAAGAGTGAAAAATTGTGCTGAACTGAACGAACTCAACGTGCGACAAGCTTTCTCTGGTGACATTGCCCAATGATTTACTTGTCTAATTGCTACATTCCTCAATATTATTTCTAGCCTAGTCATTATTATGTGTAGTATAAGGAGATAAGAATCACATTGAGTAGGTTAATTTAATATTCTCAAATGGTTGTATTCACAAAAAGATTTCCTCAAATAACTGAAACACTAAGCATACAAAATCAAGAAATTCCTGCCACTACCTACTCCCCCAACATTAAAAAACTTGTTGTTGACAAAAAAAAGAGTTCCATCCTTCTCATTCAAGTTAATAGCCTAAGTGTAATAAAAAATTCTGCCCGTACATTTGTTATTTATTACTAACTACACTTCAATTTCTTTCTTATCTACAATTCCACTGCAATTTCTTTTTGTTATATACAGTTTAATTAAAATTTATTTCATATTTAGGCAATAAACAAATGTAAGATTTTTTAATTTGATAGTTCTTTTGCTTGGTAGCTCACAGTAGGATTTTAAAACGGTACGGTAACTCAGAAGCTTCATAAGTTCGGCGACCACTGATCAGGATAAAAGACTGACATTCAGACAACACATGCCTGCTACAAGAGAAAAAGCTTTCTAACAGTTTGTGACACTCTATCCCATGTTAAAGAGCCACATCCCATTGAAAACAAAATTGTTGTTATATACTTCCTTTATTTGATCATGTATGATATAATCTGTAAAATTTGGGGAACAGCTCATATACACCATCTGAAACGTCTGGATGGAATACAACGTGGTGTGTTCAGGAGGATAACAGGAGCAAACTGTCTCATCCGCAATGTTCAGCTGTATGAAGACTTGGGAATAATGAAGTTTAGTGATTATGTTCAGATGTTTTGAGAAAAATTAAAAAATTCATCAAACATTCATCCAAATCCACTGTTGCAAGAATTCATGGAAGAGGAGTGACAAGTAACCCCATGCTTCACTTTTAGTAATGAGTTTGGCAAAATTCACGAATTAACAAGATTATGTGTCTAATTTTTTTTGTATAAGTCAAGGGCCCAACAGAGGCGTGGTACTTATAAATTAAAATCACCCATTATCTACCACTGTCCCTTTTTTGGGAAACTTATCTTTTAAGTTTTATTTTCATGATTATTGACAATGGGTTTATGTATTATTGTGTTATTGGTAGTAGGCCTACTGGATGTTTATATACAGAGAGGATTTATTTAGCATTTCTGTTTGCCATTATTTAGGTTTAGAAACATATTATTACCATATGTTACGGCTACTTTTTGATGTTACCAATTGAAGTTAAGAAGTGGGACTTGCATTTGCATTTTATTAGTTCTAATTGTGTCTATATAAATATTTATTATTCAGCAGAGGTATTGGAAATAATGTCTTCAGAATTTTTCATCTTGGATAAGTGTTAGATATGTTTTTCTGAAACATACCATTTTTGGGACATTGGCATAATGTCATTTCAACTGGATTATTTATTTTTTATTTCAAAACACGGATGCACGTTATAATATTTCTTCAATTTATCACAATTTTTATTTTCTAGGATTAATTCTAGAGGATAGGAATTTGATTTCAGTTTTATATTCACATCCATAACCACTAATTAGGCCTACCATTATTCATATTTCAACAAGTGTCCAGTAATGTACACTAAAGACATGGGAAAAGAAAATTGGGGATTTTGTGACTTCAGATTCGACAAAACAAATGAGATACTGATTCTGAAATAGAATGACAATAAGATTGTCACTGTGGGTACGGAACCTCTCACCAATGTTCGTAGATATTCTCAAAAGGAGAAGAAGCAGATACAGAAAGCTGTTCAAGAATGTAATACCCATATGGGTGGAGTGGATTTGCTGGACAAGCAAATTTCATTGTACCGTAATCGAATCCACTCAAAAAATGATGGTGGCCTCTCTTCACATAAATTAGTGACATAGGCTACTAGTTGTAAATACCTGGCAAATGAATCAGACTGTAAATAAAGAAGAGAATATTTCTCTGTTGAATGTTCAAAGAAATATTGTTATAGATTATCTCAATAAATGTAAAGAGTCCACACCAAAATGTAGAGCTCCTCGAGGGAGAAAGCTATTAGATGGCAAAGTGAGTTCTGGAGTTAGATTTGGTCAAGGAAATCACTTTATTCAGACTATACTTACTCAAAGGTGAGTTGCTTTATGCAACAAGAAAACCACAAGTATATGTTTACAATGTGGCAATACTTCATTACATTAACACTGTTGTTCAGTTGAATATGCATTGAAATTCAGGAATAAGTATAAAGCTAATAAACTTAGTTGATTACAGCTGTATGTATATCCTATACAGTGATGGGAAAAATACAAAAAGAAAGTAATTGGACTGAATTACAATTACCTGAGAGACATTTTACGTAATTACTATTACAAGTTACTTTTTCAAAAAGTAATCAGTAAAATTACAGTTACAATTGCAATTACTTTACAAAATGGCAGTACCTAAAAATTCCTTGTTTATTGTTTGTTTTGGGCACAAGGCCTTTCACTATTGGGCCATTCAGTGGTAAAGCTGCTTGGGACATTAACAAGTCTCAAATTATTAATTATTAATTAACAAACACGTCAATACTAATATTTCCAGACACGTTGAGTAACTTTTTGTTAATGTTACCTCTAATTTGGATATCAGTTGCAAAAAACAATAGTCCTGATATAGCTAATGAGCATGTTACTACTACTATTGATTAATAAAATGTAATGATTACAATTTTATTTCCAGAAGTAAATTACAAGTAGAAATTACATTTTTCAAAAAGTATTGATTACAAGTAAATGACCCCAAAAAAGGAATTGTTACGTGTAATCTAATTACTTTTACCCAATTACTTCCTATCACTGATCCTATATAGCATCAATTTTGGAAAGCCGCTTAGTGTAGTGTAGTATTCATATTCCATGGATCAGTTGAAAATATAGTTAAATTCAGGAAACGACCTAAAATGTATTAAGGTGTTGTAAAATTACATTATTATACACTGCTGAAAAAAATTAGGGACAACATTTTGACCACCTGCATTATTGTTTCAGGAATGGTTGGAGTGAAACATACATTTTATCTGGAAAATGAAACCTTTATTTAACTGAAATGTGCATATCCTGTTCACTTCATATCACATGTGTTAGTGCTGTGACCAGAAATTCAACACAATGTCGTGAACCAAAGTGGAAACGCCTTCAGTTAATTCACATAGAGCACAAAAAGAAACATTTCAATACCTGATAGGCCCTCCATGTGCCCGTACTAGTGCCTCACATCTTCGAGGCATGCTCCTGACAAGTCTGCGAATAGTTTCTTGAGGAATTTTGTCCCACTACTCAATAATGACCTCTGCAAGTTGTTCAAGGCTCTGAGGTGCTACAGGACGGGCCCGAAGGTGTCTGTCCAGCATATCCCATAAATACTCAATGGGAATGAGGTCAGGACTCTGAACAGGCCAGTCTAATGTTTGAATCGCGAAGTCCTGAAGAGTTTCCATGGTGGCTGCTGCTGAATGCGTTCTTGCATTGTCTTGTTGCAGGATAAACTGAGGACCCATTACAACTGAAATGGGCATAACATGACCCAGTAAAATCTGAGTAATAAGTCGGCCTCTGATTATCTGAAGGTCCAATCGGCCATTAATTGTGATGCCACCCCACACCATGATGGAGCTGCAGCCAAATCTGTCCATTTCCTGGACTGCTGCTTCAGTATGACATTCACCACCATGGCGATGTATACGTATATGTCCGTCGCACCGTGTTAGACGAAAGCGGGACTCGTCTGTAAACAATAGTGACGAAGTGACGAAACTGCAAGTTCCTATGGTCCTCAGTGAATCGAAGTCGATCTCTCTTGTGCCGCGCAGTTAATCGAGGGACGTGATAAGGTCTTCTTGGTCTTAAACCTGCCTCTTGGAGTCTTGTGCGTATTGTTTGGTCACTGTCACTGCAACCAGTTGCTCCTCTTAGATCATTTTGTAGGTCCCGGGCAGCCGCAGAGCACCGGCGGAGAGAACAAATCACCACATATCGGTCTTCTCTGGCCGATGTTTTCCGTTTTCTCCCTTGCCCTGGCTTTCGTGTGTATGTACCAGTTTCACGAAATCGTTTCCAAATCCTCCCAACAACAGATGAAGTCACATTGAGCTCTGTATACACTGCACGAATACTCCAACCTTCCTGCAGTAATGTCATTGCCCGAACACGTTCTGCCTCATTCAGATACCTCATCTTGACTGATGAAACGTACACAATGAGTATAGAGACGCACTCTTTACTTACACTCACTAGATGGCGGAGTGAGACATTGCTCGTCCATTTCACTTTTGAGCATAGCACGATACATTTGAATACTGCCACAAAGCCATGGCTTTCCAACGTAATGTGGAGGATTCCTCTCATTCCTAAAACATGTTGGAAGAATAAGAGCAACAGGATATATCGTAATCACGGGCTACTTACATGGTACACGCAATCAAATTGTTGTCCCTCTAATTCTTTTGAACAGAGTAGTTGTATGCATAAAATGAGAATTTTGCTAATACGATGTTCCAAAGTCCCAAAAATGGGATGGCCCTCCATAAGGAACCCAAATCTTCAAATTAAATAAAATTCGCTTTTTCAGTACAATATCATCCCACACATCGTCAATAAATCAATTATTAGCCAAAAATCTATTCAGAGTAATTTTGGCACATAATGGTTAAACAATTATTTAAAAAGTTAATATTACTGCCATCTATGTTTATAAACTGAATTAAACTCTATCATAACACCACCTACCAAAATTATATCAAATAATTTTCTTCTTCTTCTCCACCCGGACTGTTAAAATGTCTCTTCTCTCAACACTAGTTTTATGACTACTAACTTATGCCTTAAGCCAAACTGATATATAGGCTAAACAATTCACTGTTAATGAGATCTTTTATGAAACAATCATATTTCCCCATGACACTTTCACAATTTTATTTCTAGATGCAACCTCAGACTGTTGATTCACATTCTTCATAATAATGGTTCTCTTTATTACGATACTGTCAAATTATCCTCTAATTACTGTCTTTCTCAAAGTCCCTACTTACACAATGGCAATAGACAATTCCTTGGCGAGCTAAAAGAATATTATCTAATTTATGGAACCCAAAGGTTCAATTATGAAGTATAATATTTGATGTCAGTCTACAGCCCAAAATATTATTCATTGGGTTTTTCTCTTTGTTCTAGGGGGCAGATATCCATTACGGATTAATAGGCAGAGGAGGGAGCAGATTGGTGGTGAGTATTGTCATACGTTGCCTTACAAGTGTTCTTCACTCACTAAACTGAAGTCCTTTCTGAGCAAGCTAAAGGAATATTATCTATTTTATGGAGTCTGGAGATTAGTTTTGTTCTTTTAATTATTTATATTTGCTGTCTCTCTCAATGTCCCTCTTCCTTTTAGTTGCCTACTTATAAACATTTGCCGAATTTAAATAGATTATAGGCAAACATTGAATTAGAAAGCTGTCGTCTTATATTTTTTAATATTTGAACAAAATATGACATTTCTATTAACTAATGATTTAGTTACTATCTTATTGAATGTTTTTCATTTTATTTTACTTTTTATTTACACTAAGCTTCAGATATAGAAAACAGCCCACACAATGTTTTAATCTTTGAAATTATAATTTATGTCTTGAGCCGAAGTAAGCAACGCGACCAGCAGATGGAGATCTGCATTCATGCCAGTATTAATCAAAATCATCCTCATAATTTAAAATCTACGCACATAATTGTCCTATCACTTGTACAGTGAGTCCCACGCAAGAGTTGGCCAATGACGCGGGTTTCTGCGTCGCGGCTGGCACAGCTCCAACTCCCGAGCGATCGGGTGAAATATCTACGCAAATAATGCCGCGGTTGGTGTTATGAATCAGGTTCTCACATTTACAGTTAAAATTACAACGAAAATAACCACGTACCTCATCACAAGAGATTTTGGAAATGTCCTCCTCTTGCATAAGCACAACACTGACACCTTTTTTAATTTCACGCGCGTAAGTTCAGCTTCCGACATAGAGTGATATTGTCTTTAAGTTCTTCTTATGTATGGGAAATTGACATATACACTTTATTTTTAAAGTTTCCCCATAAATAATATTTACGTACTGTTAGAAGAACTTGATGACAATATCACATAGGCCTATCACAAGAGAAAGTAACTCTGTCTCGGAAGCTGAACTTACGCGCGTGATAGAAAATTTCCTAAAAAGGTGCCAGTATTGTCTGGATGCAAGAGGAGAACATTGTAAATATTGTCACAGTCATGCTGTCATATTTCTTAGTTAAGAAAAAGCCATTTCATATAAACGATGAAATTGATAATGTAACTTGTTCTCACTGTTGGATATTTCATGAGACTATTATAGAAGAAAAATTCATCTGATTCTGGGATTCAAACCCACCGCCCTACCAACTGTGATGTAGTGAGGGCAATCAGTCATAGGAGAGAGGTTCCATCTGGCACTGTGAATCGAACTCTGGCTAGTTCAGTTGGTAGATTGGCGGCACAGATAGCCGAAGGTACTGGGTTTGAATCCATTGTCGGAAGAATTTTTCTGCTATAATATTCTCATGAAATTGGTAATGCGTTAGGAGTGATGTGAATGTTTTCTCTGGCCTGTACTCAATGTAATTTAATCAATTCCATTATGTTATTAAGTGCCAGTGGGAACGAAAATGTCTGTGCGTCTGTCCGTCTGTCTGTCTGTCTGTCTAT
Source organism: Ectobius pallidus (assembly GCA_964059195.1). Classification (NCBI taxonomy): domain Eukaryota; kingdom Metazoa; phylum Arthropoda; class Insecta; order Blattodea; family Ectobiidae; genus Ectobius; species Ectobius pallidus. The sequence goes on along the minus strand of CAXKWD010000001.1, from coordinate 212,128,824 downwards.
CCGTCCGTCCGTGTGTCTGTACGCGCCATAACTCAAGTAAGTTTTTTCGGATTTTCATGAAACTTGGAAAACACATTTATAATGTCCATGGGAAGAACCCTATTGATACTGAACCAAATCGGTTCACCGGTACCGGAGTATTGTCCAATTTAGTGCCTATTTTAGCCTTTCTAATAGAAAGGCGCCATAACTTAAATACGCTGCATCGGATTTCCATGAAACTTGGTGTACGCATTTATAACGTCCATGAGAAGTACCTTATTGAATTTGACCGGTAACGGAGTAAAACCCAATTTAGTGTCTATTTTAAAGACGCGGTAACTCAAATACGCTTTTTCGGATTTTTATGAAACTTGGAAAACACATTTATAATGTCTATGGGAAGAACCCGATTGATATTGAACCAAATCGGTTCACCGGTACCGGAGTAATGCTCAATTTAGTGCCTATTCTATGGTAATATACGTATTCGTAAGAATTTATGAAATGCAAATCAGTTATCATGACAACATAGTCAATTGTTTTACTGTGATCTTATTAGGCTTTAGCAATTAAAATACAGTTAGGTATGACAAAAAATGTGTGCGTGGGACGACACGCCACAGAAGTATAACTTGTTTAAATTTTTATTCTTTCAATTTTTCATTATTGGATTTTTAATTTTGCATTATTGGACTATTTAATATTGGGTTTTTGTACTTTTTAAATTTTGGATCTTTTTTTAATTTTGGATTTTTAAAAATTTCGATCTTTAAATTTTTGATTTTTGGATTTTTAAATTTTGATTTTATTGTTGTTTAAATTTTGGATTTTTTATTTTTAATTTTAATTTTTTTTTAATTTGGAAATTTGGATTTTTTAATATTGGATTTTAATTGTTTTCACTTTTGATTTTTGGATCTTTTAAATTTTGGATCTGTGAGTTTTTCATTTTGGATTTTTTAATTTTGATTCTTTGAATTTTTTGTTTGTAGGATTTTTTAATATTGTATTTCCATTTTTTAATTTTGGATTTTCACATTTTTTCAATTTTGGATTTTCAATTTTTAATTTTTGTAAAATTAGCATTTCTTATGTTAATAGTAAAAAGATCAAATTTTATAACTTCATGAGCTTTTAGCACCATTATCCAATGTGAAATTTTACTTTGTCTATGTGTATCCCAAACAAATCTCGAATCATTCAACAATATCCATACTACTACAGCCAAAGCACTAAAATTAATTATCATTCAAATTTTCTTTTTTGAATCGTAGGCTACTTTAAAAATCTAATCATGTATTTTTACTTTAACTAACATAGGCCTTTCCCTAAATCCCTCAAAGACAAAAGCTATAGCATAATGAATAGAACTATTCATTATGGCTATAGTAATACATAAAGGCAAATTACTTCCTACTGTTCTTGAAACATTAAATGGTCTCCAGATCTCTTCACTCATGGAAAATTAAACTATAAGATATGTAGGTGTCACATTTCAAAATGAAATTGTTATTGATGAAAAAGGTATTATATTAAAGTTGAAAAGTAGCATCAATAAACTTGTTAGTTCAATATTTCTTAAACCTCATCAAAAACTAAGCATTTTGAATTAATATACTTGGCCCAGCTTAATATATCCTTTGCAGTGTGCTCCGCTTCATAAACTTAAAAATGGTTTTCTTGAAGATATTGACAAATTAGGTAGTAGTGTAAGAGAAATAATTGGTTTGCCAATGGATGACCCCGACTGGATGTTATATTCACTGAAGAGGCTGCATGGACTAGGATTAATTAAAGCTTCTTGGGAGGCATAAAGCACACCAACATCCGTTGCCGACTGCGATCGATTTCTGACCGTCACCTCATGCATACAAGGAACTTTACAGAAGAAATTGAAATAAGCTTGTCTAACCCCAGTTTACCTACTGATGAAGATCCTAAAACACGTGGACTCCGTAAAATGCTCCGAAAACAATTTGAAATGTAGTAATCTTGACCCCATCGAGGCAGAGGATTCTCTCGATTTGAAGACGTGCCTAAAGCAAATGCCATAAAAAATGAACTGTAACTCCATCGCAGTGCGCAGTCTCCCCGGCAGAAATCATTCTGCCAGGACTTGAAGGAGAATTATGGGATAAGAGATTGGGAAGTGGTTGGGTTGCTATTTGGGGCGAGAGGGACACTTTTGTATGAGTTTTTTTTCCAAAGTTTTGGTATACTGTCTTGAGCTGCATTACAGGAATTGGCCTTAAATATTCTGAAAGACTTGCTCCATATTGCTTTAAAATTCAATATAAAAATACACGAATATTTATAATTAGAAAAATAAGTTCTTATATTAATAAATTTATGGTTCTTGGAATTGTTTTCATTAGGCTGTGTCACATTGGCACCCTTAATTTAAGGCAGCTGTCCTAACAGGATCCTCCCCCACAACACATAACATTTATTCATAGAATCTTTCTCTGTCTATTTTTAGCTCCTCCACGTCCACCACCACCACAACCTCTTTTGAGGAGGAGGAGGAGGAATAGAAGGCCAGCACCTCCACCACAGCAACAGGGCCACGTTGCTCGTAAGTATTGTCACAGTCATGTTGTCATATTTCTTAGTAAAGAAAAAGCCATTTCATATAAACGATGAAATTGATAATGTAACTTGTTCTCACTGTTGGACATTTCATGAGAATATTATAGGAGAAAAATTCCTCTGATGCTGGGATTCAAACCCACTGCCCTACCAACAGTGATGTAGTGAGGGCAATTAGTTATAAGAGAGAGGTTTCATCTGGCACTGTGAATCGAACTCTGGCTAGTTCAGTTGGTAGATTGGCGGCACAGATAGCCGAAGGTACAGGGTTTGAATCGCAGTGTCGGTATAATTTTTCTCCTATAATATTCTCATGAAATTGGTAACGTGTTACAAGTGATGTGAATGTTTTCTCTGGTCTGTACTCAATGTAACTTAATCAATTCCATTATGTTATTAAGTGCCAGTATGGTACTTTATGAGATTGTGTGTGGGGACGAAAATGTCTGTCCGTCTGTCTGTCTATCCGACCGTGTGTCTGTACGGGCCATAATTCAAATACGCTTTTACGGAATTTCATGAAACTTGGAAAACACATTTATAATGTCCATGGGAAGAACCCTATTGATACTGAACCAAATCGGTTCACCGGTACCGGAGTAATGCCCAATTTAGTGCGTATTTTAGCCTTTCTAACAGAAAGGCGCCATAACTTAAATACGCTGCATCGGATTTCCATGAAACTTGGTATACGCTTTTATGCCTTCTATGAGAAGTACCTTATTGAATTTGAACCTAATCTGTTGACCGGTACCGGAGTAAAACCCAATTTAGTATCTATTTTAAAGACGCGGTAACTCAAATACGCTTTACCGGATTTTTATTAATCTTGGTATACACTTAATGTCCACTTAATGTCCATGGGAAGAAGTCTATAAATATTGGATAAAATCGGTCGACATGTTTCGGAGTAATGCTCAATTTAGTGCCTATTTTATGGCAATTTACGTATTCGAAAGAATTTTAAATGCAAATCAGTTATCATGACAAACAGTCAAATGTTTTACTGTGATCTTATAAGGCTTTGGCAATTAAAATACAGTTAGCTATGACAAAAAAAGTGTGCGTGGGAAGCCACGCGACAGAAGTAAAACTTCTTTTAATTTTTATTTTTTCAATTTTTGATTATTAGATTTTTAATTTTGCATTATTGAACTATTTAATATTGGGTTTTTGGACTTTTTAAATTTTGGATCTTTGAATTTTTAATTTTGGATTTTTTAAATTTTCTTCTTTCAAAATTTTTAATTTTTAAATTTTGGATTTTTAAATTTTGGATTTTATTACTATTCATTAAATTTTAATTTTTTTATTTTGAATTTTGTATTTTTTTAAATTTGGAAAATTGGATTTTTTAATATTGGATATTTAATTTTTTATTTTTTTATCTTTGAGTTTTTGATTATTGGATTTTTTAAATTTCGATTCTTTGAATTTTTTTATATGTTGGAATTTTTATTATTGTATTTCCATTTTTTAATTTTTAATTTTTACTTTTTTTCTATTTTGGATTTTGGATTTTTTAATTTTTAATTTCTGTAAAATTAGCATTTTATATGTTAAAAATGAAAATATCAAATTTTATAACTTCATGAGCTTTTAGCACCATTTTCCAATGTGAAATTTTACTTTGGCTATGTGTATCCCAAACAAATCTCGAATCATTCAACAATATCCATACTACTACAGCCAAAGCACTAAAATTAATTATCATTCAAATTTTATTTTTTGAATCGTAGGCTACTTTAAAAATCGAATCATGTATTTTTACTTTAACTAACATAGGCCTTTCCCTAAATCCCTCAAAGTCTAAAGCTATAGTGATACATAAAGGCAATTTAGTTCCTACTATTCTTGACACATTAAATGGTCTCCAGATCTCTTCACTCAAGGAAAATTAAAGTATAAGATATTTAGGTGTCACATTTCAAAATGAAATTGTTATTGATGAAAAAGGTATTATATTAGGCCTAAAGTTGAATAGTAGCATCAATAAGCTTGTTAATTCGATATTTCTTAAACCTGATCAGAAACTAAGCACTTTGGATCAATATACTTGGCGCAACTTGATATATCCTTTGCAGTGTGCTCCACTTCATAAATTTAAAAAAGGTTATCTTGAAGATATTGACAAATTATTAAGTAGTAGTTTAAGAAAAATAATTGGTTTGCAAATGGATGACCCCGACTCGATGTTATATTCACTGAAGAGGCTGCATGGACTAGCATTAATTAAAGCTTCTTGGGAGGCATAAAGCACACCAACATCTGTTACAGACTGCGATCGATTTCTGATCCTCCCCTCATGCATACAAGGAACTTTACAGAAGAAATTGAAATAAGCTTGTCTAACCCCAGTTTACCTACTGATGAAGATCCTAAAGCACGTGGACTCCGTAAAATGCTCCGAAAACAATTTGAAATGTAGTAATCTTGACCCCATCGAGGCAGAGGATTCTCTCGATTTGAAGACGTGCCTAAAGCAAATGCCATAAAAAATGAACTGTAACTCCATCGCAGTGCGCAGTCTCCCCGGCAGAAATCATTCTGCCAGGACTTGAAGGAGAATTATGGGATAAGAGATTGGGAAGTGGTTGGGTTGCTATTTGGGGCGAGAGGGACACTTTTGTATGAGTTTTTTTTCCAAAGTTTTGGTATACTGTCTTGAGCTGCATTACAGGAATTGGCCTTAAATATTCTGAAAGACTTGCTCCATATTGTCCATAAACCATATGTATTCAGAATATTTTAATATACAGGGAGTCCTTTCTTGTTAGCTGCTTTAAAATTCAATATAAAAAAAAATCCCTTTAGGCAGGCCTACAGGCTGAGGTAGATTTCAAAGTGCTTTTGGTTTAATTTATTATCGCTGCGCAGCACTCATGTTTTTTTTGCCTTGGCATGGCAAAACTGCAGTAAAGAGGAAGAGCCTACAATCATTTGTTTTGACAACAAGAATATGATATAATATTCGGGGAGGCCGTGCGCAAGATCAACAATGAATAAAATTAGCAAAGCCGCTAAACAAGACAAAATTATGATATTATAATAATTCTTTTAAGTGTTATTATTTTCAAACATTAAAATCTCGCGTCATGTGAGAGCTATCAAGAAACTATTTACTGATTTGTAGAGTACTCATCAAGAGCTTTTCAACGATACCCCACAAGGCATGGTTTCAAAAGTTTCGAATTTTCATCCCCCACCCCCACCCCCACCCGCGATCCCTCACCCCCACCCTCACCCTCACTCGAACCCCCGAATCGTTGGTGTCACTGTGAACTCCATAGGGAGTACTCTAATTTATTCAAACAAAGTTTCCCTCTATACTTAATACATTTTTAAAAATTTCAACCCCCTCCCCCGACCACCCCCGTGGGCCAATTTTGCTCATTAACGAACTTGTCCGAACTATTGGGACTAGAAACAACATATTAAAATTTGGTTCAAATATCTTCAAAATTACGGCCGCTATCGTGTAAAGATATATATATATATATCACACTTTTTTTTTTTGAACGGGCGGTGTTTTCGTACTTAGGGGAGCATGAAACGTAAAGATATGAAAGAATTTTTCGAAAATCATGAAGTGGTATCCATTGCAATAGGTAGATTTTTCTTCGAAATCTACCTAATACACGAATATTGATAATTAGAAAAATAAGTTCTTATATTAATAAATATATGGTTCTTAGAATTGTTTTCATTAGGCTGTGTCATATTGGCACCCTTAATTTAAGGCAGCTGTCCTAACAGGATTCCCCCCCCCCAACACGTAACATTTATTCATGGAGCCTTTCTCTGTCTATTCTTAGCGCAACCTGTAGCACCGCCACCGGCTCCACTTGTTGGACGGAATATGAGGAGAGGCGTGCCGGCCCCTCCACCGCCGCCACCTCCACCGCCGCCACCAGTACAACCGGCTAATCGAGGCGGGATTAGGAGGAGAAGGGTGCCATCTCCTCCTCCACGTGCTCGTAAGTATTGTCACAGTCATGTTGTCATATTTCTTAGTTACGAAAAAGCCATTTCATATAAACGATTAAATTGATAATGTAACTTTTTCTCACTGTTGGACATTTCATGAGAATATTATAGGAAAAAATTCCTCTGATGCTGGGATTCAAACCCACCCTCCTAGCAACTGTGATGTAGTGAGGGCAGTTAGTCATAGGAGAGAGGTTCCATCTGGCACTGTGAATCGAACTCTGGCTAGTTCAGTTGGTAGATTGGCGGCACAGATAGCCGAAGGTACAGGGTTTGAATCGCAGTGTCGGTATAATTTTTCTCCTATAATATTCTCATGAAATTGGTAACGTGTTACAAGTGATGTGAATGTTTTCTCTGGTCTGTACTCAATGTAACTTAATCAATTCCATTATGTTATTAAGTGCCAGTATGGTACTTTATGAGATTGTGTGTGGGGACGAAAATGTCTGTCCGTCTGTCTGTCTGTCCGACCGTGTCTGTACGCGCCATAATTCAAATACGCTTTTACGGAATTTCATGAAACTTGGAAAACACATTTATAATATCCATGGGAAGAACCCTATTGATACTGAACCAAATCGGTTCACCGGTACCGGAGTAATGCCCAATTTAGTGCGTATTTTAGCCTTTCTAATAGAAAGGCGCCATAACTTAAATACGCTGCATCGGATTTCCATGAAACTTGGTATACGCTTTTATGCCGTCCATGAGAAGTACCTTATTGAATTTGAACCTAATCTGTTGACCGGTACCGGAGTAAAACCCAATTTAGTGTCTATTTTAAAGACGCGGTAACTCAAATACGCTTTACCGGATTTTTATTAATCTTGGTATACACACTTATAATGTCCATGGGAAGAAGTCTATGAATATTGGATAAAATCGGTTGACCTGTTTCGGAGTAATGCTCAATTTAGTGCCTATTTTATGGCAATTTACGTATTCGAAAGAATTTTAAATGCAAATCAGTTATCATGACAAACAGTCAAATGTTTTACTGTGATCTTATAAGGCTTTGGCAATTAAAATACAGTTAGCTATGACAAAAAAAGTGTGCGTGGGAAGCCACGCGACAGAAGTAAAACTTCTTTTAATTTTTATTTTTTAAATTTTTGATTACTAGATTTTTAATTTTTGCTTTATTGAATTATTTAATATTGGGTTTTTGGACTTTTTAAATTTTGGATCTTTGAATTTTTAATTTTGGATTTTTTAAATTTTCTTCTTTCAAGTTTTTAAATTTTTAAATTTTGATTTTTGGATTTTGAAATTTTGGATTTTATTACTATTCATTAAATTTTGAATTTTTTATTTTGAATTTTGTATTTTTTTAAATTTGGAAAATTGGATTTTTTAATATTGGATATTTGTTTTTTTATTTTTTTATCTTTGAGTTTTTGATTATTGGATTTTTTAAATTTCGATTCTTTGAATTTTTTTATATGTTGGAATTTTTATTATTGTCTTTCCATTTTTTAAGTTTTAATTTTAAATTTTTTCTATTTTGGATTTTGGATTTTGGATTTTTTAATTTTTTATTTCTGTAAAATTAGCATTTTATATGTTAAAAATAAAAATATCAAATTTTATAACTTCATGAGCTTTTAGCACCATTTTCCAATGTGAAATTTTACTTTGGCTATGTGTATCCCAAACAAATCTCGAATCATTCAACAATATCCATACTACTACAGCCAAAGCACTAAAATTAATTATCATTCAAATTTTATTTTTTGAATCGTAGGCTACTTTAAAAATCGAATCATGTATTTTTACTTTAACTAACATGATGCGGTCCCGTTTCAGAAGTCTGTCACGTCAATAATACTGGAGTACTTACTGCGTCTTCTTCTGTCCACATCAGCCTCGGGTCGCTCAGTCGAACAGCGAGATACTCTTTCATTTAATCTGGGGTTCTGCAGGTCTGGGCTATCTTATAACTACTTTGAATTAATATCCCAACTTGAATATTTAACACTGAGTTTATTTGAAAATTACAATATGGTAATTAGTTCCTTAATAAAGTATTTTACTGATTCGGAAGACTGTTTTCTGATGTATGTATTACAGAATACGGTGATGTAACACTTTACCAATTTAATGATTTTATCAGTGATGGTTCTTTTTCACAGTGTAGTACTTACTTGTATCACTGAAGTTAAGTGGTACTCCGCTAAATATCAGCTGTACCGTAAATTACACTCGTACTACTGAAATAATATTTAAATATACTGCTTTGGATTAGTTTACAAACTAATACAAAGATAATGAATAATAAACTCGTAACTGTTTATATCAAATATTTATAAGTTCACCTCACCCTTATTTGAGTGACGTGAATTACGCGTCCGTCACTATCGACGTGATCACCGCAACTAACTGTCTTAGCAATCACCCGCTTTCTGTAATATCCACATCTCCAACATCTCTTCCTCTTTTAACCTAAACAAATCATCTTTTCCCTTATAACATTTTCACCTGATTTCATCTGTTAGATTTTTAGCGATTGGCTAGTAGTTTTTGAGCATCTAGACGCTACCGGCCTATCCTTCTGAACTTTCCTAACATCTCTCTTTCTGCTTACCAGAGTCAAGTTCCAAGTATTGCTATTCAGAATCTTTTCCCAGTTGAGTTTTCAAGGAAAGTTCTATTGAGTACAGCTTACTTGCTATTATATTCGTTTTTAGTGAAAGGACTTGCAACTCAGTAACAAAAGTAGTCGCCTCTCTCCCGTAGTGTTTCCCTTGTGCTTGCAAACTCACAAAGCCTTTTACTTGCAATTCCGTCTGAGCCATACTGCAGTACTGTATGCCCGTGTTATATTTTATATTTCAATACCATAATTCTATTGCTCTACATTTATACTGTTTGATATTTATGTGTTGATTAATATTTATCTTATTCCCCTATTATTCATATTAATATTTATATTAATATCACTGGCTGCGATATTAATTCCTTATTTATTTATTTTGTTATCTTATCGTAGCCTTGCGTATGTTTGTCATATGCATGGGTACGATTATATCAAACATAGGCCTTTCCCTAAATCCCTCAAAGTCTAAAGCTATAGTAATACATAAAGGCAATTTAGTTCCTACTATTCTTGAAACATTAAATGGTCTCCAGATCTGTTCACTCAAGGAAAATTAAACTATAAGATATGTAGGTGTCACATTTCAAAATGAAATTGCTATTGATGAAAAAGGTATTATATTAAAGTTGAATAGTAGCATCAATAAGCTTGTTAATTCGATATTTCTTAAACCTGGTCAGAACTATGCACTTTGGATCAATATTCTTGGCCCAGCTTAATATATCCTTTGCAGTGTGCTCCACTTCATAAATTTAAAAAAGGTTTTCTTGAAGATATTGACAAATTATTAAGTAGTAGTTTAAGAGAAATAATTGGTTTGCAAATGGATGACCCCGACTCGATGTTATATTCACTGAAGAGGCTGCATGGACTAGCATTAATTAAAGCTTCTTGGGAGGCTTAAAGCACACCAACATCTGTTACAGACTGCGATTGATTTCTGATCCTCACCTCATGCATACAAGGAACTTTACAGAAGAAATTGAAATAAGCTTGTCTAACCCCAGTTTACCTACTGATGAAGATCCTAAAGCACGTGGACTCCGTAAAATGCTCCGAAAACAATTTGAAATGTAGTAATCTTGACCACATCGAGGCAGAGGATTCTCTCGATTTGAAGACGTGCCTAAAGCAAATGCCATAAAAAATGAACTGTAACTCCATCGCAGTGCGCAGTCTCCCCGGCAGAAATCATTCTGCCAGGACTTGAAGGAGAATTATGGGATAAGAGATTGGGAAGTGGTTGGGTTGCTATTTGGGGCGAGAGGGACACTTTTGTATGAGTTTTTTTTCCAAAGTTTTGGTATACTGTCTTGAGCTGCATTACAGGAATTGGCCTTAAATATTCTGAAAGACTTGCTCCATATTGTCCATAAACCATATGTATTCAGAATATTTTAATATACAGGGAGTCCTTTCTTGTTAGCTGCTTTAAAATTCAATATAAAAAAAAATCCCTTTAGGCAGGCCTACAGGCTGAGGTAGATTTCAAAGTGCTTTTGGTTTAATTTATAATCGCTGCGCAGCACTCATGTTTTTTAGCCTTGGCATGGCAAAACTGCAGTAAAGAGGAAGAGCCTACAATCATTTGTTTTGACAACAAGAATAGGATATAATATTCGGGGAGGCCGTGCGCAAGATCAACAATGAATAAAATTAGCAAAGCCGCTAAACAAGACAAAATTATGATATTATAATAATTCTTTTAAGTGTTATTATTTTCAAACATTAAAATCTCGCGTCATATGAGAGCTATCACGAAACTATTTATTGATTTGTATAGTACTCATCAAGAGCTTTTCAACGATACCCCACAAGGCATGGTTTCAAAAGTTTCGAATTTTCATCCCCCACCCCCACCCCCACCCGCACCCGCACCCTCACCCCCACCCTCACCCTCACTCGAACCCCCGAATCGTTGGTGTCACTGTGAACTCCATAGGGAGTACTCTAATTTATTCAAACAAAGTTTCCCTCTATACTTCATAGGGGCCGAGATATACATTTTTAAAAATTTCAACCCCCTCCCCCGACCACCCCCGTGGGCCAATTTTGCTCATTAACGAACTTGTCCGAACTATTGGGCCTAGAAACAACATATTAAAATTTGGTTCAAATATCTTCAAAATTACGGCCGCTATCGTGTAAAGATATATATATATATATATCACACTTTTTTTTTTTTTGAACGGGCGGTGATTTCGTACTTAGGGGAGCATGAAACGTAAAGATATGAAAGAATTTTTCGAAAATCATGAAGTGGTATCCATTGCAATAGGTAGATTTTTCTTCGAAATCTACCTAATACACGAATATTGATAATTAGAAAAGTAAGTTCTTATATTAATAAATATATGGTTCTTAGAATTGTTTTCAATAGGCTGTGTCATATTGGCACCCTTAATTTAAGGCAGCTGTCCTAACAGGATTCCCCCCCCCCCCAACACGTAACATTTATTCATGGAGCCTTTCTCTGTCTATTCTTAGCGCAACCTGTTGCACCGCCACCGGCTCCACTTGTTGGACGGAATATGAGGAGAGGCGTGCCGGCCCCTCCACCGCCGCCACCTCCACCGCCGCCACCAGTACAACCGGCTAATCGAGGCGGGATTAGGAGGAGAAGGGTGCCATCTCCTCCTCCACGTGCTCGTAAGTATTGTCACAGTCATGTTGTCATATTTCTTAGTTACGAAAAAGCCATTTCATATAAACGATTAAATTGATAATGTAACTTTTTCTCACTGTTGGACATTTCATGAGAATATTATAGGAAAAAATTCCTCTGATGCTGGGATTCAAACCCACCCTCCTAGCAACTGTGATGTAGTGAGGGCAGTTAGTCATAGGAGAGAGGTTCCATCTGGCACTGTGAATCGAACTCTGGCTAGTTCAGTTGGTAGATTGGCGGCACAGATAGCCGAAGGTACAGGGTTTGAATCGCAGTGTCGGTATAATTTTTCTCCTATAATATTCTCATGAAATTGGTAACGTGTTACAAGTGATGTGAATGTTTTCTCTGGTCTGTACTCAATGTAACTTAATCAATTCCATTATGTTATTAAGTGCCAGTATGGTACTTTGTGAGATTGTGTGTGGGGACGAAAATGTCTGTCCGTCTGTCTGTCTGTCCGACCGTGTGTCTGTACGCGCCATAATTCAAATACGCTTTTACGGAATTTCATGAAACTTGGAAAACACATTTATAATATCCATGGGAAGAACCCTATTGATACTGAACCAAATCGGTTCACCGGTACCGGAGTAATGCCCAATTTAGTGCGTATTTTAGCCTTTCTAATAGAAAGGCGCCATAACTTAAATACGCTGCATCGGATTTCCATGAAACTTGGTATACGCTTTTATGCCGTCCATGAAAAGTACCTTATTGAATTTGAACCTAATCTGTTGACCGGTACCGGAGTAAAACCCAATTTAGTGTCTATTTTAAAGACGCGGTAACTCAAATACGCTTTACCGGATTTTTATTAATCTTGGTATACACACTTATAATGTCCATGGGAAGAAGTCTATGAATATTGGATAAAATCGGTTGACCTGTTTCGGAGTAATGCTCAATTTAGTGCCTATTTTATGGCAACTTACGTATTCGAAAGAATTTAAATGCAAATCAGTTATCATGACAAACAGTCAAATGTTTTACTGTGATCTTATAAGGCTTTGGCAATTAAAATACAGTTAGCTATGACAAAAAAAGTGTGTGTGGGAAGCCACGCGACAGAAGTAAAACTTCTTTTAATTTTTATTTTTTCAATTTTTGATTATTAGATTTTTAATTTTGCATTATTGAACTATTTAATATTGGGTTTTTGAACTTTTTAAATTTTGGATCTTTGAATTTTTAATTTTGGATTTTTTAAATTTTCTTCTTTCAAAATTTTTTAATTTTTAAATTTTGGATTTTTGGATTTTGAAATTTTGGATTTTATTACTATTAATTTAATTTGTAATTTTGTATTTTTTTAAATTTGGAAAATTGAATTTTTTAATATTAGATATTTAATTTTTTAATTTTTTATCTTTGAGTTTTTGATTATTGGATTTTTTAAATTTCGATTCTTTGAATTTTTTATATGTTGGAATTTTTATTATTGTATTTCCATTTCTTAATTTTTAATTTTTACATTTTTTTCAATTTTGGATTTTGGATTTTTTAATTTTTAATTTTTAATTTTTGTAAAATTAGCATTTTATATGTTAAAAATAAAAATATCAAATTTTATAACTTCATGAGCTTTTAGCACCATTATCCAATGTGAAATTTTACTTTGGCTATGTGTATCCCAAACAAATCTCGAATCATTCAACAATATCCATACTACTACAGCCAAAGCACTAAAATTAATTATCATTCAAATTTTATTTTTTAATCGTAGGCTACTTTAAAAATCGAATCATGTATTTTTACTTTAACTAACATAGGCCTTTCCCTAAATCCCTCAAAGTCTAAAGCTATAGTGATACATAAAGGCAATTTAGTTCCTACTATTCTTGACACATTAAATGGTCTCCAGATCTCTTCACTCAAGGAAAATTAAAGTATAAGATATTTAGGTGTCACATTTCAAAATGAAATTGTTATTGATGAAAAAGGTATTATATTAGGCCTAAAGTTGAATAGTAGCATCAATAAGCTTGTTAATTCGATATTTCTTAAACCTGATCAGAAACTAAGCACTTTGGATCAATATACTTGGCGCAACTTGATATATCCTTTGCAGTGTGCTCCACTTCATAAATTTAAAAAAGGTTATCTTGAAGATATTGACAAATTATTAAGTAGTAGTTTAAGAAAAATAATTGGTTTGCAAATGGATGACCCCGACTCGATGTTATATTCACTGAAGAGGCTGCATGGACTAGCATTAATTAAAGCTTCTTGGGAGGCATAAAGCACACCAACATCTGTTACAGACTGCGATCGATTTCTGTTCCTCACCTCATGCATACAAGGAACTTTACAGAAGAAATTGAAATAAGCTTGTCTAACCCCAGTTTACCTACTGATGAAGATCCTAAAGCACGTGGACTCCGTAAAATGCTCCGAAAACAATTTGAAATGTAGTAATCTTGACCCCATCGAGGCAGAGGATTCTCTCGATTTGAAGACGTGCCTAAAGCAAATGCCATAAAAATGAACTGTAACTCCATTCTGCCAGGACTTGAAGGAGAATTATGGGATAAGAGATTGGGAAGTGGTTGGGTTGCTATTTGGGGCGAGAGGGACACTTTTGTATGAGTTTTTTTTCCAAAGTTTTGGTATACTGTCTTGAGCTGCATTACAGGAATTGGCCTTAAATATTCTGAAAGACTTGCTCCATATTGTCCATAAACCATATGTATTCAGAATATTTTAATAAATAGGGAGTCCTTTCTTGTTAGCTGCTTTAAAATTCAATATAAAAAAAAATCCCTTTAGGCAGGCCTACAGGCTGAGGTAGATTTCAAAGTGCTTTTGGTTTAATTTATTATCGCTGCGCAGCACTCATGTTTTTTTGCCTTGGCATGGCAAAACTGCAGTAAAGAGGAAGAGCCTACAATCATTTGTTTTGACAACAAGAATAGGATATAATATTCGGGGAGGCCGTGCGCAAGATCAACAATGAATAAAATTAGCAAAGCCGCTAAACAAGACAAAATTATGATATTATAATAATTCTTTTAAGTGTTATTATTTTCAAACATTAAAATCTCGCGTCATGTGAGAGCTATCAAGAAACTATTTACTGATTTGTAGAGTACTCATCAAGAGCTTTTCAACGATACCCCACAAGGCATGGTTTCAAAAGTTTCGAATTTTCATCCCCCACCCCCACCCCCACCCGCGATCCCTCACCCCCACCCTCACCCTCACTCGAACCCCCGAATCGTTGGTGTCACTGTGAACTCCATAGGGAGTACTCTAATTTATTCAAACAAAGTTTCCCTCTATACTTAATACATTTTTAAAAATTTCAACCCCCTCCCCCGACCACCCCCGTGGGCCAATTTTGCTCATTAACGAACTTGTCCGAACTATTGGGACTAGAAACAACATATTAAAATTTGGTTCAAATATCTTCAAAATTACGGCCGCTATCGTGTAAAGATATATATATATATCACACTTTTTTTTTTTGAACGGGCGGTGTTTTCGTACTTAGGGGAGCATGAAACGTAAAGATATGAAAGAATTTTTCGAAAATCATGAAGTGGTATCCATTGCAATAGGTAGATTTTTCTTCGAAATCTACCTAATACACGAATATTGATAATTAGAAAAATAAGTTCTTATATTAATAAATATATGGTTCTTAGAATTGTTTTCATTAGGCTGTGTCATATTGGCACCCTTAATTTAAGGCAGCTGTCCTAACAGGATTCCCCCCCCCCCCAACACGTAACATTTATTCATGGAGCCTTTCTCTGTCTATTCTTAGCGCAACCTGTAGCACCGCCACCGGCTCCACTTGTTGGACGGAATATGAGGAGAGGCGTGCCGGCCCCTCCACCGCCGCCACCTCCACCGCCGCCACCAGTACAACCGGCTAATCGAGGCGGGATTAGGAGGAGAAGGGTGCCATCTCCTCCTCCACGTGCTCGTAAGTATTGTCACAGTCATGTTGTCATATTTCTTAGTTACGAAAAAGCCATTTCATATAAACGATTAAATTGATAATGTAACTTTTTCTCACTGTTGGACATTTCATGAGAATATTATAGGAAAAAATTCCTCTGATGCTGGGATTCAAACCCACCCTCCTAGCAACTGTGATGTAGTGAGGGCAGTTAGTCATAGGAGAGAGGTTCCATCTGGCACTGTGAATCGAACTCTGGCTAGTTCAGTTGGTAGATTGGCGGCACAGATAGCCGAAGGTACAGGGTTTGAATCGCAGTGTCGGTATAATTTTTCTCCTATAATATTCTCATGAAATTGGTAACGTGTTACAAGTGATGTGAATGTTTTCTCTGGTCTGTACTCAATGTAACTTAATAAATTCCATTATGTTATTAAGTGCCAGTATGGTACTTTGTGAGATTGTGTGTGGGGACGAAAATGTCTGTCCGTCTGTCTGTCTGTCCGACCGTGTGTCTGTACGCGCCATAATTCAAATACGCTTTTACGGAATTTCATGAAACTTGGAAAACACATTTATAATATCCATGGGAAGAACCCTATTGATACTGAACCAAATCGGTTCACCGGTACCGGAGTAATGCCCAATTTAGTGCGTATTTTAGCCTTTCTAATAGAAAGGCGCCATAACTTAAATACGCTGCATCGGATTTCCATGAAACTTGGTATACGCTTTTATGCCGTCCATGAGAAGTACCTTATTGAATTTGAACCTAATCTGTTGACCGGTACCGGAGTAAAACCCAATTTAGTGTCTATTTTAAAGACGCGGTAACTCAAATACGCTTTACCGGATTTTTATTAATCTTGGTATACACACTTATAATGTCCATGGGAAGAAGTCTATGAATATTGGATAAAATCGGTTGACCTGTTTCGGAGTAATGCTCAATTTAGTGCCTATTTTATGGCAATTTACGTATTCGAAAGAATTTTAAATGCAAATCAGTTATCATGACAAACAGTCAAATGTTTTACTGTGATCTTATAAGGCTTTGGCAATTAAAATACAGTTAGCTATGACAAAAAAAGTGTGCGTGGGAAGCCACGCGACAGAAGTAAAACTTCTTTTAATTTTTATTTTTTAAATTTTTGATTATTAGATTTTTAATTTTTGCTTTATTGAATTATTTAATATTGGGTTTTTGGACTTTTTAAATTTTGGATCTTTGAATTTTTAATTTTGGATTTTTTAAATTTTCTTCTTTCAAGTTTTTAAATTTTTAAATTTTGATTTTTGGATTTTGAAATTTTGGATTTTATTACTATTCATTAAATTTTGAATTTTTTATTTTGAATTTTGTATTTTTTTAAATTTGGAAAATTGGATTTTTTAATATTGGATATTTGTTTTTTTATTTTTTTATCTTTGAGTTTTTGATTATTGGATTTTTTAAATTTCGATTCTTTGAATTTTTTTATATGTTGGAATTTTTATTATTGTCTTTCCATTTTTTAAGTTTTAATTTTTACATTTTTTCTATTTTGGATTTTGGATTTTGGATTTTTTAATTTTTTATTTCTGTAAAATTAGCATTTTATATGTTAAAAATAAAAATATCAAATTTTATAACTTCATGAGCTTTTAGCACCATTTTCCAATGTGAAATTTTACTTTGGCTATGTGTATCCCAAACAAATCTCGAATCATTCAACAATATCCATACTACTACAGCCAAAGCACTAAAATTAATTATCATTCAAATTTTATTTTTTGAATCGTAGGCTACTTTAAAAATCGAATCATGTATTTTTACTTTAACTAACATGATGCGGTCCCGTTTCAGAAGTCTGTCACGTCAATAATACTGGAGTACTTACTGCGTCTTCTTCTGTCCACATCAGCCTCGGGTCGCTCAGTCGAACAGCGAGATACTCTTTCATTTAATCTGGGGTTCTGCAGGTCTGGGCTATCTTATAACTACTTTGAATTAATATCCCAACTTGAATATTTAACACTGAGTTTATTTGAAAATTACAATATGGTAATTAGTTCCTTAATAAAGTATTTTACTGATTCGGAAGACTGTTTTCTGATGTATGTATTACAGAATACGGTGATGTAACACTTTACCAATTTAATGATTTTATCAGTGATGGTTCTTTTTCACAGTGTAGTACTTACTTGTATCACTGAAGTTAAGTGGTACTCCGCTAAATATCAGCTGTACCGTAAATTACACTCGTACTACTGAAATAATATTTAAATATACTGCTTTGGATTAGTTTACAAACTAATACAAAGATAATGAATAATAAACTCGTAACTGTTTATATCAAATATTTATAAGTTCACCTCACCCTTATTTGAGTGACGTGAATTACGCGTCCGTCACTATCGACGTGATCACCGCAACTAACTGTCTTAGCAATCACCCGCTTTCTGTAATATCCACATCTCCAACATCTCTTCCTCTTTTAACCTAAACAAATCATCTTTTCCCTTATAACATTTTCACCTGATTTCATCTGTTAGATTTTTAGCGATTGGCTAGTAGTTTTTGAGCATCTAGACGCTACCGGCCTATCCTTCTGAACTTTCCTAACATCTCTCTTTCTGCTTACCAGAGTCAAGTTCCAAGTATTGCTATTCAGAATCTTTTCCCAGTTGAGTTTTCAAGGAAAGTTCTATTGAGTACAGCTTACTTGCTATTATATTCGTTTTTAGTGAAAGGACTTGCAACTCAGTAACAAAAGTAGTCGCCTCTCTCCCGTAGTGTTTCCCTTGTGCTTGCAAACTCACAAAGCCTTTTACTTGCAATTCCGTCTGAGCCATACTGCAGTACTGTATGCCCGTGTTATATTTTATATTTCAATACCATAATTCTATTGCTCTACATTTATACTGTTTGATATTTATGTGTTGATTAATATTTATCTTATTCCCCTATTATTCATATTAATATTTATATTAATATCACTGGCTGCGATATTAATTCCTTATTTATTTATTTTGTTATCTTATCGTAGCCTTGCGTATGTTTTTCATATGCATGGGTACGATTATATCAAACATAGGCCTTTCCCTAAATCCCTCAAAGTCTAAAGCTATAGTAATACATAAAGGCAATTTAGTTCCTACTATTCTTGAAACATTAAATGGTCTCCAGATCTGTTCACTCAAGGAAAATTAAACTATAAGATATGTAGGTGTCACATTTCAAAATGAAATTGCTATTGATGAAAAAGGTATTATATTAAAGTTGAATAGTAGCATCAATAAGCTTGTTAATTCGATATTTCTTAAACCTGATCAGAACTATGCACTTTGGATCAATATTCTTGGCCCAGCTTAATATATCCTTTGCAGTGTGCTCCACTTCATAAATTTAAAAAAGGTTTTCTTGAAGATATTGACAAATTATTAAGTAGTAGTTTAAGAGAAATAATTGGTTTGCAAATGGATGACCCCGACTCGATGTTATATTCACTGAAGAGGCTGCATGGACTAGCATTAATTAAAGCTTCTTGGGAGGCTTAAAGCACACCAACATCTGTTACAGACTGCGATTGATTTCTGATCCTCACCTCATGCATACAAGGAACTTTACAGAAGAAATTGAAATAAGCTTGTCTAACCCCAGTTTACCTACTGATGAAGATCCTAAAGCACGTGGACTCCGTAAAATGCTCCGAAAACAATTTGAAATGTAGTAATCTTGACCCCATCGAGGCAGAGGATTCTCTCGATTTGAAGACGTGCCTAAAGCAAATGCCATAAAAAATGAACTGTAACTCCATCGCAGTGCGCAGTCTCCCCGGCAGAAATCATTCTGCCAGGACTTGAAGGAGAATTATGGGATAAGAGATTGGGAAGTGGTTGGGTTGCTATTTGGGGCGAGAGGGACAATTTTGTATGAGTTTTTTTTCCAAAGTTTTGGTATACTGTCTTGAGCTGCATTACAGGAATTGGCCTTAAATATTCTGAAAGACTTGCTCCATATTGTCCATAAACCATATGTATTCAGAATATTTTAATATACAGGGAGTCCTTTCTTGTTAGCTGCTTTAAAATTCAATATAAAAAAAAATCCCTTTAGGCAGGCCTACAGGCTGAGGTAGATTTCAAAGTGCTTTTGGTTTAATTTATTATCGCTGCGCAGCACTCATGTTTTTTAGCCTTGGCATGGCAAAACTGCAGTAAAGAGGAAGAGCCTACAATCATTTGTTTTGACAACAAGAATAGGATATAATATTCGGGGAGGCCGTGCGCAAGATCAACAATGAATAAAATTAGCAAAGCCGCTAAACAAGACAAAATTATGATATTATAATAATTCTTTTAAGTGTTATTATTTTCAAACATTAAAATCTCGCGTCATATGAGAGCTATCACGAAACTATTTATTGATTTGTATAGTACTCATCAAGAGCTTTTCAACGATACCCCACAAGGCATGGTTTCAAAAGTTTCGAATTTTCATCCCCCACCCCCATCCCCACCCGCACCCGCACCCTCACCCGCACCCTCACCCCCACCCTCACCCTCACTCGAACCCCCGAATCGTTGGTGTCACTGTGAACTCCATAGGGAGTACTCTAATTTATTCAAACAAAGTTTCCCTCTATACTTCATAGGGGCCGAGATATACATTTTTAAAAATTTCAACCCCCTCCCCCGACCACCCCCGTGGGCCAATTTTGCTCATTAACGAACTTGTCCGAACTATTGGGCCTAGAAACAACATATTAAAATTTGGTTCAAATATCTTCAAAATTACGGCCGCTATCGTGTAAAGATATATATATATATATATATCACTTTTTTTTTTTTTTGAACGGGCGGTGGTATCGTACTTAGGGGAGCATGAAACGTAAAGATATGAAAGAATTTTTCGAAAATCATGAAGTGGTATCCATTGCAATAGGTAGATTTTTCTTCGAAATCTACCTAATACACGAATATTGATAATTAGAAAAATAAGTTCTTATATTAATAAATATATGGTTCTTAGAATTGTTTTCATTAGGCTGTGTCATATTGGCACCCTTAATTTAAGGCAGCTGTCCTAACAGGATTCCCCCCCCCCCAACACGTAACATTTATTCATGGAGCCTTTCTCTGTCTATTCTTAGCGCAACCTGTAGCACCGCCACCGGCTCCACTTGTTGGACGGAATATGAGGAGAGGCGTGCCGGCCCCTCCACCGCCGCCACCTCCACCGCCGCCACCAGTACAACCGGCTAATCGAGGCGGGATTAGGAGGAGAAGGGTGCCATCTCCTCCTCCACGTGCTCGTAAGTATTGTCACAGTCATGTTGTCATATTTCTTAGTTACGAAAAAGCCATTTCATATAAACGATTAAATTGATAATGTAACTTTTTCTCACTGTTGGACATTTCATGAGAATATTATAGGAAAAAATTCCTCTGATGCTGGGATTCAAACCCACCCTCCTAGCAACTGTGATGTAGTGAGGGCAGTTAGTCATAGGAGAGAGGTTCCATCTGGCACTGTGAATCGAACTCTGGCTAGTTCAGTTGGTAGATTGGCGGCACAGATAGCCGAAGGTACAGGGTTTGAATCGCAGTGTCGGTATAATTTTTCTCCTATAATATTCTCATGAAATTGGTAACGTGTTACAAGTGATGTGAATGTTTTCTCTGGTCTGTACTCAATGTAACTTAATCAATTCCATTATGTTATTAAGTGCCAGTATGGTACTTTGTGAGATTGTGTGTGGGGACGAAAATGTCTGTCCGTCTGTCTGTCTGTCCGACCGTGTGTCTGTACGCGCCATAATTCAAATACGCTTTTACGGAATTTCATGAAACTTGGAAAACACATTTATAATATCCATGGGAAGAACCCTATTGATACTGAACCAAATCGGTTCACCGGTACCGGAGTAATGCCCAATTTAGTGCGTATTTTAGCCTTTCTAATAGAAAGGCGCCATAACTTAAATACGCTGCATCGGATTTCCATGAAACTTGGTATACGCTTTTATGCCGTCCATGAAAAGTACCTTATTGAATTTGAACCTAATCTGTTGACCGGTACCGGAGTAAAACCCAATTTAGTGTCTATTTTAAAGACGCGGTAACTCAAATACGCTTTACCGGATTTTTATTAATCTTGGTATACACACTTATAATGTCCATGGGAAGAAGTCTATGAATATTGGATAAAATCGGTTGACCTGTTTCGGAGTAATGCTCAATTTAGTGCCTATTTTATGGCAACTTACGTATTATAAAGAATTTTAAATGCAAATCAGTTATCATGACAAACAGTCAAATGTTTTACTGTGATCTTATAAGGCTTTGGCAATTAAAATACAGTTAGCTATGACAAAAAAGTGTGCGTGGGAAGCCACGCGACAGAAGTAAAACTTCTTTTAATTTTTATTTTTTCAATTTTTGATTATTAGATTTTTAATTTTGCATTATTGAACTATTTAATATTGGGTTTTTGAACTTTTTAAATTTTGGATCTTTGAATTTTTAATTTTGGATTTTTTAAATTTTCTTCTTTCAAAATTTTTTAATTTTTAAATTTTGGATTTTTGGATTTTGAAATTTTGGATTTTATTATTAATTAATTTAATTTGTAATTTTGTATTTTTTTAAATTTGGAAAATTGAATTTTTTAATATTAGATATTTAATTTTTTAATTTTTTATCTTTGAGTTTTTGATTATTGGATTTTTTAAATTTCGATTCTTTGAATTTTTTATATGTTGGAATTTTTATTATTGTATTTCCATTTCTTAATTTTTAATTTTTACATTTTTTTCAATTTTGGATTTTGGATTTTTTAATTTTTAATTTTTAATTTTTGTAAAATTAGCATTTTATATGTTAAAAATAAAAATATCAAATTTTATAACTTCATGAGCTTTTAGCACCATTATCCAATGTGAAATTTTACTTTGGCTATGTGTATCCCAAACAAATCTCGAATCATTCAACAATATCCATACTACTACAGCCAAAGCACTAAAATTAATTATCATTCAAATTTTATTTTTTAATCGTAGGCTACTTTAAAAATCGAATCATGTATTTTTACTTTAACTAACATAGGCCTTTCCCTAAATCCCTCAAAGTCTAAAGCTATAGTGATACATAAAGGCAATTTAGTTCCTACTATTCTTGAAACATTAAATGGTCTCCAGATCTCTTCACTCAAGGAAAATTAAAGTATAAGATATTTAGGTGTCACATTTCAAAATGAAATTGTTATTGATGAAAAAGGTATTATATTAGGCCTAAAGTTGAATAGTAGCATCAATAAGCTTGTTAATTCGATATTTCTTAAACCTGATCAGAAACTAAGCACTTTGGATCAATATACTTGGCCCAACTTGATATATCCTTTGCAGTGTGCTCCACTTCATAAATTTAAAAAAGGTTTTCTTGAAGATATTGACAAATTATTAAGTAGTAGTTTAAGAAAAATAATTGGTTTGCAAATGGATGACCCCGACTCGATGTTATATTCACTGAAGAGGCTGCATTGTCTAGGATTAATTAAAGCTTCTTGGGAGGCATAGGGCCTACATACAGCACACCAACATCTGTTACAGACTGCGATCGATTTCTGATCCTCCCCTCATGCATACAAGGAACTTTACAGAAGAAATTGAAATAAGCTTGTCTAACCCCAGTTTACCTACTGATGAAGATCCTAAAGCACGTGGACTCCGTAAAATGCTCCGAAAACAACAATTTGAAATGTAGTAATCTTGACCCCATCGAGGCAGAGGAGTCTCTCAATTTGAAGACTTGCCTAAAGCAAATTCCTGAATTTCTACAAAACAAGGCCTGTCTTCTTCACAATGGACAAATGCCATAAAAATGAACTGTAACTCCATCGCAGTGCGCAGTCTCCCCGGCAGTTTTTTTCCTACGTTTTGGTATAATATACTGCCTTGAACTGCATTACAGGAATTGGCCTTAAACATTCTGAAAGACTTGCTCCATATTGTCCATAACCATATGTATTCAGAATATTTTAATATACAGGGAGTCGTTTCTTGTTAGCTGCTTTAAAATTCAATATAAAAATACACGAATATTGATAATTAGAAAAATAAGTTCTTATATTAATAAACTAGCTGACCCATCAATGCTTCGCATTGTTAGATTTATGTGTATAAGGTTAAGTGAACACAATTTAAAGTCGATTTGATGAACTTCTATAAATCATCAGCCAACACGGTGGACGTATTTATATTCCACGTACTCCTCCACCCGTAATTTAGCCTACTCTGATTATGTCTTAAAAATTTAATCGTTTTTTCAATTTTGGCAAACATGCAGTCAGTAGCCGGCTGTAGGGGATGCGTTCTCTCCTCTCTTGCAGCGGGCTCCGGTCAGGACAAGTTACCTAGGTAGGGGTTTTCTGGGATTTTTCCTCACCTTTGAGACAAATGTCTGGTAACTTTAGGCTCTGGTAACTTTAGGCCCTAGTGGTCCCCGGATATCATCTGGTAGCCATTATCATCATCATCATCATCATCCCATCCTCGCCTTGTTCAGAGTGAATGTGTGAATGATGTATCTCGTCCTATGTGTTTGTGTTGTATCGGAGGTGGCCTCTTGCATTGGACTGATCACTCATCCGGGAGGCCCTCCATGTCCTTGTCTGGTCAAGAAAGTATGTATATGATCCATAGATAATCCCTCTCCCGACAGGTCGCGGCTCAGTAAGGCCCGGGCAACGTGGGTCGCTTAAAAGACCCCAAAAGGGAGAGGTAAAAACTAAGGTAAAGATAGAGAGATGATATGGTAAATGAAAATTAATCAGGAAATTATATCTATTGATATTGTAGGAACTACCTTTCGTAATACAGTCCTTAGCTAACTATAAGAAAAGAGTTCAACTCTTAATAATAGAACCCAGGACCTTCTAAATTTACTTCGTGTCACAAAATAGTTGGTAATCATTTATAGGAATTATATTGATAGCCTTTCTCATAATTTTATATCTATTAGGTCTACATGAAATCATAGTGTCATGCCAAGCCACCTGTGTAGTTAAAAAAAATTATGTTGCCATGGGGATTGTGTACGTGCAGTGTGAATTCCTTTTGGTGAATTACATAACTTTACAACCCTATTTTGGCCCTTAGAGGCCCTTAAATGTTATAGATTTTGAAATCCTTTCTCTAGAGCCTATGAGCAATATGTATACCAAGTTTCACATTCCTAGGCTGTATGGTTTTTGAGAAACTGTGATCAGTCAGTCAGTCAGTCAGTGGGTTTTGGCTTTTATATATAGAGATATATGGTTCTTAGAATTGTTTTCATTAGGCTGTGTCATGTTGGCACCCTTAATTTAAGGCAGCTGTCCTAACAGGATCCCCCCCCCAACAACACATAACATTTATTCATAGAATCTTTCTCTGTCTATTTTTAGCTCCACCTGTAGTGCGAGAGCCAGAGGATCAGGCTCCTCCTCCACCACCAGCTGGTAAGTATTGTCACAGTCATGTTGTCATATTTCTTGGTTAACAAAAAGTCATTTCATATAAACGATGAAATTGATAATGTAACTTGTTCTCACTGTTGGACATTCCATGAGAATATTATAGGAGAAAAATTCCTCTGATGCTGGGATTAAAACCCACCGCCCTACCAACTGTGATGTAGTGATTGAAATTAGTCATAGGAGAGAAGTTCCATCTGACACTGTGAATCGAACTCCGGCTAGATCAGTTGATAGATTGGCTGCACAGATAGCCGGAGGTCCTAGAATCCCAGTGTCAGAAGAATTTTTCTCCTATAATATTCTCATAAAATTGGTAATGTGTTAGAAGTGATGTGAATGTTTTCTCTGGCCTGTACTCAATGTAACTTAATCAATTCTATTAAGTTATTTAAATTTTAATTTAAGAAACTCGTATGTTATAATAACTGTAAAATGGCGACCACACAGGAATTTAACTACCATGGCAACAGGCCCTAGCAACGCAGTTTTCACTAAATCCTCCACCACTAATTATGAGAAGGCCTTGATCTGCTTAGTTTTCTGAGATTTTGCAATTTTTTTACTTTTGTCAACATTTGTACAATCTTATATCCTTTTAATAGAATGAAACTAAGTTTTGTTTAAAAGCATGCATTTTGAAAGATAGGGGATGGTACCCAACTGTACCGCTAGCAAATTGGGTGCTATATTTATTAATAATAATAATAATAATAATAATAATAATAATAATAATAATGATAATAATAATAATAATAATGATAATAATAATAATAATAATAATAATTTTATTGTCGTTAAGCCAGAAGCAATAGACAAAGTCAAAGTACAAGAATATACAACAAATGCACTAAGTGAAGAAATCATGAGAAATTATAAAAGATTTACATTAGAAATGCCCTAAACATGTAAACCAGACCGAGCATCCCAACACATGCTATTATAATATCAATAGAAAATTACAAAAATATCTACAAAGAAAATAACATTAATGAACAATAGTTTATAATGTACTGATATTAATTTAACGTAAGCAAGTTTACAATACAGAATGTGTGAAATCACATTATGGGAAATAAGGATAGAGATATGTGTGATAGGAAATTAGAACTTTATTTGTGATAGAAAATTAGAACTTTAGTCTACTGTCAATGTTGTGTCAAGAAAATCTTCCAACGAATAAAAATATGATGTAATCAGCAAGTTATATATTGCTTTTTTAAAAGAATTTAACTTTTTATTTGTTAAAGTTAATGGTAGTTTATTTGCAGATTTCTATAATCGATAGTGGGGCAAGTTTATGCATGAACTGCTTCTAGTTTTGTAGGAGTGGATATCATGTCTGTGCTGAAAATTATCTAAATTATTTTTTATATAAATTAGAACTGTATATATGTAAAGATTAACGACTATCATATTTTTTAGATTCACAGTGAGCTAGATTATGTGAATCAGACAGAATTCTAATTGCCTTTTTTTGCAGTAAAAGTATGTCATTGATATGACTACTGTTACCGTAAAATAAAATACCTTATAAAATTATACTCTGAAAAAATGCAAAATATGCAGATCTAAGATATTTAATGGGAATATGACTTTTTAGTTGCTTTAATAGATACATTACCCTCGACAACTTTTTAGAGATATGAATAATGTGCGGTTCCCAGGTTAACTTATTATTAGGGCAAGGCATTTAATGTCCATAAAATAGTGAAAAAATGCAAAATAAAAAATGCATTTATAACCTAAAAATAGTGAAAAAATGACCCGAAATCTTAAAATAATGACCAATAAATTTACCATTATTACTTATAATTAGTTTTTTCTTAAGTAATGAATTCCTAAATACAGTTTATGACGATGCTTTATATATATGAATTTACAATATAAAACACACTTATTTTGTTACTAAAGAAATTAGTAAATTTATACTACAGTACTTGGACACCCTTAGCGAAAAATAAATTATTTCTGAACTGGCATGCCCATCAAATTGACCTTAGCAAATATGTGCCATTTAAAAAGAAAGAAAAATATTTATTGCTAAAATGACGAAAATACCTAAAATGCCAAAAATGACATAAAATGCTGAAATTGACCTAAAAATGCCGAAAATGACCTAAAAATTGCCAAAAAATGACCTATCTCTTGAAAAATGACGACATATTCAAAATAAAGCAAAATAATGCAAAAACAAATTGCCCTTATTTAATTAATTATTTAATGATATACATTTATATACATTGGAGCTATCTTTTAACCTTCATATAAAAAAGATGCAAAATCATCAAATGCCTTGCCCTACTTATTATCAATAATTACACCTAAAAATTTTACACTATTTAAATTATCCTCATTAGACATTTCTCTGAGACTAAAAACCATTTGTTGAGTCTTACTTTCATTTAGCATAAAGCCTTCAGATTTGTTGCCTTCAGATTTGATAATGTGTTATTTCACAGGTTAATATATACACAGTTTGATATGCGTTACAGCACGATGCATTAATAGTGTTTCTCTCTATTTCTAGAGTTGGACAGACATCTCAGGGAGGAGCCCCCTGAGGATGATTTTGATTTCCGTAAGTAATTTTCATATGTTATTTTTTAAAGAATAAAATTGATATTAAAGCTAGGAAATTCATATTCAAGGATGCCCACATTTGGGGGGGGGGTTAAAATGCAGACTGAATCATTGAAAATTCTGAAAACCATTGTAAAATTAGTATTTTATATCTAAAAATAAAAAAGATCAAATTTTATAACCTCAAGAGGTAATTAAAACCTCTTCCAATTCTTCATGAGCTTTTAGCACCATTATCCAATGAGAAATTTTACTTTGGCTATTTGTATCCTGAACAAATCTCGATTCATTCAACAGTATCCATACTACTAAAGCGAAAGCATTAAAATTAATTATTATTCAAATGTTATTTTTTGAATAGTACTTTAAAAATAGAATAATATATTTTTACTTTAACTAACATAGGTCTTCCCTAAATGCCTCAAAGTGTAAAGCTATAGTAATACATAAAGGCTATTTAGTTCCTAGTGTTCTTGAAACATTAAATGGTCTCCAGTTCTCTTCACTCAAGGAAAATGAAACTAAGATATGTAGATGTCAAACTTCAAAATGAAATCGTTATTGATGAAAAAGGCATTATATTAAAGTTGAATAGTAGTATCAATAAGCTTGTTAGTTCAATGTTTCTTAAACCTGATCAAAAACTAAGGATTTTGAATTAATATACTTGGACCAGCTTAATATATCCTTTGCAGTATGCAGTATAAAAATACACGAATATTGATAATTAGAAAAATAAGTTCTTATATTAATAAATATAGGCCTATGGTTCTTAGAATTGTTTTCATTAGGCTGTGTCATGTTGGCACCCTTAATTTAAGGCAGCTGTCCTAACAGGATCCCCCCCCCAACAACACATAACATTTATTCATAGAATCTTTCTCTGTCTATTTTTAGCTCCACCTGTAGTGCGAGAGCCAGAGGATCAGGCTCCTCCTCCACCACCAGCTGGTAAGTATTGTCACAGTCATGTTGTCATATTTCTTGGTTAACAAAAAGTCATTTCATATAAACGATGAAATTGATAATGTAACTTGTTCTCACTGTTGGACATTCCATGAGAATATTATAGGAGAAAAATTCCTCTGATGCTGGGATTAAAACCCACCGCCCTACCAACTGTGATGTAGTGATTGAAATTAGTCATAGGAGAGAAGTTCCATCTGACACTGTGAATCGAACTCCGGCTAGATCAGTTGATAGATTGGCTGCACAGATAGCCGGAGGTCCTAGAATCCCAGTGTCAGAAGAATTTTTCTCCTATAATATTCTCATAAAATTGGTAATGTGTTAGAAGTGATGTGAATGTTTTCTCTGGCCTGTACTCAATGTAACTTAATCAATTCTATTAAGTTATTTAAATTTTAATTTAAGAAACTCGTATGTTATAATAACTGTAAAATGGCGACCACACAGGAATTTAACTACCATGGCAACAGGCCCTAGCAACGCAGTTTTCACTAAATCCTCCACCACTAATTATGAGAAGGCCTTGATCTGCTTAGTTTTCTGAGATTTTGCAATTTTTTTACTTTTGTCAACATTTGTACAATCTTATATCCTTTTAATAGAATGAAACTAAGTTTTGTTTAAAAGCATGCATTTTGAAAGATAGGGGATGGTACCCAACTGTACCGCTAGCAAATTGGGTGCTATATTTATTAATAATAATAATAATAATAATAATAATAATAATAATAATGATAATAATAATAATAATAATAATGATAATAATAATAATAATAATAATAATTTTATTGTCGTTAAGCCAGAAGCAATAGACAAAGTCAAAGTACAAGAATATACAACAAATGCACTAAGTGAAGAAATCATGAGAAATTATAAAAGATTTACATTAGAAATGCCCTAAACATGTAAACCAGACCGAGCATCCCAACACATGCTATTATAATATCAATAGAAAATTACAAAAATATCTACAAAGAAAATAACATTAATGAACAATAGTTTATAATGTACTGATATTAATTTAACGTAAGCAAGTTTACAATACAGAATGTGTGAAATCACATTATGGGAAATAAGGATAGAGATATGTGTGATAGGAAATTAGAACTTTATTTGTGATAGAAAATTAGAACTTTAGTCTACTGTCAATGTTGTGTCAAGAAAATCTTCCAACGAATAAAAATATGATGTAATCAGCAAGTTATATATTGCTTTTTTAAAAGAATTTAACTTTTTATTTGTTAAAGTTAATGGTAGTTTATTTGCAGATTTCTATAATCGATAGTGGGGCAAGTTTATGCATGAACTGCTTCTAGTTTTGTAGGAGTGGATATCATGTCTGTGCTGAAAATTATCTAAATTATTTTTTATATAAATTAGAACTGTATATATGTAAAGATTAACGACTATCATATTTTTTAGATTCACAGTGAGCTAGATTATGTGAATCAGACAGAATTCTAATTGCCTTTTTTTTGCAGTAAAAGTATGTCATTGATATGACTACTGTTACCGTAAAATAAAATACCTTATAAAATTATACTCTGAAAAAATGCAAAATATGCAGATCTAAGATATTTAATGGGAATATGACTTTTTAGTTGCTTTAATAGATACATTACCCTCGACAACTTTTTAGAGATATGAATAATGTGCGGTTCCCAGGTTAACTTATTATTAGGGCAAGGCATTTAATGTCCATAAAATAGTGAAAAAATGCAAAATAAAAAATGCATTTATAACCTAAAAATAGTGAAAAAATGACCCGAAATCTTAAAATAATGACCAATAAATTTACCATTATTACTTATAATTAGTTTTTTCTTAAGTAATGAATTCCTAAATACAGTTTATGACGATGCTTTATATATATGAATTTACAATATAAAACACACTTATTTTGTTACTAAAGAAATTAGTAAATTTATACTACAGTACTTGGACACCCTTAGCGAAAAATAAATTATTTCTGAACTGGCATGCCCATCAAATTGACCTTAGCAAATATGTGCCATTTAAAAAGAAAGAAAAATATTTATTGCTAAAATGACGAAAATACCTAAAATGCCAAAAATGACATAAAATGCTGAAATTGACCTAAAAATGCCGAAAATGACCTAAAAATTGCCAAAAAATGACCTATCTCTTGAAAAATGACGACATATTCAAAATAAAGCAAAATAATGCAAAAACAAATTGCCCTTATTTAATTAATTATTTAATGATATACATTTATATACATTGGAGCTATCTTTTAACCTTCATATAAAAAAGATGCAAAATCATCAAATGCCTTGCCCTACTTATTATCAATAATTACACCTAAAAATTTTACACTATTTAAATTATCCTCATTAGACATTTCTCTGAGACTAAAAACCATTTGTTGAGTCTTACTTTCATTTAGCATAAAGCCTTCAGATTTGTTGCCTTCAGATTTGATAATGTGTTATTTCACAGGTTAATATATACACAGTTTGATATGCGTTACAGCACGATGCATTAATAGTGTTTCTCTCTATTTCTAGAGTTGGACAGACATCTCAGGGAGGAGCCCCCTGAGGATGATTTTGATTTCCGTAAGTAATTTTCATATGTTATTTTTTAAAGAATAAAATTGATATTAAAGCTAGGAAATTCATATTCAAGGATGCCCACATTTGGGGGGGGGGGGTTAAAATGCAGACTGAATCATTGAAAATTCTGAAAACCATTGTAAAATTAGTATTTTATATCTAAAAATAAAAAAGATCAAATTTTATAACCTCAAGAGGTAATTAAAACCTCTTCCAATTCTTCATGAGCTTTTAGCACCATTATCCAATGAGAAATTTTACTTTGGCTATTTGTATCCTGAACAAATCTCGATTCATTCAACAGTATCCATACTACTAAAGCGAAAGCATTAAAATTAATTATTATTCAAATGTTATTTTTTGAATAGTACTTTAAAAATAGAATAATGTATTTTTACTTTAACTAACATAGGCCTTTCCCTAAATGCCTCAAAGTGTAAAGCTATAGTAATACATAAAGGCAATTTAGTTCCTAGTGTTCTTGAAACATTAAATGGTCTCCAGTTCTCTTCACTCAAGGAAAATGAAACTAAGATATGTAGATGTCAAACTTCAAAATGAAATCGTTATTGATGAAAAAGGCATTATATTAAAGTTGAATAGTAGTATCAATAAGCTTGTTAGTTCAATATTTCTTAAACCTGATCAAAAACTAAGGATTTTGAGTTAATATACTTGGCCCAGCTTAATATATCCTTTGCAGTATGCAGTATAAAAATACACGAATAGGCCTATTGATAATTAGAAAAATAAGTTCTTATATTAATAAATATAGGCCTATAGTTCTTAGAATTGTTTTCATTAGGCTGTGTCATTTTGACCCTCTAATTTAAGGCAACTGTCCTAACAGGATTCCCCCCCCCCCCAACACGTAACATTTATTCATTGAGTCCTTCTCTGTCTATTCTTAGCTGAACCCCTACCACCTATAAGAAGGAGGAGGAGAAGGAGGGGGCCATCTCCGCCACCACCACCACCACCCCCTCCACCACCACCCCCTCCACCACCTCAACCTCGAGCAGCCAACAGAAGGAGGAGGGTGCCGGTGCTGGCTCCTCCACCTGCTTGTAAGTATTGTCACAGTCATGTTGTCACATTTTATAATTAACAAAAAGTCATTTCATATAAACAATGCAATTGATAAAGGGTATACGAGGTCTGATTGGAAAGTTTTAAGAATGGGCTTGTAATTTCACAATGGTGGTACTTAAATGCTACTGTGGTGCATCTCCTTCAAAATAGTCCCCTTCTGACTGAACACACCGACTCCAACGGTGTTTCCGCTTTTGGAAACATTCCTGGAATTTTTTTCTGCAGTGTGTTAAGGACGCTCGCCGAATTTGCCTGGATGACTTCAATTGAGTCAAATCGCTTCCCTTTCAGTGAAAATTTCAGTTTAGGAAACAGGTAGAAGTCCGCAGGGGCTATATCAGGGCAATAGGACGGTTTTGAAAGCACAGGAATTTGGAATTTGGTAAAAAATTCCACGATTGAGAAGGCACGATGAGCTGGCGCATTGTCGTGGTGAAGCACTCAATTCCTGACTTTCCACAATGCTGGCAGTTTCTTCCGCACCTTTTCGCGCAAACGCTCCAGGACACATTTGTAGCATTCCTGGTTAATTGTCTGTCCTATAGGTGTAAATTCATGATGCACAATACCGGTAGAATCGAAAAAAATCACCAACATTGTCTTCACATTCGACCGACTTTGCCGTGCTTTTTTCGGTCGTGGTGAATGTGGACTCTTGCACTGCGAAGACTGAACTTTGGTTTCAAGATCATATCCATATATCCACGATTCGTCACCTGTAATTACCCTATTTAAGAAATCTGGGTCATTTTTAACCCGATTAATCAGTTCTTGGCACACTTCAAGTCGGTGTTGTTTCTGGTCATTTGACAACAATTTTCGAATGAATTTTGCGGACACTCGACGCACGTTCAGATCTTCAGTTAAAACTGACTGGACTGCATAGAAACTTAAATTAAGTTCATCAGCCATCTCCTTAATTGTAAGTCTACGATCAGAGCGCACTAAATCGTGAACTTCCACAACATATTCATTCGTTTTTGAAGTGGAAGGACGGCCGGACCGTGGTTCATCTTCAAATGATTCGCGGCCATTTTTAAATCTGTTGAAGCTCACAAAAATATTTGACTGGCTCAGACACTTTTCTCCAAAAGCTGTTTTCTAATAGTTCGTAAGTCTCAGAAGCTGATTTCCCGGTTTTAAAACAAAATTTCACTCAAACTCATTGCTCCATTTTTACGTCCATTTTCAATCAGACAGAATCCAGCAACAAGCCATAACATACCCTCATTCAACCAGCTGCCACAATGAACTGAATAAAAGAAATGCACTTTCCTGTCAGAGGGCATTCAAGGACAAGTCAATGATTCGGTGTACTTGCCTGCCAAACCAATAAGCAGTGGCGGATCCATTCTTAAAACTTTCCAATCAGGGCTCGTATCTATTCATAAGTAACTTGTTCTCACTGTTGTACATTTCATGAGAATATTATAGGAGAAAAATTCCTCCAACGGTGGGATTCAAACCCACCGCCCTACCAACTTTGGTGTAGTGAGGTAGACCATTAAGGGCAATTAGTCATAGGAGAGAGGTTCCATCTGGCGCTGTGAATCGAACTCCGGCTAGTTCAGATGGTAGATTGGCGGCTCGGATAGGCGAAGGTCCTGGGTTTGAATCACAGTGTCAGAAGAAAATTTCTCCTTATAATATTCTCACGAAGTTGGTAATGTGTTAGAAGTGTTGTGAATATTTTCTCTTGCTAAATACAATGAATTAAATTATATAAACATAATTTTCCGTTTATTAATTCAAGGAGCGTAATACTCACAAGGGTTTTGCAGTTCTTTAAAAAAACAAATCTTTACACTGGATCGCTTGGATTACACTACTGAAAATGGATGCAATCCTTTTCTCTTTCTGAAATAACAGATAACTTTATTGCGATAAATTTGAAAAATACATAAATCACACATAACTTACTTACTTACTCAATGGCAATAGATAATTCCTTGGCAAGCTAAAGGAATATTATCTATTTTATGGAACCCGAAGGTTCAGTTGTGAAGTGTATTATTTGTCGTAGGCCTACAGCACATAAAATATTATTCATTTGGTCTTTCTCTGTGTTTTAGGGGGAGGATACAACCTAAGGTTGAACCCGGAGAGGAGGAGGATGAGAGAAGAGGAACCAGTTAGTGAGTATTTTCATATATTGTCTTACAAGTGCCCTTCACTCACTAAACTCAAGTGCTTCCTAAGCAAGATAAAGGAATATTAGGCCTATCTATTTTATGGAACCCTGAGATTAGTTTTGTTCTATTAAGTATTTATCTTTATATTATTTATATATGCTCTAATTGCTATCTCTCTCAATTTCCCTCTTCCTTTTTGTTGCCTATTTATAAATATTTGCTGAACTTTAAGATAGATTATACATTGAATTAAAAAGCTGTTATCTTATATGTTTCAATATTTGAACAAATTACAATTCTATTAACTAATGATTTAGTTCATCTTTTTCATTTTATAATGCACTATGTATTCTTAGCTGGGGATGTGATGTCCTTAATACTTATAATTTAACATGCATTCCTTTTTCTAACACGCATCATACCTTAACTTGTGACAGTAGTCTAGACGTTATCGCATCCAATTGTAACGACTTGCTGATTGAATTCGGTCAGGAACCTGCATCTTGTTTCTCAATTAATGAATTACAGTATGTTGTATATTCTTTGATGTCCCTCAAGTGTCCCGTAAATACACACACATTTAAAATTTTCAAATTTCTTGATGTAAATAACTTGGCAAGTTTCTACAAGCCTTATGGGACAGCAAACAACTCACACCACTGAACCAGGGTGAAGTTGCCAAACTAGAAGTGCTGTGAATAATTTCAATTGTCTATACTAAATATAATCAAGTAAATTATATAAATATAATTTTCTATTTATGAATTCAAGGAGTGTAATACTCATAAGCGTTTTGCAGTTCTTTAGAAAAACAAATCTTTACACTGGATCGCTTGGATTGCACTACTGAAAATTGAAGCAATCATTTTCTCTTTCTGAAATAACAGATAACTTTATTGCGATAAATTTGAAAAATACATAAAACACACATACCAATGAGGGAAGTAAGGCGGTATGTGCCGGTATGAAATACCGTCACTGGTTTTAAAGGTCCAATGGCATACAAGGGACTTGTTTCATTAGTGAAATAGCATACCGTCACTGAAAATCAATGGTTATTTAATACAAATTCTTAATGTTCCTTTGAGTCATAATATAATAATTACTTTTCATGATTATTTACATACGCTTTCATCGGTAGTCATTGTCACTATAACTTGTCTTTTTTGCCATCTTAATAACCACACCACTAGACTCTGTAACGACGCAAATAGCGACGTGCATAATCAACGATAGGAGACCATTCCTAAACAAAGGAAGGGTTGGGGGACCGCAACTAATCGATATTGAACATTTTCATGATTATCGATACTGCCCTGAATTTTATTTGAATTACAGAAAAGGAGAGGTGCGCATGCGTCGACGGTGAATCGACGAGGGAGACGTGCGGAACCTGAAAGACGGTTAGTAGTACGTGCCTGACCACGAGAGAGAGAAGTTGAAAAGGCAGAAGGGAGAAGACGAGATTGGGATGTGTGACAGCGGTAGAGGCGTTCTGGCATAATGGTGTGTCAGACTTTCATCTAAAGGAAATTCTGGTTGTGAACTTCCTTGACACGGCTATATGGAGATAGTCATTAATCAGAAGAATACACCAAGTCGGCCAGTACGAGACACCGCTACAGCGAACATCAGCTGTGAGAGTGAGTCGTGACTGCTCGCTCTGAATAAGAGCAGATATGGACATCAGGAAGTAATGGAAGACAACTCAGGATCGGAGGATAAGTTGGACATCACTGGTTGAGTATAATCGTCTAGACTTTTTCTTATTGTTTGGGGAGTGAGAAAATTGAGATATCCTTTTTTTTTTGTAAGGATGGTTTCTAAGTCATGTATGGCGATTAGACACCGTATGGAATAATAGAATAGAATAGAATAGAAACATAGAAGTGAGAATTCTAGAAGTAAAGTGATGAAATCCAGTAATCCAACTATTTTCTATTTCTGGTCTAAATTAATTATAAAAGAGCAGTCAATAGCCTAACAACTGAATGCCAAAGATAGATCTCTTCACTTTAGGTTTTTTTGGGTGATTGTCCCACGAATGAATACATAGCTAGGGGCAATTGGTGATGCTCATATAAACTTTGTTATTTTTGAGACAGGACGCGAGGGGAGTAAGGAAGAAAGGTAATTAAGGGGCATGCTTAGTACTTCTTACGAGGGCCCCTCCCTCTTGGGTTTCTTTCAGGTGACGGGTGACTATCTATAAATAGATTTCATGCTGGCCTGTAATGTTAAGTTATGTTTTTTTTATAGAGATTTATCTACAAGCGAAGGTGTATGGAATATGGTAGAGGGGGATAAGAAGTGGAAAGATTGAAGGGCAAAAGAAGGCCTACGAGTGGTAGTGCAGTAGGTGTGTACCATTGGAAGATTTACATGTTAGGGTAGAAGTAGAAGTCACTACAGGGGTTATAGAGAAGCTTACTAATCTGGGCGTGAATTAGTTTCAGTTAGAATTCTAGGGAATTTAGAGACAAAAGAAGATTGGGTGCCCATGCTGAAGAGTAGTAACTTAAGAAGTAGGAAAACTAGAATAACCACCAAGTGAATTAAATCAATGGTATAAGCTGAAGGGAACTCTACTTAAAGAAAGGAAGGGGTTAAAAGATAATAGCTGATGACTGGTCAGGTTAGAAAGAGGTGAGTGAGTTGAAAGATAATAACAAATAATTGGTTAGGTCAGAAAGGGGAGAAAAGGTAATTACGAGTAGTGTACTGATAAGTAGTTTATGAACAGTACTAGAGATTGTAAGGGTGAGGTGAGGGAACGCCGGAAGTATCCCGAATCAAACAAACAAAATCTGGTAGTAGGCAAGGCCTATACTAGTAACATATAAAGAAAAGAAATTTATGAGAGATTGTGAAAGCCATCGATGTTGGAGGCGAATAACGGCCCCACGTGCCTCTAGGAGAGAGTGTCAGGGACCTCTGACATCGATTTACGAAATTTTATTTTTGTTTGCGGCCCATTAATATTTTCCCGGTTGCAGGAGAGGAGTCAGATTGTTTGTAACTCAAGATCTAGACGCCGCTCCTGTATCGGTGGTCTATCGCCACAGTCACTCTGTAGGTATAGGCCTAAACTTCTATTTCTTTCTTCATGAGACTGTCTTTCCTATCTATCTTTAAATACAATTCTTCATGGACTAAGATGACTAGTAGACTCGTATAGGAGACATAGGTGGGATTATTGAATGTAATCTGTAGAGTTAAGGACTGGATTATAAATTGAAAACCTTTATTTATTCTAAAGAGAAAAAAAGGGGGTATAATATATATATTGAAACATCTTGAAGTTGCAAATGTAAGTGACTATACAAGTTAATAGTAAATAATACGAGACGTTCTAGTAGATACCTGGAAACAAAAAAAAAGAAAGAAGGTTAAAATAATTAATTAGGAATTTGTTATTGTTGAACAGAGAACGTACTTATACAGTTAAAATTGGGTATACTAACCTTGAAAAATTAAGTACTATCCTACCAATAAAAGTGTTGAATGGTTAATGTAGTGTAAATGTAATTTATTGTATATAAGATTGTTATTGTTGAAAGAAAAGAAAAAAAAAATATAATAAATTAAATAAATTATGGTTATTGTTATGCAAAGTAAATTAACGTGAAGTTCAGATTTTTGACCCTTATCCTTGTAATGGTTTGAGAGTCGCTGATTTTTGGGCTAAGTATATACTTTGGTAGTGAGCACTGAAAAAGGAGAAAAAGGAGAAATAGAGAGAGAAGCAAAATAATAAAAGAAAGATAAATCCGAACCCAATTCCCGTCTCCACTGTTAATTTAAAAGCTAGTCGAGAGGCATGTAGATACATAGCCTGTGTATCTATAATCTAATTTGTGACTGGGCTGATACATAAAAAAAAAAAGAAGAAAAGAGGAAGCGTATTGATGATGGCGCCCGTTAATATAAATTTTCATCAATATTATCAAGACTGGGTAAATTGTTAAAAGAAAGAGAAAGTAGACTGAGAGTAGGAAATTTGCAATCACCCGGTGACAGAGGTAGTTGTACTGAACGTTGGAATGTGGACTATGCAGGCAGTGTTATGATGACACGACAGGTGCATGAGTGACCTTGTTTTGTAGGAGTTCAGTAAACTTATATACTACGATTGAGAATAATCACATATTAGTCGTCACAGATTTTGACGAAGAATTTTGGCGAAGATTTAATCCAAGAAGTTAGGGAACTTTATAGCATAAAGTAAGAAAAGCCCGTCACATATTTTGGCGCCCAACGTGGGGCTAAGTAGGGTTAAAACAAAACAGTATTGCTAATTGTTGCAACTTAATTTAGTTAAAATTGTTAAGTAAAAAGAAACCTTTATTCAGTTAAAGTTTCACATATTTTGATAGCCCATACCGTGGGGCGATAGTTTGTTAATTTGTAACGTGTGGGGCGATAGTTTGTTAATTTATGACCAAAATATCGTGAAGTTCAGTCTTCACATATTTTGTCGCCCATAGCGTGGAGCTTGATATAAGAAAAGAAAATAAACATTAATCAGTTAGAATTGGAAACTTGAAATACGAGTCGTCATATATTTTGGAGCCCATAGCGTGGGGTGAGTTGTGTTGAAATCACAAAGTTTGATATCCTAACGTGAGGCGAGATAGTGTTAAAAGAATTTTGGGAGTTAGGTTAGTATAACTGAAATTTATTCTCAAAAAAAAAAAAAAAAATAATAATAATAATAATAATAATAATAACATATTTTTGGGAAAAGAATAATGACTATTGACAAGTAAGGACTTCTATAGATGACTAAGACAGACGACTGAACTATTGTGTTCTAATCTTTTTTTTCCAGTGGTATTGTTAATATATAAATATGGCTACTTATGTTGATCCATATGCACAAATAAGAGCAGCTGAGTTAACCCAAGCTATTAGGAAGTTGAGGAAGGCGGATTTAGAGGCAGAATGTGATAGAGTAAAGTTACCGACCACAGGTACAAGGGATGAGTTAAGACAACGCTTGTTAGATTATGCCCGCAAGAACCCTCAGTCATTTCAAGTACTAATTACGGCTTTTGCTCTGAGTCAGGAAGTTTTGGAAGAAGATTTAGTTGAACATAATATAACGGTCCCACAAGATTCATATGGAGATGTAGTGTATACGTGGGTTAAGTTAATGCGTAGGAAGGCCATGGCGGTAGCTGATTCAGAAGAAGTTGTACCAGTAATACCATCGTTTACAATTCAGTTAGAGTCGCATAAACCAAATACTTTGGATCTGGTTCGTAAATGGAACATTAAATTCAAACCTGGGGATAGTATTTACTTATTTTTGGAGAGATTGGAAGATTTAAAACAAAGTTCTAAGTTACAGGGTGCAGAGTTATTGTCAGTATTACCCGAAATTTTACAAGATTCAGCTTTACTTTGGTACAGGAACAGATTAACAGATTGGCCTACATGGGAAGCTTTTTTGAAAGAATTTAGAGAATATTACTTGCCTGTTGATGAGGAAGACTCGCTTTTGGATGAGATTAGACAGAGAACGCAAGGTCCTAAAGAATCGATTTTTGATTATGTTAACGCTATTCAAACGTTAATGAGGAGGCTGAGTACTCCAATGAGTCCTCAACAAATGATGAAGAATGTTATCAAAAATTTGCGTCCTGACGTAAAATTGTACATTAGACCTGCAGAGATTCAAACTATAACAGATTTAATACGTGTAGGTAGACAGTATGAACAAATATTGTTAGATTCTGAGAGATATATTCCTCCTCCAACGCAGGTTAGAGCTACAATTAAAGAAACGGCTTATAAACCTCAGAGACAAGTTGTTATACCTTCAGTTCATACAGCGCTAGGAATTCAGGGAAAACAGGAACTTCCATCGTCCGAGTTACAAAAGAAACCCAATGTTAGTTTTTCTGCAAAGACGTGGGACAAAGAACGAAATTCAAGTCATGTAAATGATTCCAGAATAGTTAAAGCAACAGAAAATAAAGAGAGACAGGATGAGTCGAGGGATAATGGTAAAAACACCACCTTACGTTTTTCAAATAACCAGCGATGTTGGAATTGTGATAAAACAGGACATAGGCAGTTCGAGTGTAAGGCACCTCGTAGAGTTACTCCACGCACTACGATTAAATGTTATAATTGTAATAAGCTTGGACATAGGTCTATTGATTGTAGGATGCCCCAAGAAAGAAAAGTTAGGCCTACAAATCCCTTATGACAATTAACTAAAAATCAGGCTTGTGTGATGTTAAATATAAATCCTACAGATTTAGTTAATGGAGATAGATGTTTTGTTGAAATTTTGCTGGAGGATATTACATTTATTGCTTTAATAGATTCCGGTTCAGATAAAACTTATGTGGGAGAGAAAGGTGATTTTTTGTGTAAAATGTTAGATTTAGCAGTAGAAGAATCTGAAGTTAGGGTGGTGCAACTAGCAGATAAAACTTATAGTTCTATAACAGGAGAGAGAACTTTTGAGATGAAATTGCAGGACAGGATTTTTCCGATAAAATGTAAAATTATGCCAAATTTAGCAGTAGATATGATTCTGGGCATGGATGTTTTGAAACAAATTGGGTTAGTAGTAGATTTGCAAGATGGGACTTGGTATTTCAAAGATGAACCAGCAAAAATTTTTCAATTTGTTAAGGCTATAGATTTAAAAGAAGAAGATCAACTACATAATATTCTTACTTTACCTACACCTCAGGAAAGGGACAGATTGAATGTGTTTTTGGAAAATCAGTTACAGAAATTTGATCAGTGTACTGGACTTACCGATCTGATTTCTCATGTTATTGATACAGGCGATGCAAAACCTATAAAACAAAGATATTATCCAGTATCACCCATTTTGGAAAAAGTTATACACGCGGAAATAGATAAAATGTTATTGGAAAAAGTTATAGAGCCTTCAAATTCACCTTGGTCGTCTCCGGTAGTTATGGTAAAGAAACCAGATAGAACATGGAGGTTCTGCGTAGATTTCAGAAAAGTAAACAATTGTACTAAAAGAGATAGTTATCCTTTGCCATACATTGAACATGTTTTGAGTAAATTACGACATGCTAGGTATATCAGTACAATAGATTTGAAAAATGGGTATTGGCAAGTTCCATTAGATGAAGCAAGTAAAGAAAAAACAGCATTTACCGTACCTGGTAGAGGATTGTATCAGTTTCGAGTTATGCCTTTTGGAATCCATAACGCACCAGCCTCGTTTCAAAGATTAGTTGATACTATATTAAGAGAAGAGATAGGAGAGAAATGCTTTTGTTATTTGGATGACATAGTACTTATTAGCGAGACATTTGAAGAACATTTGTCCTTGTTAGAAAAAGTTTTAGAGAAATTAAGAAAAGCTAACCTGAAAATTAATAGGGAAAAATCAAAATTTTGCAGAAGTGAATTAAAATATTTGGGTCATATCATTACTCCATTAGGAATTGCTGTAGATTCAGATAAAATCTCGTGTATCCTTGAGTATCCAGCCCCTACAAAAGTCAAGGAAGTACGAGCATTTTTAGGATTGGCTTCTTGGTACCGACGATTCATTCCATTTTTTTCTGAAGTTGTAAAGCCCCTCACTGCACTTCTGAAAAAGAATCAGAGATGGCGTTGGACTAAGGAATGTCAGGAATCTTTTGATGAATTAAAATCGAAATTATCTAGTAGTCCTATATTAACTTGTCCAGATTATACTAAACCCCTAGTGCTACAGACCGACGCTAGTTTTTCAGGATTAGGAGCAGCATTAATTCAGACAGGAGAGGAAGGAGAGGAAAAAGTAATAGCTTATGCTAGTAGAACTTTAACAGTAGGTGAGCAAAAGTGGGCAATAGTCGAGAAAGAATTGTTAGCTATATTGTGGGCAGTTCAAAAGTTTCGTCCTTATTTGGAAGGTTATCATTTTAAAGTATATACTGATCACTTTGCTCTGAAATGGTTAAATACATTACAGAATCCGACTGGACGATTAGCTAGGTGGAGTTTATTGCTCCAGGAGTATGATTTTGAAGTAATACATAGGCCTGGTAGATTACAAAAAGTTCCGGATGCTTTATCTAGAATACACGAAGGGAAAGTTCAAGAGAAAACGGTAGAGGAAGAATTTTGCCTCTTGTTGACTGATAACTCTGAAGTAGTGGAATGGGAAAATATACAAGATGCTTGGTATATTAAGCGGAAAGAGCAAGTACAGAGTAAACCTAAATTTTGGCCAGATTGGAAGGTCGTAGATGGGAAGTTGTACCATCTTAGATTAGATCAGTTAGAACAAACTTTAGAGGGAACAGTAAATAGGTGGAAATTAGTTATTCCGCAAGATTTTAGGATTAAAGTATTGCAGGAATGTCATGATGCACCGACTGCAGGGCATATGGGGATAGCTAAAACTTTCTTTAGGATAGCAAACAAGTATTATTGGCCGGGAATGTTTAGAGATGTTGCTAAATATGTTACTGCTTGTGAAATATGTCAGAGACAGAAAGTGTTACAGACGGCTCAAGCAGGACCAATGCATTTTTACCAGAAAGAGAAACCTTGGATGACTGTAGCTACTGATTTGTTGGGACCTTACCCACGTTCAAAAAAGGGAAACCGATATGTGATTGTATTTCAGGACACCTTTACCAAATATGTAGAGTGTAAAGCGTTAAGGAAAGCAACCAGTAGAGCAGTTACGGAAGCATTTTATGAATTGATTATCCTTAAATGGGGAATTCCGGGATATTTGCTGATGGATAATGGACCGCAATACACTAGTAAATTAATGCGAGAGATAGCTAAAGCTTTTAATATAACTCCTTGTTATTTACCTGTATATTCGCCACAAGGAAATCCAGTAGAAAGAGTCAATAGAGTATTGAAAACAATGATTTCTAGTTATATTCAAAAGGATCAGACAGTTTGGGATGTGTATTTGAGAGAATTTAATTTTGCTATAAATACGGCTAAGCATAGTTCCACTGGATGCACTCCTTATATGCTAAATTATGGAAAGGAGCCTGAAATTATCAGTAGGATTGAAAAGGTGGAAAACCAACCGATTTATAAAGAAATTCCAAAACTTTGGGTGGAGAGACTCAATAAATTGAAAACGGTACGTTTAATGGTTAGACATAACTTAGAAACCGCCTATAAGAATTCGAGTCATTATTATAATCTTCGGAGGAGAGAGGTGAGATTTCGTCCAGGAGATCTAGTGTTAAGAAGAAACTTTAAATTAAGTGATGCCTCACAAGCTTATACAGCAGGTTTAAGTGCAAAGTTTGTCGGGCCCTATATTATAAAGAAAAAGTTCAGTGAAAATAGCTACGAACTGACAAACCGTTTTGGTAAAAAGTTGGGGAAGTGGCACGTCAAAGACTTGAAACCCTTTGTTCCTGGATAAACATTCTTTAAGGCTGGTAAAAGAGACACGCACAAAAAAAAAAAAAAAAAAAAATGTGACCTGTGTCAACATTATTTTTTTTATGGTGAGTGCGGGAAGAATGTAACGACGCAAATAGCGACGTGCATAATCAACGATAGGAGACCATTCCTAAACAAAGGAAGGGTTGGGGGACCGCAACTAATCGATATTGAACATTTTCATGATTATCGATACTGCCCTGAATTTTATTTGAATTACAGAAAAGGAGAGGTGCGCATGCGTCGACGGTGAATCGACGAGGGAGACGTGCGGAACCTGAAAGACGGTTAGTAGTACGTGCCTGACCACGAGAGAGAGAAGTTGAAAAGGCAGAAGGGAGAAGACGAGATTGGGATGTGTGACAGCGGTAGAGGCGTTCTGGCATAATGGTGTGTCAGACTTTCATCTAAAGGAAATTCTGGTTGTGAACTTCCTTGACACGGCTATATGGAGATAGTCATTAATCAGAAGAATACACCAAGTCGGCCAGTACGAGACACCGCTACAGCGAACATCAGCTGTGAGAGTGAGTCGTGACTG
Organism: Ectobius pallidus; assembly: GCA_964059195.1. Taxonomy (NCBI): domain Eukaryota; kingdom Metazoa; phylum Arthropoda; class Insecta; order Blattodea; family Ectobiidae; genus Ectobius; species Ectobius pallidus. The sequence goes on along the minus strand of CAXKWD010000001.1, from coordinate 212,084,289 downwards.
CTCGCTCTGAATAAGAGCAGATATGGACATCAGGAAGTAATGGAAGACAACTCAGGATCGGAGGATAAGTTGGACATCACTGGTTGAGTATAATCGTCTAGACTTTTTCTTATTGTTTGGGGAGTGAGAAAATTGAGATATCCTTTTTTTTTTGTAAGGATGGTTTCTAAGTCATGTATGGCGATTAGACACCGTATGGAATAATAGAATAGAATAGAATAGAAACATAGAAGTGAGAATTCTAGAAGTAAAGTGATGAAATCCAGTAATCCAACTATTTTCTATTTCTGGTCTAAATTAATTATAAAAGAGCAGTCAATAGCCTAACAACTGAATGCCAAAGATAGATCTCTTCACTTTAGGTTTTTTTGGGTGATTGTCCCACGAATGAATACATAGCTAGGGGCAATTGGTGATGCTCATATAAACTTTGTTATTTTTGAGACAGGACGCGAGGGGAGTAAGGAAGAAAGGTAATTAAGGGGCATGCTTAGTACTTCTTACGAGGGCCCCTCCCTCTTGGGTTTCTTTCAGGTGACGGGTGACTATCTATAAATAGATTTCATGCTGGCCTGTAATGTTAAGTTATGTTTTTTTTATAGAGATTTATCTACAAGCGAAGGTGTATGGAATATGGTAGAGGGGGATAAGAAGTGGAAAGATTGAAGGGCAAAAGAAGGCCTACGAGTGGTAGTGCAGTAGGTGTGTACCATTGGAAGATTTACATGTTAGGGTAGAAGTAGAAGTCACTACAGGGGTTATAGAGAAGCTTACTAATCTGGGCGTGAATTAGTTTCAGTTAGAATTCTAGGGAATTTAGAGACAAAAGAAGATTGGGTGCCCATGCTGAAGAGTAGTAACTTAAGAAGTAGGAAAACTAGAATAACCACCAAGTGAATTAAATCAATGGTATAAGCTGAAGGGAACTCTACTTAAAGAAAGGAAGGGGTTAAAAGATAATAGCTGATGACTGGTCAGGTTAGAAAGAGGTGAGTGAGTTGAAAGATAATAACAAATAATTGGTTAGGTCAGAAAGGGGAGAAAAGGTAATTACGAGTAGTGTACTGATAAGTAGTTTATGAACAGTACTAGAGATTGTAAGGGTGAGGTGAGGGAACGCCGGAAGTATCCCGAATCAAACAAACAAAATCTGGTAGTAGGCAAGGCCTATACTAGTAACATATAAAGAAAAGAAATTTATGAGAGATTGTGAAAGCCATCGATGTTGGAGGCGAATAACGGCCCCACGTGCCTCTAGGAGAGAGTGTCAGGGACCTCTGACATCGATTTACGAAATTTTATTTTTGTTTGCGGCCCATTAATATTTTCCCGGTTGCAGGAGAGGAGTCAGATTGTTTGTAACTCAAGATCTAGACGCCGCTCCTGTATCGGTGGTCTATCGCCACAGTCACTCTGTAGGTATAGGCCTAAACTTCTATTTCTTTCTTCATGAGACTGTCTTTCCTATCTATCTTTAAATACAATTCTTCATGGACTAAGATGACTAGTAGACTCGTATAGGAGACATAGGTGGGATTATTGAATGTAATCTGTAGAGTTAAGGACTGGATTATAAATTGAAAACCTTTATTTATTCTAAAGAGAAAAAAAGGGGGTATAATATATATATTGAAACATCTTGAAGTTGCAAATGTAAGTGACTATACAAGTTAATAGTAAATAATACGAGACGTTCTAGTAGATACCTGGAAACAAAAAAAAAGAAAGAAGGTTAAAATAATTAATTAGGAATTTGTTATTGTTGAACAGAGAACGTACTTATACAGTTAAAATTGGGTATACTAACCTTGAAAAATTAAGTACTATCCTACCAATAAAAGTGTTGAATGGTTAATGTAGTGTAAATGTAATTTATTGTATATAAGATTGTTATTGTTGAAAGAAAAGAAAAAAAAAATATAATAAATTAAATAAATTATGGTTATTGTTATGCAAAGTAAATTAACGTGAAGTTCAGATTTTTGACCCTTATCCTTGTAATGGTTTGAGAGTCGCTGATTTTTGGGCTAAGTATATACTTTGGTAGTGAGCACTGAAAAAGGAGAAAAAGGAGAAATAGAGAGAGAAGCAAAATAATAAAAGAAAGATAAATCCGAACCCAATTCCCGTCTCCACTGTTAATTTAAAAGCTAGTCGAGAGGCATGTAGATACATAGCCTGTGTATCTATAATCTAATTTGTGACTGGGCTGATACATAAAAAAAAAAAGAAGAAAAGAGGAAGCGTATTGATGATGGCGCCCGTTAATATAAATTTTCATCAATATTATCAAGACTGGGTAAATTGTTAAAAGAAAGAGAAAGTAGACTGAGAGTAGGAAATTTGCAATCACCCGGTGACAGAGGTAGTTGTACTGAACGTTGGAATGTGGACTATGCAGGCAGTGTTATGATGACACGACAGGTGCATGAGTGACCTTGTTTTGTAGGAGTTCAGTAAACTTATATACTACGATTGAGAATAATCACATATTAGTCGTCACAGATTTTGACGAAGAATTTTGGCGAAGATTTAATCCAAGAAGTTAGGGAACTTTATAGCATAAAGTAAGAAAAGCCCGTCACAACTCTATGTGATTTTTATATTGTTTAAATAGGTCTTAAATACTTTAAAAATATCTTTATTGAAGTAAATAAACTAAACGCAATGGCTCTACATCCCTGGCCGACCACCCGACCGCTGCTCATCTACCATAGGTGGCAGGATTGGGGGCATGTGGTCAGCATGCCGACACCAACTGCTATTATTGATGGTTTCCATGATGTGAAATAAATAAAGGTCTGTCAATCGACAGTACATGATGTTCTAGTCATGTGTTGTGCTCCTACTTGGCAATCATCTTTATAGCAGGGTTGGTTACTCATGAAGGAAGTTAATTAAAAACGCCATCAAGTGGATATCACATACCCTGCATATCACATAATTATTATATTGTAAAGGAGGGAATGTACATTTTTAAATTGATGTATGTTAGGGAAAAATTTTGGGATAGCATACCGCCTCTAGATTTTTCTCACTTCCTTCCCTGAGTCACATACTTACTCAATGACAATAGACAATTCCTTGGCAAGCTAAAGGAATATTGGATAAATCTGTCATGTTGGTCCTGATTTCCACCGTTTAATATAAGCTTAATAAATAATAAAATAAAATTGTTGTCGGTGGATCGCGTGTATTTTTCTTTTCTACAATCTTCACAACGTTTCAGTCTTATCCTTCAGACCTTTCTCAGGTGACTGTTTATATCACACCAAGGGGAAAAGGTAATCTGCGCCACTTCTACCATTTCCCCCAACCTACACAATGTAAACTGCGCCACCGACATTTAAATGGCGTCACCGTCATACTAACATTTTCCTTCCCATTTCTCCAGACTTAAGACTGGCTTTGAAATTGCGACCACTAAAAGATAATGTACACGATGACTCTTGAGACTGTAAAACACAATTGAAATTACTTGTTAGTGAGATTGTGTTTTGATGTGCTTCGTTAGAGAGAAGTTGTTACCAACCTAAAGTTGGAGCAGATAAAGCACTCGTTAACATACATAGAACGGTACCAACCTACAGACAAATACGCTCCCATTGTCTCATGTGCAAATATTAGGTCTAACTTTTGTTTGCCTATAACTACTGCCGCAACCTACATATCTCCGTGGCACAGTTTACATATCTCATTTTCATTGTATTTCAAATTCGATGGTACAGATTACATACACAGTCATCTGAGGAAGCTCTGAAGGATAAGACCGAAACGTTGTGAAGATTGTACAAAAGAAAAAAAAACACGTGATCCACCGAAAACAATTTAATTTTATTCTTGATTAAAGGAATATAATAATAATAATAATAATAATAATGATAATAATAATAATAATAATAATAATAATAATAATAATAATAATAATAATAATTCTGAGCATTTCACACAATTTGTGTATAGCGACGTCATAAAAGTAATTCCAAACATTTACAATATAAAATTCGTCAACATTATACGAGGGTTCAACTTCAATGCTGACTTGACCCGTCTCTTAGCCTATATGCTTCGAGTGATAGATTTCTGACATTAACAGAAAGACTATTATAGAGTTTGAGTGATGTGAATTGAAAACTTTTCTGCGTTAAGGTATATTTACATTTGTTTATATATATATATTACAATTATTGCGTGTAGAGTAATTATGCACTGAATCACAGGTTCTGAATTTATTTATATACCTCTTAGCATAAAGGAGACAGGCCAGGACAAACATTGAGCGTAAAAAAAGTATACCTGACCGAATAAAAAGTGGTTTACAGTGTGTCCCAGGCGAAGTTCCATAAATTAATCTTAAGCCCTCTTTTGTAAAATAAAAAGGCGCAAACTTGAAGTATGGTTACCCCATAATAACAGCCCATAGTTTAGGTGACTGTGAATATGTCCAAAATATACAGTAATTAAGGATTCAATATTTATATTGTACCTAAGAACTCTTAACATAAATATGCCTTTGCTAATTTTCTTGCAACGTAATTTATGCGAGTTTGTCATCCCAGCCCCTGCTCAAGATGGATGCCCAGAAACCTAACAGGATCATTATCAGGAAAATTATTTCTTCTTAGACCAAATTTCAAAGTTTCAGTTTTTTTTTATTGACTAAAAGATTGTTTGCATTGCACCATCCTTGGACTTGGTCAGTTATCTCTTGAATTTTAACATATAAAATATCAGGGTTACGATGAATAACATTAACAGCTAAATCGTCAGCAAACATATAGGCCTCTAGACACCCATGTTGGACAGAGTCAGGGAGGTCATTAACATATATTAAAAATAATGTAGGTCCAAGTATTGAACCTTGGGGCACCCCATACTTCACTAATTTATACTGTGAAACATTATCATTAAAGAAAACAGCCTGATATCTATTGCTAAGATAAGATGATAAAAATTTAACACTAATATCATTAAAACCATAAAATTTAAGTTTTTGCAATAGAGTTGAATGATACACAGTGTTGGATGCCTTTGTAAAATCGAAAAATCTACTACACTCTAAATTATTAGTTTCTAAACCTTGAAGAGTCCTTGCAATAAAAGATATTGTAGCATCTACAGTGCTACGAGCTGTTCTAAAACCGAAATGGCAAGTAGTAAATATGGAATTGTATTCAAAATATTTATATATGTTTCTTTATCAAAACCTCAAAAACCTTCGACACCGTCACCGTAGGAATTATACTGATAGGTCTGTAGTTTTCGTATTCAGATCTGTTACATTTTTTTGAAAACAGGAATAATTTTCACATACTTGAAAGCATCCGGGAATATACCAAAATCAAAGCTACAATTGAAAATGTTAGTTAATGGTTCACATATAAAAGAAGATGTTAAGTTCAGTATTTTGGAGTTAATGCCATAGACATCTAGACACCGACTGTTATTTAAGTTTTGAATAGCTGAAAAAGTATCTTCTACTCCTACATGTTCAAAAGCATAAGTGTAATTGGTGTTAGATAGATTTTTCACGTAATTCTAACATTATTATTTTTAGGTAGACTGTTTACAATTTCATCAACTTTATCAATGAAAAAGGAGTTACATTCCTCCGGGTCTAATTCAGGTGATGATATATTGAAATATGGATTATTACCAAGAAAACCAGAAACGACAGACCAAGTTTCTTTGGATTTGTTTTTAGAATTATTAATTAACCTAGAAAAATAATTTATTTTCGTGGATCGTAAAGTAGTCTTGTATATTCTTTTGGTGTCATTATACTTATTCTTAAATTCTAATAACTCATGATGTAGATACGAATTATAATATCTCAGACATTTCTCTTTTAAGTTATGGAGCTCCCTCGTATACCACCTTTTATTTGAATTCGTCTTATAACAGTTTGGTTTTGGTAACATTAAGGGAAATGCCATATCAACTACTTCGAGCAAGGTGGTGATAAAGTAATTAACTTTATCGTACATTAACTACATTATACAGAAAAATCCAATTCAGTTGTCTTAGTAAAAATATAAAATATATTACATTAAAATCATTTATAAACCGTTTAATCCTGGAATTACTCTTCCTGGTTGTATTATATTTGTTTTAACATTTGCAGTAAATTTTACAGCATTATGGTCTGATAAAATTGTGGGAACAACTGAAACTTTATAATTGTCACTGTTGATATTTGTTACTAAATTGTCAATGCATGTGCCTTCATTATTGTTTTTACCAGGACGAGTAGGTTCGTATACAGTTCGTATACATAGCTTTCTTTCTTCGTTCTTTCGGTATTACTTTAAGGTTAGTGACAGAACTTGTTCCGTAAACCACAGGTTTTTGTATAGCTTTAGGTTTATTCCTTTTCACTACTTTAGTCCATTCTGTAACATATTTCTTAGTTTGCTTAGAAGTAGATCCACTATCTTGAACATCATCGAAGGGCCTACTTACGGTTTGTATCCGAGCTGAATTCCCAGATTCAGTATTCACAGCAGAGGGACTTCCCTCTGTATAATCGTCCTATTTGTTGGAGGCACTGGGAGTACTCTCATCCATCATAGTTATTTTTATAGGAACATTTTCACTATTTGATTTGATTAGCAGGTCCACATGCTGAGTAAGTAATCTGGTTTCTTTCTTTGAGTTCCTCAATAATACAGTCTTTTTGTTTTATAACATACTAGCATGTGCCCTCGGCTTCGCCCGCGATAATTATTTTAAAAATTAAAAATTAAGATCATAATAGTTAAATCATATATTATATTTATATTTATTAATACCTGAATCACGTAGACTACGTAACACGATTAGATTGCGTCGCCTGGTAAAAGCGACCTCAGATTCGAGTTCCTTGGCCCAGAAAACCCCTGTATAGTGAGTTTCGTCCAAATCGAACAGTGTTTGACCATATTTAGGCCTATGCTGATTATTCCTCTTCCGTCCATGTTGAAAATTTCAGGTATCTGCTTTCCTTGAGATTATAAACAAATGAATCGACCTGCGTGGGTTTTTATTTCCTAGGTATGTCAAAAATAGCCAAAGCCTACTGTAATTGATTTGACATTGAAATGTATTACTCAAAACCGATGCTTCGAAAACGCAAAAAATGCACGTTTTCTGCCCGTTTTACACTCATAACTCACGAACGAAAGCGAAATTTAAAATTCCGGCTTCGAGGTGCGTTTTCCAACCCTTCAGTCCACCTATGATTGAAAATTCAGATCTCTGCATTGAGTAGATTTATCTGGGCATCGCGGACAGACAGACAGACAGAAAGACAGACACTTCCTTTTATTAATATAGATTTTAAGATATGCACGTCAATTTTTCCCTCAGCGTCAGCTAGACCATTTGTCGCATTATAAAAGTCTTCATCTTCGTCCACATCTTCATTACCACAACATTTCACACAACTATTTCTCTATATATAAAAGGCTTTGACCTGACTGACTGACTGACTGACAGGAATCAACGTACAGCCTAAACTATAACAGGTAGAGACTTGGAATTTTGATAGTACCTTCGTTTCATAATGTAGGTGCTCGCTAAGAAAGGATTTTGAAAAATGTTGATTTTAAATGCCAAAAATTAAATGTTTTTGAAAATACTTAATCCCTTTTCACACAGAATAATCAATTCCAATCACAGAACATATTGTTGCCAAATGGTATCAGATGGGTTTGGAAAAAAAAAATGAAATGCAGGTTTGACAAATAAAAGAAGTTATCAAAATAATTCATGTTATAAATAAATATTACAGAATGAAATACACGAAAATAATGGAATCACATAACTTTCTCTACCCTGGACATAGAGAAAACAAAACGAGGTATGGTTATGCGTATATTATGATATTATATCGCAGGTTTTTGGAGAGAGAAGTGTGAAAGTGATAATGCTTTCTGTTTAATTTCATCCCCAAAACAGTTTTATGGTAACATGAGAGTGGGAAATAAAATTTCCCGCCTCGATATTACAATTTTATGTTACAGGAATTTCTGTTTCTTCTTATTTAAACCTCTACCAGGCTTGCTGTGCACTGTACAAGCAATGGGATGCAAAATTCTAGATCCTCTATGAGTCATAAAAAAAACTATATCAAGCGTTTTCTGAGGGAATAGTTTGAGTGTAATAAGTCGTTCTTCCTATTTCAAATTATACTTAAATGCCTATATAAGGACCTAGAATTTAAAAATCGAAAATCCTTCATAAGTTAATTTCCAATTACAAAATACAAAACCCGGGCGACGCCGGGTCTTTTAAGCTAGTCTTCTATAAGCTTTATATTGTTAGTTAGTTTAGCCCAACTATTGTGACAATAATTGTCACAGTCGATGCACTTCAGTCCACTAACCACTTTGCTTTTCATCTTTTACACAAGCAGGTCAAAGCCTATTATTTGAACCTTTCCCAGGTCCAGTCATTTTGAGGTTATGTGGAACCCGCAGGTTCAATTGTGAAGTGTAATATTTGATGTAGGCCTACAGCACATAAAATATTATTCATTTGGTCTTTCTCTGTGTTTTAGATGATAGATACCCTCTACGCCTAACAGCCGAAAGGCGGAGGAGGAGGAGGGAGCAACTGGCTGGTGAGTATTGTCATACATTGTCTTACAAGTGCCCTTCACTCACTAAACTCAAGTGCTTCCTAAGCAAGCTAAAGGAATATTAGGCATATGTATTTTATGGAACCTTGAGATTCGTTTGTTCTTTTAATTATTTATCTTTATATTATTTATATTTGCTCTAATTGCTATCTGTCTCAATTTCCGTCTACCTTTTTGTTGCCTACTTATATATATTTGCTGAACTTTAAGATAGATTAAATTAAAAAGCTGTTATCTCATAGGCCTATTTTACAATATTTGAACAAATTTCAATTCTATTAACTAATGATTTAGTTCATCTTTTTCATTTTATAATGCACTATGTATTCTTAGCTGGGGATGTGATGTCCTTAATACTTATAATTTAACATGTATTCCTTTTTCTAACACGTATCATACCTAACATATGACAGTAATCTTGACATTATCGCATCCAATTGTAACGACTTGCTGATTGAATTCGGTCAGGAACCTGCATCTTGTTTCTCAAATCATGACTTACAATATATAGTATATTCTTTGATGTCCCCCAATTGTCCCTTAAATACATACACATTTAAAAATTTCAAATTTGTTGACGTAAATAACTTGGAATCCGATGCTGCTAATACCCTCTAACTCATATTACCAATATTAATGATATAGTAAACGTTTTACCAACCATGTCTTGTCACTATATGATAAATATGTACCCCTCCAAACCATACGAACGAGGCGTGCTCCAGCATCCTTGATGGCCCAATCCATAAAATCATTGGTTATTAAACAAAGAGATAAAGCTTGAAAAAATTTCTAAGAACTTATAACTCTGAAGTTCATGAATACTACCATAAATGCTATAATAATAAAACTAAACAAACCATCCGCAATGAGAAGGTCAAACTTTATTACACTCTATTTGATAATTGTAAATTGATGACTGCATTCTGGCAAGCAACCAAATCATTGGGTACTGGAACTTCAAAATCTCATATATTTGATTTACATTTGTCAGCTACTGAACAATTATTTTGTTAATGTCGCTAAGGTGAATACAATGATAAAATCAATGACTGTAATAAGAAATATGAGCTTTTACCTCCAGTATCCAATGAGAAATTTTACTTTGGGTATGTTTCACTCCAACCATTCCTCGAAAATCCTACTTCCCTTAACTATATCCCAATGTTGTCCCCCCATCTACGTCTAGGTCTTCCAAGTGGTCTTTTTCCTTTGGGTCTCCCAGTCAATATTTTTGAGATATGTCTTTCCTTCCCCATGCGCGCAACAAGCACAACCCTTTTCATCCTCCGTGATTTCATTGCCGTTACTATATTCGGTGAAGCTCGTTATTATGCAGTTTTCTCCAGTCCCTAGGCTATATTCGTGTCTCTTTGGTCCGATTATTTTCCCAAGCACTCGGTTTACAAACACTCTCAGATTATATTTTTTCCGAAGAATAATCCAACATGTCCCACATCCATATAATATACCTGGCAGAATAACAATTGTCTTATAAATTCTTATTTTTAGATATCTGGGCTGAAACGAGAAGATAAGAGTTTCCAAACTGCATAAATACAAGCATTTCCTGATTTTAGTCGACACTTAACTTCTACTTTAAATTTATTTGTATCAGTAATTATTGCTCCCAGATGTTTGAATATCTGCACTTGCTCAAACAATTTACTTGCTATTCTAATATTGTGTAGGATATTATTTTGACGTTTCATGACCATATACTTAGTTTTTCTGTATTAATTTCCATTCCAACGTTCCTGCGGGTATAACTGCATTTCTGCTGATGCTGATTTAAAAAGTCCATGTGATAGTTTAATAGAAAACGATTAAAACTGTAAATGATGGCACACAATCGTGTGAACCTCTCACCACTTGACAATGGGACAGTTAGATGACTAAATAAAATCAGGTAAACTGATATAACAAAGTGCCAGTATGTTTTGTTTAATCAGATATGATTGCAGTTATGATATGCAGAATACAAACAAAAAAAGTCAAATTGGCCGGTTTCTGGATTTGAGCCATGGAACTCCAGAATGTGACGCCAAGACGTTACCATCTCAGCCACCTGGGTCAGTTATGGGATAAGCGCATTTAAAGCAATAGTGTTGTCATAGCTAACTGTATTTTAATTGCCAAAGCCTTAGAAATCACAGTAAAACAAAAGGTTATGTTGTCAAGATAACTGATTTTAATTTTTTAAAATACATTCTTTCGAATACGTATATTACCATAAAATAGGCACTAAATTGAGCATAACTCCGAAACAGGTCAACCGATTTTATTCAGTATCAATAGACCTCTTCCCATGGACATTATAAATGGGTATACCAAGTTTCATAAAAATCCGGTAAAGCGTATTTGAGTTACCGCGTCTTTAAAATAGACACTAAATTGGGTTTTACTACGGTACCGGTCTACCGATTTGGTCCAATATCAGTAGACGTCTTCCCATGTACATTATAAATGGGTATACAAAGTTTCAAGAAAATCCAATAAAGCATAGTCTATCTGAGTTATCGCGACTTCTTATATATTAAAATAAAATGCACTAAATTGGGCATTATTCTGGTACTGGCCAACCGATTTGGTCGAATATCAATAGACGTCTTTCCATTGGATATTATAAATGCGTGTACGAAGTTTCATAAAAATCCGAAAAAGCGTATTCGAATTATTTCGCCTTTAAAATATACACTAAATTGGGTTTTACTCCGGTACCGGTCAACAGATTAGGTTCAAATTCAATAGGGCACTTTTCATGGGCGTCATAAATGGGTATACCAAGTTTCGTGGCAATCGGATACAGCGTATTTGAGCTATGGCGCCTTTCTAATATAATCTATTAAAATAGGTACTAAATTGGGCATTACTCCGGTACCGGTGAACCGATTTGGTTCAATATCAATAGGGTTCTTCCCATGGACATTATAAATGTGTTTTCCAAGTTTCATGAAGATCCAAAAAAGCATATTTGAGTTATGGTGCGTTCAGACAGACGGACAGACATTTTTTCGTCCACCACACAATCTCATAAAGTACCATACTGGCACTTAATAACAGCACTGCATTCAAGTTTTTATGTTTACCAATACTGTACCGTGACCTTCATTCATAACTACTCAACAAGAGAAAGTCTGGCAGCCCGCTAGGAAGAATTCCTAATCTACTAATTGGCTGGTAGTCCTTCCAGTTAGCATTTCAACTCTTGTGTGAATTGATGTTCAGTATTATGAGTAAAATGCCATTCCTTTATAGGCATGGTTCTACCAATAGGTCACAGGGTCACGTCCCCCCCCATCTATTTTGAATATGAACTGTTCCAGCAATGTATAAAGTTATATAATATTTATATATTCAAAACTTCACCCCTTTTTTGTTTTGTTGTTGCTATTTCATTGCGTAAGTCATAATACTGGTCAAATTACCATTGTGACTGGGCTGCCTGGCCGACTCTCATCCCCTCTCCTAAAAATGGAGGAGAGAGTTCAAGGAGGGGTTGCAACTAGGTTAAGTGTTATATATAACTGTCACAGTAGGAGACGCCAATGTAGTCCCATGGACTAACTAATTATTAGGGCAAGGCATTTAATGACCATAAAACAGTGAAAAAATGCAAAATAAAAAATGCATTTATGACCTAAAAATACTGAAAAAATGACCCGAAATCTTAAAATAATGACCAATATATTTACCATTATTACTTATAATTAGTTTTTTATTAAGTAATGAATTGCTAAATACAGTTTATGACGATGCTTTATGTATGGATTTACAATAAATACACACTTATTTTGCTACTAAAGAAATCAGTAAATTTATACTACAATTCTTGGACACCCTTAGCGAAAAATAAATTCTTTCTGAACTGGCATGCCCATCAAATTGCCCCTAGCAAATATGTGCCATTTAAAAAGAAAGAAAAAATATTTATTGCTAAAATGCCGAAAATTGCCTGAAATGCAAAAAAGACCTAAAATGCTGAAAATGACCTAAAAATGCCGAAAATAACCTAAAAATTTCCAAAAAATGACCTATCTCTTGAAAAAATGCCGAAAAATGCAAAATAAAGCAAAATAATTCAAAAACAAATTGCCCTTATTTAATTAATTATTTCATGATATACATTTATATATATTCGAGCTATCTTTTAACCTTCATATAAAAAAGATGCAAAATCATCAAATGCCTTGCCCTACTAATTATTAGTAAAATACAAAGATTCGTCCCCTCTGTACTAATGCCATGCATTTATAACAATTATTGTGCAGGTATTTGTGGAATTTTTTTTTTCCAAGCATTCTTGTGCTAAAAAAAGGTTCAGAGCGGTTATATCAATATATCCTATAAACATTTTTCCTTATTCGGCTTTGTAAGCTTCAATGAAGGTGGTTGTGGAAATCGTGTATTTCAATTTTTTAGATGTAGGCCTACCGTGCAAGGAGAATTTTTGGAGCAAAGTTCCAATAAATATTTATTTATTTATCTATTTATTATTCGTTTATACATTTCATTTAAAAGATGTATTTCTTTCAAGTGCTGCACATAAGTTATATATTTTAAAATGTGTTGTATTCTGTTAAGTAGGCCTACTGCCCAAAGATCTATAGAATCACTAAAAAATATTGCCATTTGTGGAAATTATCACGGAAACAGCATGTGGCTGCCATTTTGTAACGATAATTACCCATAACTATGACAGTTCAATTAATTCTGAAAATAGTATGCAATTAACACAATAAAAAAGAAGTTTTATAGACAGTGGAGTATACTGATAATTACTATTGATAAAAACCTAAATTCTGAATTATAACAACACTTTATTCTCCACTTACTTTCACTTTTAATTACACAGGACTAGTTTCAAGAGCATTTATTCGCTCCCATCATCGGCTGGTGGTCGACTGTTATTCTGTTATTCTGGTGTTGTTATAATTCAGAATTTAGGTTTTTATCAATAGTAATTATTAGTATGCAATTGTTTAAGTTGTCAATAAAGAGTATATGTCAGATTGCAAGATTGTAGAGCAATTCTTTGCTGAGGAAAAATATAATGAAGTTAACTCATTTCTCACCTAAGAATTTCACCAAAAGCTGCATTTATTATTATTTATTAAGTGCCAGTATGGTACTTAATGAGATTGTGTGTAGGGACGAGAAAATGTCTGTCTGTCTGTCTGTCTGTCCATCCATCTGTCTGTGTATCTGTACGTGCGATAACTCAAATACGCTTTATCGGATTTTCATGAAACTTGGTATACACATTTATGATGTTCATGGGTACAAGCCTATTGAATTTGGACCAAATCGGTTGACCGATACCGAAATAACGAGTATATCAATATTAATTTTGTAATGGGTATAAGGCGCTACAATATTATTTCATGGCCCACAATATATTATACATAACGTAAAAAAATTGCCAATCGTTTATTGATATTGTTAGCCCGCCTTGATTGATTCATTCCTTCATAACAATGTCAGTGTAAATAATAATGTAAATGAAATATTTAAAACAGAACTATCCGTTTAATATTGATATTAGCCTATATTGTGCATTCTACAGATATGTATCAGAACCGATATCTACATTATATTTTAATGTATTTTTCTTATTCGTTCCTTTGCAGCAATATACCTAATGTAATTCTTGACAGATAGATTTCAGATTGACTTTTATTCATTCATAACCTATAAGGCTGCTTTAAACTTGAAACAAATATGTCAGCAAATCGTAGGCCTATTGTACCATTAATATTATTGCCAGCGCATTTTGTTTTTGAAGTTTAACTCGGAGATCTATTAAAAAAATAACTTCTTTTCTGCATGGGCCTATCATAATTGCAATTATCACTGATTGGCACTTTGTTATATCAGTTTACCTTATTTATTATTTTTTTGTTTGTTTGTTCGCTTGAGCCCATGTGGGACTACGCAAAGTACTTAGAGGCGTTTCTGTGTTTTCCTTTAACTCCATGTTGCTTTCATCCTTTGGTTGTGAGCTTTCTTCCTCTCATATGTCCATGTTGTTCCAGTTTTTTCTTCGGTCTGTCCTCTTGGTCAACTTCCCACTTATGCACCTTAATTCTAAAGCTATCGCTTTTGAAAATATCTTCTGGAGTAATTTCTGACAGTTTTAAGTCACTTTTTACTTCAACAATCCATTTCATAGTATCTACTTTTGCTTTACTTCTACTTTCATAGAATTCCAATATTTGTTTTGTGAGCCTATTTGAATTCATTCGTTCAATATGTCTATAACATTTTATCCTTCGTTTTCTGATAACACTATGAATATTTGTATATGTTTTTACTTCCTTTTTACTCCTAAGAATGTATTCTTCAGCTAAGCTTCGTGGACCTAACATTTTTCTTATAAGTTTGCACTCTTTTTTTTTTTAATTATTTTTTCTACATCTGTTCTTCTGTTCAAAAGTAGAGTTTCGGCTCCGTAAAGGCACTCGGGTTTAATTACAGTGTTATAATGTCTCAATTTTGTATAGCTTATATTATTATTATTTATTTTGTTACATTGTTTTGCTTGTCCCCCCTTAAACACAAACCATGTTACATTAATTTATTCATTGAATCTTTCTCTTTGTTTAGCCTACCAAATCTAGAGGTATTTATAGTGGATGACCAAATCTAGAGGTCTTGTGGAGGACCAGCTCCCCAGCCAGTAGGTAAGTACTTAACATTTCTTTTACTTCTTAACATTTCAGAGTAAAATTCCTGGCCAGTAAATGCTTTGCGTCAGATGCAGAAATGAAAACAGCAGTCTGCAGATGGCTATACTCCAACCGAACAGACTTCTATGAACAGGGTATTTTGAAACTGGTATCACGATGGTAGAAATATGTTTAGAAACTTGGCGACTATTTAGAAAAATAGACAAATGATGTCCCTTCTTGTGTGCATTTGTTTATAATTGTACCTGTTAAACTTTTTGTGAAAAAAAATTATTGTGCGTTACTTTTCAATCCATCCTTGTAAGTACCAAAAATGATGTCTTTTAATCTAATATTAATAGACTTTCAAAACTAATATTGTCATTTTTACGATTATGTAGGCCTAGGCAGAATGCAGTACAATCTGAGGAAGTATGTTGCAATCAACCTGCTAGCAAATCTTCACAATATTAAAATCATAATGCATTCTATGGGATGCAATGGTTTGGCTTAAATTAGCAATAAAGTGATGAAAAATAAATTGGAAGAAACATTTAGGTAATCAATGTTAAGAATAAAATACAAGAAATAACCTATGGGACTAAAAATTTAATTTAGTCACAACTGCCAAACGACAAAGTATAAATAGTTCCAATTGAGTCATATTTGTTTTTGTGCAATATAATATAAAGATATGAAAATAATTTAAGAATACAATACTGGTACTAAATAAATGTTTTCTTAAAATTGCCACTGATCTCTAATTGCAGCTCTTTTTCCATTTCTTATACCAGTTGACCTGATTGTATTTTTCTTTTACCTCATTCAGAGGGTCCCTCGCCATACTCAAGAATCATGTATATCATGTCTGATGTAAAATCATATTTTTTTATCGTATTTCCTGTTTCGATTATGTTATTTAATTACGCTCTATTTTTTTATTCCACTCACTACTTGTAAACATTATGCTATGATCTTAATGGAAATCCTCTCTGTGGGGAAAGCTCAAGAATTTCCTTCAAAATTATACGTTAAAAAACGTATAAATTTAAATTGATTTACGTCAATTAATTACTAAATTAATAATTAATTATTAATGTAGTAATTAATAATTAATTACTAAATTAATTATTAATTATTATTTATTAAATTATTTAATTAAATTATTAATTAATTAATTAATTAATTAATTACTAAATTAATAATTAAACGTTAAATTTAAATTTTTCAAACCGTTTCATTTTGATTATTGTATAACAAATTTAAGACAAACCATGCCATAGGATGACTTCTGACTTTAAGGGTTACAAATATAGATTATTCAATATGCAATGCTAAATACTATATTTTACGGACTATAAGACGCACTTTTTTCTTTAAAAAATTGCCTTAAAAAATTCAGGTGCGTCTTATACTCGAAATTAATATAAAACTGTCCAGTGTTTGATTTAAGATTCCCACCAGTCCTAAAATGGCCATATATTCAATGCCGCGGGAAACCTATCTCTATCTGGCGACATTGGATTCAACTGGCAGCAGCAGTGCACTGATGCGACAAACATGAGTTGCGGGGATTCACAAGCTTGCTAACACTGTCACCCTCCCGCCCCGCCATCACAAACCCAGAACATTATCTAGCCTATGATGCGTCATTGTAGTCTACGGTGCCAGTGATCTTGAATTGAAAAGGATTTTAAAGGCCAGTTCGGTTTTATAAACTACTAGCATGTGCCCGCGGCTTCGCCCGCGATAATTATTTCAAAAATTAAAAATTAAGAGCATAATAGTAAAATCATTATATTTATTAACACCTAAATCACGTGGACTACATACCACGATTAGATAGCATCGCCTGGTAAAAGCTACCTCAGATTCGAGTTCCTTGGTCCAGAAACCCCCTGTATAGTGAGTTTCGTCCAAATAAAACAATGTTTGACCATATTAGGGCTTACAACATTCAAGCGATCGCGAAAGTTTAATTTCCAAGGTATGACAAAAATAGACAAAGCCAACTGTAATTGTCAAACTTCCATTTAATTTAATTCCAAACCCATCTGAAACCCACTGGCAACAATATGTTTTAATGTCAAATGTGATTCGGATTCGATACTTCTGTGTAAGAAGGGATTAAGAATTTTCAAAAACATTTGATTTTTGGCATTTAAAATCAGAATTTTTCAAAATCCTTTCTTAGTGAGCACCTACATTATGAAACGAAGGTACTATCAAAATTCCAAGTTTCGACCTATTATAGTTTAGGCTCTACGTTAATTCCTGTCAGTCAGTCAGGACAAAGCCTTTTATATATATAGAGATAGATATATTTTTTTAGTCTGGCCTTGCGGTAGTGAAAAGGGTAACTGTTTCTTAATTGAACAACCCTCAATAAACTATCAATTGTTAGTTACTGAGACATGAAACTTTAAATGTGGCTCGCAAAATAAATTTCGTTAATGCTGTAATGAAAAACTCTGATCTCTCAATGAAAGAAGGCGAGACCATTGCTCCAAGCATGTAGTTAACATTTTTTTATTAATAGTAATACTGCTGACATCTTTCCCGGCCATGTCTCTCATGATACGAATGCAATCAGGCTATAGCAGTTGTGTACCGTATTCCTTCTTGCGGGAGACAAATATTCCTAAGCGTTTGTGTACATTACATAGTTCTGCACTATCCTAACTAGCACAATATTGCTGTACTTTCACCTCTGTTTTATTAATGAATTTTGAGCACTTATTTTCATTTTATGTTTCCTAAAGTAAAAGATAAACTTCAACAATTATTAATATGACCTTTTTTACATGAATGTGAAGTACGAGGAATGGGCATAAGTCATGACGACTTTTTATTTTTTTATTTTTTAAATGTGGAATCAGGTCGACATTTTGAAATATACGAATGAAAGAGCAGTGAATGAAATTTATGTATGATGCAGATTATGGTTATTAGATATAGGATAGAGTAGGAAGCAGACACCCACAAACAGGCATACATGACGGCATCGTGCCACTCTACTGTATTGCAGTAGTTGGAATCATGAAAGCACACATAGCCTAGACTATAAAGCCCTCGGTACAAAAGATCCTCAATCCCAATGCTACCACCAGCTCCCTGTGGCATTATTTAGTATATTTCACTCTAAGAAAAAGCTAGTCTGTCGCAAGAACGCAGTTAACATTTTGTCACATCCATGACACATAATTTGATGGCATTTTTATATGCACAGAGGGATTAAGTTGTGAGACAGCTGCCATGCAGAATGGGTATGACAAGATGAGAACAACGTTCTTACGTCAGAATAGCTTTTTCTTAGAGCGAAAATGCCAGAGAATGTCACAGGGAGCTGGTGAAAGTTTTTGGGAATAAGGTCTTTCGAATTGAACCTCGTTGGCTATATCTATGTAGCCTACTGCCAAACGCGAATTCCAAACATATGAGGAGTAAAGAAAATTGGAAATTCACCACTAATTTTTTCCTAACATAATCATTCCAATAACACATTCAATATTATATAAATCCATAACAACAATTTTAACATCCTCTAATTATTCACCGTTAAATCCACATTATTATAACACACAACTATAATTTTTAAAGATTTATTATCAAAGCTAATCCACTTTTGTTTTGTTTTCAGGTATTCTCTGCTGGTTGGAAATTAAAAAAAAAATGTAAGTTTAATATTTCATTACATATTCATAATAATCATTCATTATCATTTCCTCATTCATATTTTCATAAAATAGTAATTTGTATGTGTTATTGTTGTATGCACCACGTACGCAAAAGCTTTATTGAACTCACCCAGAAGCTATTTTAGAAAATATAATTCCCGGCCGGGTCGGGGTTTTTTCAGTAGTGATCCCCTCCCCGGGTTCAGGACTGGGTGTTTGTCAGTAGGTTAAGATAATGCACATTGTGCGCGATTCCTTAATTATTATAATGAAAAAAATCAGGTAAATTGATGTAACAAAGTGTCAGAATGCTTTTGTTCAATATGATAATTGCAATTATGATATGCAGAAAGAAGTTATTTTTGTAATCTATCTCCGAGTTAAGCTTCAGATCCATTCATTAAGTAGGGCTTATGGAAGAACAAAGGTCTAAAGTTTGATACTTTAATTCATACTCGTATACACTGATATAAGAAATTCTTAAAATATGTCAACATTTCACAAAATGCACTGGCAAAGAACTCCGCTTAATATAAGTCCCAATGGGCAATGGCCTCCTGCGGATCGCAGGGCAAGCTCATTATGACTGCATTTTCCATATGGACCCATTGACTCCTATTCATTGAATTCTCTGGTCCCACAATTCCCCTTTCTGCTTGGTATTTGGCTACTGTCTCATCTAGGAGATCATAGAAGTCTTCAGTTTCTACATCTGGTCTCTCCCCTGTGGGGAATATACTTTTTTATTTTATTTATAACATCAACATGTTCCATTGCAATAGTAGGCCTAATACTACATGTTTTGGTGTAATCCTTATGTTGTTAATTAATACAATATTATATTTCAATATGGCTTAGCTTCTAGTTTTGTTCTACTTCATCTATAGTAATTTACAAATTGACAGATATCAGTCTCATACTTATTAGTTACGTACTACATCTACTATATCTACTATATCCCATCTACTATATCCGTATATTTACTTATTTATCTTATCTATTTATTTGAAATCCATTGATCTATTTATTTTAAGTCCATTGCTTTAATAAATGTATTAAAGTCTTTTAGGTATTTTATGAATAATCATTATATCTAGGTGGCCACTGTCCTCTGTTTCGAATTATGCTGGCCTTTAGTTGAACTCGTTCTCTGTTGTACATCGAACATTCCAGCAGAAGGTGGTCTCTTCTCCTTCGTTGCAGGGACAAGTGGAATCTTGCGTTATTTTAAATCTATGAAAATAGGCTATTATTGGTCCATGTCCGGTGAGCATAGTAGTAAGCCCTACTGTAGGATAAATCTGTGGGGAATATACTTAATAATTAATAATAATAATTTTTTTTATTATTGTCTATGTACCATACAATATGGTTTCAGACATTGTCCCATGTTAAGATGAAATAATAACATAAAATTACATAATAAAAAATCAGTTTGATTAACAGTAAATACAAGACTTATAATATCAATATTCATCAAACTAGTACAGGCATTTATTTATCAAGAAATGTTTGAGACTTTTCTTGTATTATAGTTAGTGTCCTGCCATCGATGTTCATGGTTAGTACTGCTATTCTGTCTGATATTCCCTTTATTTCTGTTATATTTGGTTTCGGATGCTTTTTGATTAAGAAACTTATGCCTCTCTGTCCTTTGCACTTTCCTATATAGCTGAAGATGTCCCCGTTTGGCTGTTCAATTATGGCTTCACCGTAGATACGGATCTCACAGATCCCCAGTATGTCAAACTTGATTGTTTTTAGTGCATTTTGCAGATTTAGTTTTCTTTCTTCTGAGCTTAGTTATCTCACGTTTAATGTTGCTACTATTAGTTCTGTCTGGTTATTCTTGGGCGGGACTGTATCATTGATCACATTTCGAGGGCTGGTGTTTAGTTTTTTGAATTTATCTTTCCCCATGTGGCCCACTTTCCATTCAGCCAGATTCTGGTATTTGACCCTTACTTCGGTATTTCCATTTTCTCTTTTCGTTTTTGCTCTTTTGCATAGTACAGCCTGTAGGCCTAATTATTTCGAAGTAATTTCACTTCACTTCACATTTATTTATATACGTTACACCTGAGGTTTAAAAAAAAAAAAATTGTTTATTATTTACTTATTTTTAAATTTTTTTTTACAAAATAGACTTTGCAGCATGCAGTTTGTTGTCAACATTGATAATGTAAACTTACAGTCCATTCATGTCTGTGAACTGTGATACGCTTTGTGATGAGTTTTAACCATTAATTCAACACACGTGGATTTTGTACTGATCAGGGAACATCAACCAGGTCCAGCTGTTTAATAACCAACGGGAGACGGTGTCTGCCCAGACGTCGTAAGTCAGCATGCGCACGATATAATCATCTCTGTAGGCCTTCTGTCGTTGGACGTTCTTCTCCTGTCATATAAAACAAGTATCCCATTGCTAGCCATGTTTGTGCAAAGACATTTTGTTTCTTTGAGATTTGCAAATTTAGGATGGCACGACTTATGTCATTAATATTTTCTGCAGAGTACAGCTTGTAGGCCTAATTATTTCGAAGTAATATACCTTCACTTCACTCCATATTTGATCATAACAAGCAAGTAAAATGCCAGTCAGAAAGTGATGAAGTTGTTGAGTGTTCTGGGCATTCTTTTCTACTTTTTTCTGAGCTCATGGTCATTGCTGGTACTGGTAGATTGTTTCCGGTATGGGCGCACCACTACACCGTCTAGGAAACTGGTGAAGTCTAGCTCCATGTGATTATCATTGGTGTGATGGAAGAAGCAGTTACGCATGCCATCAGGGGGATGGAGCCAGTCCCTTCAGGTGGTATAGCCTCTTCATTGTCGCTATCACATGTCACTGTTCTTTCAGAACCAGAACCATCATGTTCAGTTGAAGTCAATGCCCCTTGTTCAAAGACGAAGGCTGCACATGTCGCAGGGTCCACTCTAGCAATATCCAGAGATAATGGATTGACGATGGATCGCACAGGAAATGGAAGTATGGACCCGTCAATACCATTTGCTTCCGGCACCATCTCCGCGTCAAGTGAAGTGGCAGGAATCTCAGGTGTAAGTAAGCATTAGATTATCCATGGTAGCACAGTTGGAAGGCACGCCATTGGGTTGACCTGATACGGAGTGTCTGATGTAGTACATTGGCTTCAGGAGGGGTGTCCGGTACAGTAGTCATCAGGGTGGGCATGGTGGGGGCAGCAGGTAGCAGAGGAAAGTTATCCTGGTCAACTGGACCGAGGGAAGTCTGTGGTTGAATAAGTGGTTGTTGGGCTAGCGGTGTACATGTTGGGGCGTTGGAAATATGTGGTGTGTATTTACGTTGCTTGGGACAGTCAGTAACATGACATGGTCATGTTGTCAGTGGTCAGTGGTCAGTAACATGGCATAGAGCACATGTAATCAGCTGTCCGACGTATGTAATTATCAGTCTGAGGCCAGCAATATCTTGGTAAGATGGAATATGCGTTTTTAAAGAAGTCTTCACTGTTCGGACACCATTAGGTACCGCGTAATGGAATTGTCCACTACAAATATCTGTAATATCTGTAACGTGTCCGTACGGTTCCAGAGTAGGGTCAATGTTATGGGTTTTTTACGGTAGTTTTTTTATTATTATTTACAATACAAGTTTACATGACCAAAGTTGCAGTCCATTCATGTCTGTGAACTGTGAGACGGCTTTGTGATTAGTTTTAACCATTATTTCAACACACGTGGATTTTGTACTGATCAGGGAACATCAACCAGGTCAAGCTGTTTAATAACCAATGGGAGACGGTGTCTGCCCAGACGTCGCAAGTCAGCACGCGCACGATATAATAATCTCTGTAGGCCTTCTGTCATTGGACGTTCTTCTCCTGTCATATAAAACATTGCTAGCCACGTTTGCGCAAAGACATTTTGTTTCTTTGAGATTTGCAAATTTAGGATGGCACGACTTATGTCATAAATATTTTCTGAAGGTGCCAATTTGGACATCTGCGCATAGATCCACCTCCATACTGGTTTGGATGGCGGACAGCTAGTAAGCCGATGATGTAGGGTGTCCATGTGTCTGCACGATTATGGTTAGGAACTTCAGTTGGTAGGATATAGACTTTAATATAACGAATCCCCATGCCGGCTGAGTCAATAATTAACCTACTGTGGTGGCCTCCTTTATGTACAAAATAGGACTTGCCATTAGTATCTTGTATTACCTTGTCCACTGTAGTAGCAATCTTGCATTTAATATTAACTTATCGTGTGATGCCGTGAGTTATCATCATATTATGATCTTTATTACTGCATGCTCCATTACAATGATAGTAATACTACATGCAATGTTTCCATATATATGTACAACATTCATCAGTATATAGATTGATATGTTATATAAGTTGAATCGATGGCATTTGCAATCTTGTAAGGGGTTTATATGGACTAAGTATACTATAAATTATCTGTTCAAACTGAATGAACTGTTTTTTGTATTTCTGTAACAACTGTCTTTTAGAGTTTGTCCATTGTCCACCTGCTTTTCTAACATCATTTTGGAATAAGACTCTCCTTTTCTAGTTTCTTACACTCAAACATCTGGTTTCCATCTCAACACGTGCATAGCGGATTATCTATAATTTTAAAACGATGCATAAATGATTTTAATTTCCCTTGTCCTGGCAGAAAAGTTGTTATGTTTCCTGTTAAGGAAATCTTACACTTTAGTCTATCTTTTACAGCAGGAAAGTACGATTTTGTAATTTTGCCATTTGTTGTTTCTTGCCACTCTCTATCCCACTTCACTACACAGTCTTCCTGAAGTTCTCGTAGGAGGTCACTTTCCGGTATTTTCTGGTAGCATGTTTGTAGGTTGTCATTCCTCGTCGCTGCTTTTGCGAGGTTGTCTGCCAGTTCATTGCCGAAGTTGCCGACATGTGCTTTTACCCAGATCGTAAGCACTCAGTCTGGGGGCATCACGCTCCACAAATGTAATTACTATCATATTCTGTCGTTGAATTGCCATGGTGATGGGGGAGTTTCCAAAGCACAACCAGCACTCTGTGTATTAAATTGGGCCAGGCAGAACAATAAAAATGTCCGAAAATAACACACAATTTTGAAACAGTTTATAGTACACAAGCGATGGTAGGTTAGAAGACGGCCTGTTACGCGAACTCACCGAGCCATCTGATTTCCTTAAATAACTGGGGTTTTGATATCTGTGTATGTTGTTATTAAGTAAAAATAATGATCATTATATGTATTATCATAGTTTCATTTTGCACTTGTGTAGGAATCTTGATAGTGCGCTAGCTGCTTGTGTGGTTGATCCTTAGTAAATGCTGTTATGATCCAAGAGCTGTACCCATATACTGTTTGCAGTGCGTTATAAAAATCATGAGTTCCAATATTAACTTCTGGACAGGAAACAAGTATGTGTTGAATGGTGCCTATCTGACCACGGTAACATTATAGATATTCTTTTCTTTTAATCCTGTGTAGGTAGTAAGGTGTGATAACCGTTTTGAATTTCACTTAATAATAATAATAATAATAATAATAATAATAATAATAATAATAATAATAATAATAATAATAATAATAATAATTAGATTTATTAGTCCATCGGAGCATGTTAATGTTATGGGATTTTATATATTTTGTGTGTATTGTAGGATGCTGACTATCTCGATTTATTACAGTACTAGCATGTGCCCGCGGCTTCGCCCGCGATAATTATTTCAGAAATTAAAAATTAATAGCATAATAGTTAAATCATTATATTTATTAAAACCTAAATCACGTGGACTACATACCACGATTAGATAGCGTAACCTGGTAAAAGCGACCTCAGATTCGAATTCCTTGGCCCAGAATACCCCAGTATAGTGAGTTTCGTCCAAATCGAACAATGTTTGACCATATTTAGGCCTATATTGACTATCCGTGTAGGTTGAAAATTTAATGTCTAAGGGCCTTACATTTCAACACATGAATCGTCCAGGACGGACTTACAAAAGCGATCGAGGTCCCTGGCCCAGAAAATCCCTGCATAGTGATCAATGTCCATTTAGGCCTATAGGCCTTATCCCTCCTCCGTCTATGTAGAAAATTTCAGATATCTGCGTGTCTTGACATTATAAACAAATGAATCGTCCAGCGTGGCCTTACACCATTCAAGCGATCGCGATGCTTTTTATTTCCAAGGTATGACAAAAATAGCCAAAGCCAACTGTAATTGATTTGACATTGAAATGTATAACTGAAAACTGATGCTTCGAAAACGCAAAAAAATGCACGTTTTTGCCCGTTTTTTCACTCATAACTCACGAACGAAAGCTAAAATTAAAATTCCGGCTTCGAGGTGCATTTTCCGACTCTTCAGTCCACCTATGTTTAAAATTTCAGATCTCTGCGTTCAGTAGATTTCGCTGGGCATCGCGGACAGACAGACACTTCCTTTTATTAATATAGATATGTCCAGTGCTAGAGTAAACAAATGGGTTAAAATTCATGTGTGTCCACGTAAATGATTAACTGTAATTGATTAACTGTAGTGTAGTATTAAATCCGAATGGGCACTGAACTAAAAGAAGTGAAAGTTTGGAATGTCTCATTGCATGAATGGCTCTTTCTACCTTCTCCACTCTCATGCAGGTTGTCTGTCCAACTTCTTAACATAGCTTCCTCATTCCACCACACTACATTTACAGTTACTGGCAGGGGAACACTCACTTCTTGGAAATACAGTACAGTATGTTTCTTAAATAATCTTCCTAACATTCATACCACTTTCAAAATAATTCTGAAACTGAAAAAAAAAACACTGCAAGCTATATTTTTTAAAAATCTTATCTTATGTTCACTGGCGCTAAATGAATTGGCACAGTAACGAAGTTTCTTATGTATTTTATATGGAACAAGATCCGTTCACTTGCATTTATTGGCGCAGTGCGAAGGTGGCACTGTAAAGAAGGGCATTATATCGAGGGTTGACTGTATGTTAATCTAAGTGGGATTGAATGATTGTTTTCCATTCTCCTGAATAACAAATGTAGGTATCTTCCTCCCCTCCCCAATCAAACAATATATGTTAAGACTGGCTTCTGTCTTCACATTTACATGCAGCATAATTATGACTGTGAAATCTATGTAAATAATTAATTTACTCAACTAAAACAGAGTCTACAGCAAAGAATAAGATATCAGTGGGTATGAATTTTACCGACTTCTGACATAGCATACTCAGCTTAAAATGTCCTTAAATATAAATAGGTCTATATATTTTCTTTATTCAGTATCTGGTTTTTATTAACCAATACAAAGCCTATAGCATTGAAGAAGATATTAGTGGACAGAATTCTTTACAGATTCCAGCATAATTGCTACCAACCGTTTGCACAACTCCCGCGATCGATGTCAGATTTTATACATAAAAGTGAAGTGAGGAAATGATGTCGCCCATGCCCAGAGTAGAAAACGTTATGTGAGAGGATCATATCAGATTTTTATTTACATGAATTTAACTATTATCATTTAGTTCATTTATAAGAATTAAATTTATCTAAGTGTCTCTAATTTCAACTATTATGCCAAGTCCCAGTATCAATAATCTTCCAATGTATGAAATGTGTGAATTAACCACATAAAAGTTATTATCACGGCCCGGATCCTAATGACATGTCATCTTTTTATTGGTGGTGCATAGACATTGCCAACTTGTAGATAAATCCTAATCATGGCCTCTAGATTATAGATATAAATTTGTATTGGGTCATTTTATGCGATTTTATATTTTTAGGGCATTTATTTCATTTTTAGGTCATTATTTTGTCATTTTCGTGTC
This sequence comes from Ectobius pallidus, assembly GCA_964059195.1. Taxonomy (NCBI): domain Eukaryota; kingdom Metazoa; phylum Arthropoda; class Insecta; order Blattodea; family Ectobiidae; genus Ectobius; species Ectobius pallidus. The sequence goes on along the minus strand of CAXKWD010000001.1, from coordinate 212,057,490 downwards.
ATTTGCTTCCTTAATTAGTCACTTTCATGCATTTACATTGAGTGTATTAACTTTTTTCGTCGCTAGCGGTTCTCTCTTTGAAGTGTTGTTTGTTTAATGCAAGGAAAAGTGTTGTTATTTCTCAATCGGAAATTGGAATCAAAGAAACGCCAAAATTTTGTAGGCTATTATATTACTATTGTTACTAGGTTGAGTCTGCCTTCTGCTTGGATTTGAGAGTACAGACTACTGTTCACCCTCAATAAACAATAATACAATCCGGCAGACCGCAAAAGCAAATGCCGAAGTTTGACTTGGCAGTGCCTCAGTGCCAGTATAAATTTCCGTGAAAAAAGAACATTCACGCCATTACAGTTATTTACAGTTTTTACAATTATGTAAAAATAAGCCAAAAACTTTGTGTGTACAAAAATAATTTTTTATAGATAAAATATAAGTTTTAGGTCATTTTTTATAATCATTAAGTCATTTTCTTTAAAATTAAGGGTCATTTTATAGGTCATTTTTCAAACAATCTTAGGTAATCAGAATCTGGGCCCTGGTTATTATCACCACAAGTACTAGACCTGAGGATTCACAAGTAATTAAAAAAAAGCATTTACAGGCTGGATTGTGATCTGTAAAAATCATTTGTCATAATGCCATGGAATAAGAAATGGACTTTATAAACATGCCAAGATCCTTCCCACTGTAGGTGTATGCCCATTTTTGATGACGGTATGTGTAAACTTTTCTTTCATAAACTGCAGCTGCATTGTAATTTCAAACATCACATTCCTTTATAAAGTAAAGTATTACCTTTAGCATCAGTTAGCACTTAGGTCTAATATATTTCTAGCATGCAAGAATTTCTGTAAAAATTAATGTATTCAATATGACCTGTATCATGTGATTATGATCTGAGGATGTACAAACATAAAAAGGGCTGAATTTTCCAAATTCCCAAATAATTATTTTCAAGCTCCGATCAATGATTCCGTCTGCAGGGTGGGGAGAAATCAACTGATAGAACCGTCCACAGTCAGTTTGATTTCCCGTGTCCCAACTAATACAGGGTTAATCTTTCAAAATTTTAAGCTCTTAAACCCAGAACAAATTTTATCATTAGGCACCCGTAGGCAGAAGAAAACTATTATGATCTGTGGATGTACAAAGATAAACAGTGCTAAAATGTCCAAATTACCAAATAATTACTTTCAAGGCCTAGCTCCAATCAATGATTCTGTCTGCAGGGTTGGGAGAAATCAACTCACAGTACTTCGCACAGTCAGTTTGATTTCCCGGGTCTCAACTAATACAGGGCGAATCTTTCCAAATTTCAAGTGCTTAAACCCAGGGCAAATTTAATTATTAGGTACCCCTAGGCAGAAGAAAACTATTATAATCTGTGGATGTACAAAGATAAACAGTGCTAAAATTTCCAAATTCCCAAATTATCACTTTCAAGGCCTAGCTCCGATCAGTGATTCCGTCCGCAGGGTTGGGAGAAATCAACTGACAGTACAGCGCAAAGTCAGTTTGATTTCCCGGGTCCCAACTAATACAGGGCGAAGCATTCCAAATTTCAAGTGCTTAAACCCAGAACAAATTTTATCATTAGGCACCCGTAGGCAGAAGAAAACTATTATGATCTGTGGATGTACAAAGATAAACAGTGCTAAAATGTCCAAATTACCAAATAATTACTTTCAAGGCCTAGCTCCAATCAATGATTCTGTCCGCAGGGTTGGGAGAAATCAACTGACAGTACTTCGCACAGTCAGTTTGATTTCCCGGGTCTCAACTAATACAGGGCGAAGCGTTCCAAATTTCAAGTGCTTAAACCCAGGGCAAATTTAATTATTAGGTACCCCTAGGCAGAAGAAAACTATTATGATCTGTGGATGTACAAAGATAAACAGTGCTAAAATTTCCAAATTCCCAAATTATCACTTCCACGGCCTAGCTCCGATCAGTGATTCCGTCCGCAGGGTTGGAAGAAATCAACTGACAGTACAGCGCAAAGTCAGTTTGATTTCCCGGGTCCCAACTAATACAGGTAGAATCTTTCTAAATTTCAAGTGCTTAAACCCAGGGCAAATTTAATTATTAGGTACCCCTAGGCAGAAGAAAACTATTATGATCTGTGAATGTACAAAGATAAACAGAGCTAAAATTTCCAAATTCCCAAATTATCACTTTCAAGGCCTAGCTCCGATCAGTGATTCCGTCCGCAGGGTTGGGAGAAATCAACTGACAGTACAGCGCAAACTCAGTTTGATTTCCCGCGTCCCAACTAATACAGGGCGAATCTTTCCAAATTTCAAGTGCTTAAACCCAGGGCAAATTTAATTATTAGGTACCCCTAAGCAGAAGAAAACTATTATGATCTGTGAATGTACAAAGATAAACAGAGCTAAAATTTCCAAATTCCCAAATAATTACTTTCAAGGCCTAGCTCCAATCAATGATTCTGTCCGCAGGGTTGGGAGAAATCAACTGACAGTACTTCGCACAGTCAGTTTGATTTCCCGCGTCCCAACTAATACAGGGCGAATCTTTCAAAATTCCAAGTGCTTAAACCCAGGGCAAATTTAATTATTAGGTACCCCTAGGCAGAAGAAAACTATTATGATCTGTGAATGTACAAAGATAAACAGAGCTAAAATTTCCAAATTCCCAAATTATCACTTTCAAGGCCTAGCTCCGATCAGTGATTCCGTCCGCAGGGTTGGGAGAAATCAACTGACAGTACAGCGCAAAGTCAGTTTGATTTCCCGGGTCCCAACTAATACAGGGCGAAGCATTCCAAATTTCAAGTGCTTAAACCCAGAACAAATTTTATCATTAGGCACCCGTAGGCAGAAGAAAACTATTATGATCTGTGGATGTACAAAGATAAACAGTGCTAAAATGTCCAAATTACCAAATAATTACTTTCAAGGCCTAGCTCCAATCAATGATTCTGTCCGCAGGGTTGGGAGAAATCAACTGACAGTACTTCGCACAGTCAGTTTGATTTCCCGGGTCTCAACTAATACAGGGCGAAGCGTTCCAAATTTCAAGTGCTTAAACCCAGGGCAAATTTAATTATTAGGTACCCCTAGGCAGAAGAAAACTATTATGATCTGTGAATGTACAAAGATAAACAGAGCTAAAATTTCCAAATTCCCAAATTATCACTTTCAAGGCCTAGCTCCGATCAGTGATTCCGTCCGCAGGGTTGGGAGAAATCAACTGACAGTACAGCGCAAACTCAGTTTGATTTCCCGCGTCCCAACTAATACAGGGCGAATCTTTCCAAATTTCAAGTGCTTAAACCCAGGGCAAATTTAATTATTAGGTACCCCTAGGCAGAAGAAAACTATTATGATCTGTGAATGTACAAAGATAAACAGAGCTAAAATTTCCAAATTCCCAAATTATCACTTTCAAGGCCTAGCTCCGATCAGTGATTCCGTCCGCAGGGTTGGGAGAAATCAACTGACAGTACAGCGCAAACTCAGTTTGATTTCCCGCGTCCCAACTAATACAGGGCGAATCTTTCCAAATTTCAAGTGCTTAAACCCAGGGCAAATTTAATTATTAGGTACCCCTAGGCAGAAGAAAACTATTATGATCTGTGAATGTACAAAGATAAACAGAGCTAAAATTTCCAAATTCCCAAATTATCACTTTCAAGGCCTAGCTCCGATCAGTGATTCCGTCCGCAGGGTTGGGAGAAATCAACTGACAGTACAGCGCAAACTCAGTTTGATTTCCCGCGTCCCAACTAATACAGGGCGAATCTTTCCAAATTTCAAGTGCTTAAACCCAGGGCAAATTTAATTATTAGGTACCCCTAGGCAGAAGAAAACTATTATGATCTGTGGATGTACAATCATAAACAGAGCTACATTTTCCAAATTCAAAACTTGATTACTTTCAAGGCCTAGCTCCGATCAGTGATTCCGTCCGCAGGGTTGGGAGAAATCAACTGACAGTACAGCGCAAAGTCAGTTTGATTTCCCGCGTCCCAACTAATACAGGGCAAATCTTTCCAAATTTCAAGTGCTTAAACCCAGGCCAAAATTAATTATTAGGTACCCCTAGGCAGAAGAAAACTATTATGATCTGTGGATGTACAATCATAAACAGTGCTAAATTTTCCTAATTCCCAAATGATTACTTTCAAGGCCTAGCTCCGATCAGTGATTCCGTCCGCAGGGTTGGGAGAAATCAACTGACAGTACTTCGCACAGTCTGTTTGATTTCCCGCGTCCCAACTAATACAGGGCGAATCTTTCCAAATTTCAAGTGCTTAAACCCAGGGCAAATTTAATTATTAGGTACCCCTAGGCAGAAGAAAACTATTATGATCTGTGGATGTACAATCATAAACAGTGCTAAATTTTCCTAATTCCCAAATGATTACTTTCAAGGCCTAGCTCCGATCAGTGATTCCGTCCGCAGGGTTGGGAGAAATCAACTGACAGTACTTCGCACAGTCTGTTTGATTTCCCGCGTCCCAACTAATACAGGGCGAATCTTTCTAAATTTCAAGTGCTTAAACCCATGGCAAATTTAATTATCAGGTACCCCTAGGCAGAAGAAAACTATTATGATCTGTGGATGTACAATCATAAACAGTGCTAAAATTTCCAAATTCCCAAATGATTACTTTCAAGGCCTAACTCCGATCAGTGATTCCGTCCGCAGGGTTGGGAGAAATCAACTGACAGTACAGCGCAAAGTCAGTTTGATTTCCCGGTCCCAACTAATACAGGGCGAATCTTTCCAAATTTCAAGTGCTTAAACCCAGGGCAAATTTAATTATTATTCACCCCCTAGGCAGAAGAAAACTTTTCCACCCACTATTTCATCACAGGTTTATTTATGTTAATTTTTATAGCTATTTGCAAACAGAAGTGTAACCTATTCCTTAAAATATATAATCTGTTTTAATAACACGTACCAATATTTTCATTATCGATCACTAGTGTTTATAAATTCTCAGCAATCACAGATACAGCATGAAAGTCATCCTACTAATTGAAAGGAAATAAATTCCAATAGTGATTATTACGATTTTAAATATTTTAATATACAATTCTGAGAATTGATATTGGAGGAGGGGATTTCGTGCTTATTTACACATGTCATGAAATCCGGAAAGAAATTACGATATTTCCTACTGTTTCCTCATGTTTCGTACTTCTTTTGTTGTTTTACAAGGGTTTTGTTAGCTGCATTTACATTCATCATTACAGGGGCGTATTCAGTGGGGGGCTGAGGGGGCTGCAGCCCCCCCGAAACGTTTAGTAATATGTTGCACATAGGGACATTTTAATTTGACAAATATTAGACATCCTGACTCATGAAATGCGTGAAATAGAAATGCCGTTACTGCTTTGTCTAAGTATTTACAAAATTCAAAATAAAATAGAATTTTTATCTGAAGTTTGTAAAATATGCTCCGGAAAAATGAGGTATGCTCTATAATTTAAGTACTTTTAATACTAAGCTTTCTGTTATTGACTGAATTACATAATAGATATTTTTAAAAATATATATATTATAAGTTGTATAAATTACATAATATAAATTTAAAATTAAACACGGTTATTGCAATAAATTTTAGTAAATTGCAAAATAATGAATAAAACGTTGCTTTCATATTATACATCGGTTACAAGAAAATTAGGCTATGTACTCTCAAAAAATTTTAGAGTAGGTTCCCAAATCATTCACTTAGCGGTTAGCCAAATAGCTGAAAATTTTTGAATTATGAGGGAAATGCACAATGTTTAAAATCTGACATAATATATCGATAGAATTGTAAGAAACTGGTTAAATATGCACGGATATTTTAATATGGAGCAAATATGATGCATTATTGGAAAACGAACAAAATATGCAACATTAAACCACCAATTTTCTGTTATTTCTAGATACCTTGAACATTTCATCACTAGCATGTGATAGGTTGCTTTACTAAAGATATGATTTCCATAAACTTCCGGGGTCTACAGTAGTGTTAGACTTATAGCCCCTCCCGAAAAAATATCGTGGATACGCCCCTGCATCATTAAGTATTTTCTATCAATGTATGCTTTGTTCAATGTTTCCGTTTATGAACCCTTAATATCAAATTAATATCGTAAACATCTAATAGCAAAGGAAGCTCTATTAAATACATTAGTACATAATGTTTTGAACATATTTCAACATCCTCATGAGGCTCCAGAAACTTTTACACCACTTAGAAAAATCTGTTTTCACTCACATAATTTTCTTTAGTCTACGCATAGGAATTACAACTTTCTCACTTCACACTCTGATATAAAATAAGAGGCCATATTGCTCATATATTCAAGAAGGCTTCACTCCTTTATTCACAATAATACTCAATCCTCAAATATAGTGGTCACTGTTGTTACGTAGAAACTAAACTAACTACCTCGATGGCATCTGTTTAGAGAACTCAGCGTTTAAATTATATGTCGCCCGGGGTTAAAAAGATTTGCAATAATTCCATTTGCCTGAATGTTTCAATGAGTTGAAATGAATCAGCTGGTGTCAATGTACTCTCCATGCAGTTAGAACACGATACAACTATTTAGGGGGGGGGGTCGTTATCATGAGCAACAGCGAGATAAATTCAACGGATATTTTAACAAAATTGTATGAATGCCTCCTAACACAAGAAACGAGTTAGTAAAATCAGCACGTAGATAAATGCAACTTACATACATACATTCTGAGTTTTCCCTCAATACAGAGACTGTCCTCCAACCCAGGGCCGTATTTCTAAATAGGCTAAGTAGGCTGCAGCCTAGAGCGGCAGATTTTCAGGGGCGGCAGTTTGGTAATTTATTCAAAAGTTAAAATGAAGTATTTCAGAAGTTAATAATATTTTCCGTAGGAATTTAAGAATACATGTTACTTAAAATATGCTTTAGTCCTTCTACGTGGCCTACTTTCTAAAACTATAACCTAATACAAATTCACAGCACGTAATGATATTTTTCAACAAATAAACCAGTAATTAACTACATTTTGTGTAATTTCATTTCACCGTGTAGGACAACTTAATTCAAATTGAACACAGTCAAAAGATAGTCACTAGCGTTAAATTATAAAAATATGTTTAAAATAGTGATCACTAATCTCCAAGGACAAATTAGGCCTAATTAGTCAATTTTGAAACCCGTTTCATTTTTTAACGAATCTTATAGATAACTAATTTGATTATATAATTTATTATGTAAACCATTAAAATTGTAGTTTTATCTAAACTAAATGAACTTTATGTTTAAAAGATGAAAACACCAATGAACTCTATCCTTTTGTTGTATAAACACAAATGTATTAAGCAAATATGAACTATAGACGGGGCGGCAAATGGACTTTAGCCTATAGGCGGCATACTCTTAAATCCGGCCCTGCTCCAACCAAACAATACCAATTAAAACAAAGTATCCACATATCACATTTCAACACAATCAATACACTTTTCTGAGCTTGTCATCATTTGTTAATGATCTGTCTCCATTTTTCTCTGTCCTGTGTATATTCTTCCACTGCACCAACTCTTCCCATTGACATCTGCACATTGTTGATCCATGTAGTCGCAGGATGCCCTCTTCTTCTTCTCCTTCCAATTTCCCATTCAAGTATATATTTTGGTATCCTTCCTTCTTCCATCCTTCGTACGTGACCATATCACTGTAGTCTCTTCCTCTCAATAGTATTGTTAATGTCTTCTTCCACTTCCATTCTTCTTCGTATTTCTGCATTACTTATTTTGTCTCTTCGTGAGACTCTGGCTGATCTTCTCCAAAAGTCCATTTCCAATTGCAACTTAACTAGATATTTATCTACGATTTCCTACACAGCGTATTCGATAACAATATCTAAAACAGGCCTGTCTAACTAGAAGCCTGCGGGCCGCATGCAGCGCGTCTCGTTGAAAAACAAACAAAGAAACAAATAAACAAAAATAAAAATAAAAGGAAAACGTTTAACTACTTTTGTGAGGATAATGGTGGACTAGATAATCTCTAAATTGACCCATTTCTTTAAAACAAATAAGAAAAACAAAACAATTTTTTAGACTTCTTTTGGATTACAAGTTTTCCCAGCTGATAACTTTTACTCTTCAGATCTCCTCTTGGAAGAGCATACCCTTGCTGGAGTGCGTTTTAGAACATCATATTTATAAAAAATAATGACAGGACCTTCCTCAGTGGCTTTTCTGATTTATTAAGTACCAGAATAGTACTTTATAACATAGTATGGGGGATGGGGTAAATGTCTGTCCATCTGTCTGTCCATCTGTCTGTCCGTCCGTCCCCGTGTCTGTATGTACGATAACTCAAAAATGCTTTATTGGATTTTCATGAAACTTTGTATATGTTTTATAACGTTCATGGGAAGAAGCCTATTGATATTGGACCAAATCGGTTGACTGGTACCGGAATAATGCCCAATTTAGTGCCTATTTTATGGTAATATATTAGAAAGAATTTATCAAATGCATCTCAGTTCTCATGACAACAATTATTGTTTTACACTGTTCATATACAGCTTTGGAAGTTGCAATTATTATTATCTTGCAGTCTGTAGAGCATAGTAATGCCATAGACTAAGTCTAGAGTTGGAGTTTAAAAATCCCTTTAGGCAAGCCTACAGGCTGAGGTAGATTTCAAAGTGCTTTTGGTTTAATTTACTGTCGCTGCGTAGCACTCTTCTTCTTTGGCCTTGGCATGACAAACCCGCAATAATAATTGCAAAAAAGAGGAAAGAGCACTTTTTCAAACATTCAAATCTCGCCTTAAATGAGAGCTATCGAGAAACTAGTTATTGATTTGTAGAGTACTCATCAAGAGCTTTTCAATGATACCCCACAAGACGTGGTTTCAAAAATTTCGAATTTCCATCCCCCTACCCCACCCCCTCACGTACCCCCAAAACCCCCGAATCGTTGGTGTCACTGTGAACTCCATAGGGGGTACTCTAATTTATTCAAACAAAGTTTCCCTCTATACTTCATAGGGGCCGAGATATAAATGTTTTAAAATTTCAACCCCCTCCCCCGACCACCCCCTTGGGTCAATTTTGCTCATTAACGAACTTGTCCAAACTATTGGGCCTAGAAATAACATAATAAAATTTGGTTCAAATATCTTCAAAATTACGGCCGCTATCGTGTAAAGATATAAATATATATATAAAATATCACAATTTTTTTTTTTGAACGGGCGGTGATTTCGTACTTAGGGAAGCATAAAACGTAAAGATATGAAAGAATTTTTCGAAAATCATGACATGATATCCATTGCAATAGGTAGATTTTTCTTCGAAATCGACCTAAAAATGGATATAAACTATATAATGTTCAGATACTTATTGTGTCGCACGTAAAAAATTCGTTCAAGTCATAAAAGGCTTTATTGAGCTGCCAACTTCTAAATCTCTTTATAAAAATAGTTCTTTCAATTTCAAATACATCTATTGGAAATTTACTGTAGAATTTTTTTAATTAATGTTTTTAATTTATATGTACCAGGCCTCAATTGGACCCTTGGCTTATACAAACCCATAATTTGCATAGGCCTATTTAATTTTGATTAAATAGTAAACTGTGTAAATGTCATCACCATAAGTGAAGCATGGCGTTACATTTCACTCCTCTTCCATGAATTCTTGCAACAGTGGATTTGGATGAAAGTTCGATGAATTTTTAATTTGTCTCAAAACATCTGAACATAATCACTGAACTTCATTACTCCCAAGTCTTCATACAGCTGAACATTGCAGATGAGATAGTCTGGTCCTGCACACAGCATGTTGTAGTCCATCCAGATGTTTCAGATGTTGTGTATGAGCTGTTCCCCAAATTTCACAGGCATATATCATACAGGATCGAATTAGGGAAGTATATAACAACATGGGATAGAGTGCCATGAACCGTCAGAAAGCTTTTTCTCTAGTAGCAAGTATGTGTTGCCTGAATGTCAGTCTTAAATCTAGATGAAATACCAAGATATTTTGCAAACGTACTGAAAGGAATTTCTTGATTTTTGAGTTTCAGTTATGCGAGGAAATCTTTTTGTGAATATGACCATTTGTGATTTATCTCCATTTATCTTAGTCTCCACTTTGTGGACCAAGAGGTCAAGTGATCTTTGTGAATCTTTGGGGGCAGATTGGATGTTACTGTTTTTAGTGGAAGTCATAGGCGTACCGAGGGGGGGTTTGAACCCCCCCCCATTGATTAAAAAAAGGAAAATTGTATAATTTTTTAAAGTCTGCCCATAAATTACTTAATACAAGTATAAAGCATGGGAAGCTTAAAACTCGTTATTTTTCGTCTTAATTTTTAAAATTTTCCGGAGGGGGACCCCCGGAAGCTTAAAACTCGTTATTTTGCGTCTTAATTTTTAAAATTTTCCGGGGGAACCCCCGGAAGCTTAAAACTCGTTATTTTGCATCTTAATTTTTAAAATTTTCCGGGGGAGGACCCCCGGACCCCCCTCTTCCTGAATGTTATAACCCCCCCATATGGTCGGCCTGGTTACGCCTATGGTGGAAGTGACTGTGTCGTCTGCATACAGTGCTAAGAGACATTCTGCTTTAAATGGTATAATTATCATAGATATACAAGGAATACAAAACTGGAGACTGGACAGAGTTGGTAGGTCATTGTACCATACTGTTTCAAAAGCTTGTGCTTTGTCTAGGAATGTCGCTAATGTGTGTACTTTGTTCTTAAATCATTTCTGTATATATGAAACGAGTCTGTAAAGTGCCTCTTCAGTGCTGTGTTGTGCATTGGATCCAAATTGTTCGTGTTGTAGGCCTAGTCTCTCTGGGGTTTGTGATATTGGATTTAGTCCTATAAGAAAAAGATGCTCTGATATTTCTCCTAAGAAATCTAGGAGACTTATTGGACAGAAGAGTAGGATTTTTTCCTGGTTTAGCTACTCCAATTATATTTGCATTTTTCCATGCTAGGGGAAAATATGTGTTAAGGAGACAAGCATTGTATATTTTAGTTAGATGCATGATCCCCTTTTTTGATAGTCTCTTAAGTGCCATCACTGTTATCTTGTTAGGTCCAGGTGCTTTATTTTGGGTGGCAATTTCTGGATTACAGTTGTGGCTTCTTTTGGATGAACCAGAGGAATAAATTCGGTGTTCTGTATTTTAATAATAGACTGTACTTTTCTTTCAATTTCTTCCGTGAATGAAGGATCAGATGGCTTGGATAGTGGTCTGAATCTCTCCTGAAAAGATAGAGCCAAAAGTCTCCTTTTTCTGAGGGTCATAAGTTTTATTTCCATTTATATCATGAATTGGGGTATTCTTTTGGTTTGTTGATTTACTCATAACGTTGCTTGTGAATGACCAGAAATCCTTTCCATTAGGATATAATTTTTCTACTTTTTCAGTAAATTTATCAATTGAGAATTGTTTAGACTTTCTTCTTGTATCTGTAGTTGGCCCATTTTGCCCTCGGGTCTCCGGATTTTTTCCATCGCTTCTGAGCCAAAGCTTTTGCTGCTATAAGATACTTTAGGCCTTCATTTTCATTATTTTCGTGTGTAATAGGTGTTATTGTTGTAATGTTTTGAAGAGTAGTGGCAATCGTATCAGCGAAGATTTTAACTGCAACTTCTATATCTGAAGGTTAGGTTGTAAAATACATGGATTTTCTGGCAAACTAGCATGAAGCCATTTTGTGTACTCGTTCCAGTCAGTTCTTCTTGATGTTAGGTTTTGGCATGAGTATCTGGTTATAGGTGACTGAAATGTGATGAGTACAGGGATATGATCGGAGTCCAGAACAAAGAGACATTCCTGTTGTATTGGTACGTTTGTTGATTTTAGTAGACAGATATCAAGAACATCAGAATGTTGCAAAGGTGATAATGGATATTGGGTTGGACTTTCTGGTCCTACAACCGCATAATGGTGTTTTGTTGAATGCTCCAATAAAAAGTCTCCTCTAGGTGTATTAACTCTGGAGTTCCATGCTCGATGTTTGACGTTAAGATCTCCACATATCTATTAAATTGGTTATGAAGGTTTACTATACTATCTAAGTCATGTTCAATAGTTGATGTGTTGGGTGGATAATAGACAGCTGCAACTAACAATTCTGATTTCCCATTATGTAGGCTATGTAGACAGCAGTAGCCTCAAGAATACGAAATTCAGGTAGATTTGCTGCTTGATGTGGGATAGTTGATTTAATTAATATTGCCATGCCACCTCTAAGTTTTTGATGTCTGTAATTTCGGTAAACTGTATAATTGTGTTTTTACGTTTGGTTTTAAATGATTTTTACTTATACATCATCTTCATCATCATCATTAGCATTACAGCCCTTTTACTTTGGCCTTAGCTTCCTTCAAAATGGATGCCCACTCTTGTCGATCCACAGCCTTCTTCCTCCATCTTTTCACTCCCATTTCTCTCAGATCAGCTTCCACATCATCCAGCCATCATAGTCTTGGTCTACCTATCCTCCTTCTCCCTTCTGGTTTTCCCTCCAAGATCTTCTTAGTAGTTCTTTGATTTTGCATTCTCATTACATGGCCCAGCCATTCCAATCTATGCACTTTAATAATAGCTAAAATGTCTGGTGACTTAAATTTATCATACAATTCATGGTCCATTTTCATTCGAAAATGACCATTTTCACATGTTGGATCATAAATTTTCCTTAGTATTTTCCTTTCTCAGATCCTGAGAAGTTCCTCAGATTTTTTGGTCAGTGTCCAGGATTCAGCTCCATAGATTGCAATGGGTCTAATAACTGTCTTATAGATCTGTACTTTAAGGGATCTTGAACAAAATTTGGAAGGCATAGTAAGCCTTATTTGCTGTACTTAATCTTGCTTTTATTTCTGTCTCCATGTCATTTTCTGACGTAATACTTAAAGGAATTCACCCTTTCATAATTTTGATCGTTTATTTTAATTTTAATTTCATCCATGTTTTCTGTACTTTCTTGTTTATTTCTCATATATTTTGTTTTCATGCTATTTATGCTCAAACCAATCTGTTCTGCTACTTCACTCACTGTATCATTGATATACTTCACAGATTTCCCCGAAATAACAACATCATCAGACATCGGCTAGTTCTATTAAATATTGTTCCATCTGTATTAGAAGGTATATTTCTTATAATCTTTTCCATACAAAAATTAAATAATAATGGAGATAATGCATCGCCTTGTCTCAATCCTGAGACTGTCTCAAAACTAGGTGACATTTTCCCATTAACTTTAACTTTGTTCTTTGTATTCTGTAGTGTATTTTAGTTAATATTATTAATTTAGCAGGAATCCCAAATTTTTTCATAATTTCTATTAACTGATCTCTATTAATGCTGTCATAAGCTTGTTTGTAGTCTATATATAATTGATGAATATCCACATTGTATTCATAGAACTTCTCTAGGATCATTCTTAAGCTAAAAATCTGGTCAGTTGTTGATCGACCTTTCTTGAATCCACATTGATATTCCCTTACATATTTTCTACAAAAGGTTCTACATTTTTTGCTAATACATATGTAAAAATGTTGTATGTCAAATGCAGTAATGATATTCCACGATAATTGTCATATTCAAGTTTACTTTCTTTCTTGTGACTAGGGCATATAATGACATTATGCCATTCCTCTGGCATTTGTTCTTCACACCATATTTTTTCTACTAATTTATGTAACTTATTTCATAGAAGTCTTCTACCACCTTTAATTAGCTCTGCTGTTATCATATCTTCGCTTTGTGCTCTCTGGTTGGTTGGTTGCTAATGCTCTAGGATTTGGAGGATCTCCATTTACCTTCTGGCTTCCCAGTATCTTCTGATCAGCTGTGATGAAGGTTTTTCACTAGTTGATGTAAGAGCTTTACATTGGAGCAGGTGGTCTCTGTTCATTGAGGATACTGGATCTTTTCAAATTATGCAAGCTGGGGATTCAAATATATTTTTTGCACTCCTTAGCTAGTAAGTGGTACTTACGAACGTTGTTTACATGGATCGTAAGTTGACATTCCCACACAGTCTTGTTGCTAAGGGCGGTTGCGATGAGGTTAAATTACTTACGGTCCAAGCGCTACGTAATAATTCATTACGATACACTTCATAATACAAGCCTTTATGGGCACGACCCCCAGGACAAATATTCGGTTCCCATAACAACAAACACATGCAAATCACTTTCTGAAATAAACATCTATTTTCAAGAATGTATTTACATAATATTTTCAGGTAATATCACAAACTAATATAATTAAATTGATATAAATAATCATCGTGCAAAAAATAGCATGCAACGCACGGGCCGTAAAGGCATTTACGGGTCTCGAAAACTTAAAAACCCTCGGCTGCGCCTCGGGTTTTCAATCTGTTTCCTCGACCCGTAAACGTGCCTTACGGCACTTGTATCGCAATATACTATATTCTGTGTAGGTGAGCCGGCAAACAATCATGTCCAGTGGTCATCCGACATAAAGCGACAGAATGGTTTCTTGGGTAATCTGGAATATAATGTGTCTTATCCAGCAGGGTTTCCATTGTTTATTTTTTGTTTTCTCCTTGCATTCTTGTTTCCATTGTGAGTTTATTTTATAGTTTATGTGTATTTTTGCCATGCGATATGAGATTTCTACTGAAGAGTTTTGTTTAATACATGTTCCTTCCTTCGCTAGTAGATCTGCTTTTTCGTTACCCATTATGCCGCAGTGTGATGGTATCCATTGGAAGTAGACATATTTTTTGAGGCCTTGTAATATTTTTAGAGAGCTGAGTATTTCTCGTATTCTGCTACTAGAGGGGTAAGGTGATGACAGAGCTTGAAGTGCTGATTTGGAATCACTCAGAACTGCTTTGGATTAAGATTTGATGCGGTATAGGAGTTTTTTTAATGCGATATTAATCGATTCTAGTTCCCCATCATAGTGAGTTGCTAGGTTGCCCTGCCCTGCAGGAGTATTAAATGCAGAGTTCATTATCCAGAGTGATGGGACTTTGAGAATGTCCCAGTTCTTCTTACAAAAATTATATCCTATTCCATCTGGTCCAGGGGCTGATTTACTACTTGCCTTAAAAACTGTAGTCTTAAGTTCTTGTACGGTAATAGTTGAATTCAGGACTTTGCGTTCATCCAATATTAATGCAGTATCATTGAATTTCAGAAGCATTTCTTGAGAGGAATTCAGTGTTGTTTTTCTCTTGTATAATTGTGTGTAGTAGGTTTCTGTTTCATGTAGAATACTATCCAGCTGGTGCACTGTAGTTCCGCTTGTTGTAGTCAGTACCATGATGTATTTCTTTGTCCTCTCCTTTTTTCCGAAGCAACGTGGTGGAGTGCAGTCTTTTCATCGTCTTGAATATTATGTAACCATGATCTGGTTTTTACACCTTCCATTATATGTTCATGTGTCTTTCGTATTCTTAGTTTAATTGCATTGATATGTTTGGTGACTTCCTTCCCTTCTTTTTGCTGAGCATATAAGTCATGCAAAACTTGATAATAATGTTGCTATAATTTTTTCTTTGTTGTAGGCTACTTTAATTCTGCCTTTTTTTGTAGAAGGATTGTACAGCCAGTTTATAAGTTAACAGCCATTGTTGAAGGTCTGTAAGAGTCTAATATTACATCATAATAGAGAGTCCACACTCTCCACTGAATAAGAGTTTGTATAGTCCAAAATTGAAATATTTGTACATAGTGGATAAGCTACTAAAATAAAACGGCGCCATTTTATTTTAATAATTTATTCACTGTGCACAATTATTTTAATTTTGGACTATACAGAGCCTAATATTTTCCTCTGTTTTTAAGGTATTCAAACTTACTCTTAAACTTGTCCTGAATATGTAAATCATCCTGGAGTGAGTCCTTGAGATTCCAATATCCCCAGCCATAGGTAGTTACTTTGTTAGCTGCCAAAAGTTTAATCAATAAACTATGATGGTCACTAAATCCCATTGGAATAAATTATGCCTGTTGTATGAGTTTTCGATGTCAGTTATTTATAGTTTCTTTCTAGTCGGGAGGCATGGTTAGGCCTGTGGTATGTAAATTGAACATTACTACCGTGCTTAATTTCCCATGCGGCATTAAGGTCCAGGTCATCATAAAGTCTCTGTAGACTCTGAAGTCTCTATAGTGGCGTCTTTTCTATGTAAAGTATTATTAAAATGACCTCCTAGTATTATAACAACATAATTATGTCGTAAGTAATACGGTAGTTCAGTCGATCTGATTTCTTCTCGTAATACCTTTTTATTGGTATCGTAGTGAAGGTAAACATTGATGAATAACGTGCCATCTGCGGTTAATGCTGTAATTATTCTTCCACTCAGATGTTTTTCAGTATGTTTTTTGGTTATGCCGTTTTTGTACACTAAA
Organism: Ectobius pallidus; assembly: GCA_964059195.1. NCBI lineage: Eukaryota > Metazoa > Arthropoda > Insecta > Blattodea > Ectobiidae > Ectobius > Ectobius pallidus. The sequence continues at coordinate 212,041,096 of CAXKWD010000001.1, read as the reverse complement.
GCTGTTCCTCTTCCTCTGTATTGTTGCCAGTCAGCGAATCGCGCTATGGTAGTTCGGTGGATGCTATGTAAAGGGTTGAAGGTTGTGTTCACTGCGATTTTGATTGGTAGGTGATCACTGTTGAGGGTGTTGTGGGCAGTTGACCAGTGGGCATATGAGTAGATATTAGTGCAGAAAAATGTTAAGTCGGGACTGGTGTTGTGTTGTTTACTATTGCTACTATTGAGTAGCAATAACCTAGATGTTTGTAAGGCATGAATAATACTATGATTACGGGTGTACGTGCGAATTTGTTGTGGGGTTAGTGGCTGATTGAAATCACCACAAATAAGCACATTCCGATGAGGTGGGATGGGAAAAGTATTGGACCAGTTGGTGGAAGTTAAGGTGATTGTTGATGGTATTGTAAGCTTCAATGATGTCCAGAAGCGGGATTGTAATATGATAGGTCTGGAATGTATGATTGTAATTGGTAAAGTTTCGTGGTTTGGTAATTTGAATATGAGATTTAATGACTAAGGCGTTGCCACCCCCAGGTTTTAACCGGTTGTGTCGGATAGTTTGATAAAAAGGTATTTTGAATTTATGAGCTGGTTTTAACGACGTTTCAATGATGATGACAATATCCGTTTGAGTGTCTAGAAGGAAATGCTGAAGTTCGTGGGTCTTATTTCTGATACTTTGGACATTCCATTGCAGAGTGGTAAGTGATGGGATGGCAATCATTAGTCATGATTACGAGTAGAGGCTTTCATTTTCTGAAGTAAGTTGGTTAGGTTAGTTGTGTAGGGTGAGTTGATGGCCTTTAAACTATTGCTGAGCTCAGCAATGAGAACAAGGAATTTGTGCCGATTGATCATGAGATACTGTGGCATTCAATTGACTGGTGTTAGGAGTAGATTGGCTTTTGGAAATGGCGTCAGGGTTGTTCTTTGAGGGCTTGCCATTGGAGTGGAAGGATGCGTGACACGCTTCCAATGCGGAAGCCAGAAGGAGTTTTGGTGCGCGTTGGTGTTTGTTCTGGAAACTTTCTTTTGGAGGGTTGAGAAGGGGGAATGTATGTCGAGGATACAGGCAGTATAGTTTCTGATGGTGGAAAATAACCTGGTGGACCCAGTACTTTGTTAATGGGTGGTAGAGTAGGAAAAGGTTGCTGAAAGTGCAGTGTAGCTACCACAGAGGCAAAAGATTTTCGTCCATGCAATATCTGGATAGCCTCGTAGCGCGAGCACCGAAGTTGGTTGACCTTAGTTTGGATGCTTTCCTCCATTTTGTAGGCTGTACAGTTTTTGTAGCGGGCACGCGCCTGTTGATAGTTGATGCACTTTGTGGACGGAGATTGGCATTCACTTGTACAGTCGGTCAAATAAAAAACGTCGGGACTCGTATACAGTTAAAATTAAAGTTTTAAGGCATTAGTTCACAAGTTTCCTATAAAAAACATAAAATACAGGTCATTTTCGGAACATATGAGGCCATGCGACAGGAGGGAAAAAATGAACACCGAGGGAAAAAAATGAACAACGCGGAAAGCTCAACACATGATATTCAACTTAATGTATTGTCATAATTCATTTTGCTTTGTGTCATCGCCACATACAAATGCTAAAGAGAGAGAAAGTGTAGTTAGGGCTGTAATTGACCTGCATTTTTCGGCCTCTGAAGCAGCGAGAAGGTTCCATATTTCTTATAGAGGTGGGTACTTCACTATAATGCGACCGGAAGCTTTCTAGGATCTGGCCGGTCGCGTATTTCGATGCTAGGATTGGTTGCAGAAGTTGAACGTAAGTTATTGATTTTGCACTACAAGTGCCGGTATTATAAAATAAAATCTTTAAAAAATGCTCCTTGAATAAATATATTCCTCGCGAATCTATTAATTATTAATATTATAAAAATTTGCAACCAAGAATATGGCGGATTTGAGGCATATGCCACAGCCTTCTATACATGTTTGTTTTGGAACAAAACTGACTAAATAATCAAGAAAATACATGGATAGACAAGAGGCGTGTGTGAACCTGACCTTAAGTCTTCCTGTACATGCGCATATGCTCGTTCGTGATACTTAATCAAATACCGCCCGACGTTTTTTATTTGACCGACTGTACATATAAAATTCTGAATTTAAGTCACCCCCTATAATTATGTCATAATTTATCCAGCAAGGCCTGCTTAAGAACTCCAACAACACCTCTAATTGTTCCAAAAATATCTTATATTTACCATTTGGAGATCTATATAACACGACAACTATTAACTTAATGTCACTATTAATCGTACCAGCTGCTTCGAAATTCAACTCAGTACAAAGGAAATTTAAATCTAATACAGAGCCCACCGACGTAAACGACTTTGATATATAAATAGCAACTTCACCCCTAATGTGACCAGCCCTGCAAAAACTGCTGATGGGATAAAAATTATCCAATTTGATATATTGCAATTCCGCCTCTCTATACCAATGTTCACTTAAACACACTTGATTTTGTACGGAGAATTCGTCAATAATCAGTTCCTTTCCATTTAAACCTTGAATATTTAGAAAAGCAATCTTTATATTTAAATTATTCAGTTGACCTGAGGGGCTGTGATTTATATACCCTCCCCTAAAAAATCATTTCTCTTATATTCTAATGCCATGGGTTCAGCCGTTTTACTATTGGGCCTACTCGCCAGCCAGTCTACAATATCCAAAACCTTATCAGCGATATATTTCTTACCTAGTCTGTTTAGATGCAATCCATGATTAGTGTGGAAGTGTCTTCCTAATTTACTTTTATCTACAAAAACAGCTTTATCATATTGAGTACATAGTCTTGCCAGTTCTTTGTTTGCAATGTCTACTTCCTTGTTAATACACGACCCTGTTACCAAGTCGTGTCTGTGAGGCACTGAAAAGACTATAACATAATTATTTCTTAAACCGAGTAGTCTCTTCTTAAGTGTTTGTATAAATAATTTAGTATTGCTCTGCGCCACGTCTTAGACTTAATGTTAGACTTGAGATTGAAAAGTAATGAGAGACATAGTCTCGACCTTTCCTTCCTGATTGATAGTTTTGCAACTAAATCGATATACAGTATAGGAGTGTGTAATTCAGTTTTTGCATATTCTTGAATTTCTTCATTTGAGATTTCTAAGTCAATGTTCTTAATTATACCTTTAGAGTGAATAGCAGTAATGGGGATATAAGAGGTGGTTCCAAATTTGATGTCAAATGTTGAATTATGGAGGGCATTTACTTCTGTGAGGTATAGAAATTTTATCTCCAGTTTGTAGCGTCCGATGTTTTTGTATGTCATGAATGTGAATTGTGTTGTTACTTTCATAGAGAAGCTTGCCCAAATTCACGGGGTGAACATGTAAAACTGAGTTGGTGTTTGTTTCTACCACTACAATATCTCGATATGTGTATTGCAATTTGTCCTTTGTAGTAACTGTAGGTAATATGTGTGGACTGGTGTCCAGGACAGACATATTGAAGTTAGTGTCTGACGTAGTATTGTGAGTGGGTGTGGGGCTAGAACCGGTTTTGGCCATTTCCTCTTGTGTAGACTGCGTTTCCATGGAAGTCATGTCGTGAGATTTAGTTGTGAGTACGAATTGTAGTTTGTGCAAGTTTGGATCCCAGCTGCCCTAAATAGGGGACAAGAATTGAACTGACACTGTAGAAATACTGTATGAGTAAAAATAGAAAAGATTCAAGTAAAGAAGTAAAGTACAGTAATAGCGTTTGTCACACGAAACTTTTGTTGAATCACTCTCACTCGCACACAGGGTTCTCAGAAAATATCCGCACTGCAAGACACGAGAACAAAGTGTAAATCCATCTAAATTTGTACATTCAACCTCTTGGGGATGCAGCCAATGTTCACAAAGATAAACTACGTCCACATTTGTTGTGGGCATTTAAGAAGTCTATTTTGTTTCGTAAAAACTAAACAAGCAGCTTCCATATTTGAAGAATGTTGTAGAGTATTGACATTGTTAACACTACTCCTGTGGGAAAGATGTGGAGTATTTTCGTTACTTCTGGTATGATGAGCCTCCACAGATGTCAGACTCGATGTTACTTGTTGAATCGATTTTGGGATGGGGGTGAAATGAAACACCTTACACATGCATTTTCAGGTTGCATTACCATTTCTGTTTTATCACTATGAACATTCTCTTTAAATGACGAGTATATGTCTGGATATTTTTAATTCAACTTTTCACAGACAGCTTCTGGGAAAATAAGTTTATGAATTCATTCAACTGTTCAACTGTTGTCTCAGGGGCTAGGCTGTAAACATATAATGACATGAAATTCGGCACACCTTGTATTTCTGTAGTTCTCGATTCATTAACTTTAACTTTAACTTTAACTTTACCTACAACTTTTCGTCTTTTACGTACTACGTCACTAAATAATTTGTTGCGCGTGTTTGTATTTGAAGTTTGTTTCACAGAATCAATTGTGAAAACAGCCTTAATTATATTGTACTAGCTTCGCCCGCGATAATTATTTCAAAAATTAAAAAATTAAAAGCATAATAGTTAAAACATTATATTTATTAACACCTAAATCACGTGGACTACATACCACGATTAGATAGCATCGCCTGGTAAAAGCGACCTCAGATTCGAGTTCCTTGGTCCAGAAAACCCCTGTATAGTGAGTTTCGTCCAAATGAAACAATGGCCATATTAGGGCTTACAGCATTCAAGCGATCGCGAAAGTTTAATTTCCAAGGTATGACAAAAATAGACAACGCCAATTGTAATTGTCAAACTTCCATTTAATTTAATTCCAAACCCATCTGAAACCCACTGGCAACAATATGTTTTAATGTCAAATGTGATTCGGATTCGATAATTCTGTGTAAGAAGGGATTAAGTATTCTCAAAAACATTTGATTTTTGGCATTTAAAATCAGAATATTTCAAAATCCCTTCTTAGTGAGCATCTACATTATGAAACGAAGGTACTGTCAAAATTCCAAGTCTCTACCTGTTATAGTTTAGGCTCTACGTTGATTCCTGTCAGTCAGTCAGTCAGGACAAAGCCTTTTATATATATAGAGATGCTCTTACAATGCTGCAGTGATCTTGCTCACTATAATTAACTGATTTGTTTACTTGGTTGCACTGACTTTTAATATTTCTACTAGCAGTCTTGCTTGCTAAATTGCACTGAATTTCTTCCCTACTGAAACCTGCGGGAATTTTTGTTGGACTATTTAACATCTGAGCATTTCGCCTAAACTTAAATTTGACCGATGCACCATTTTTTTCTGTCCTTATCTATTCTTGTCCACTGCTGCTTCCAAAAATTGTTGTGATAATTTTCGAATCGGTCTACCTCTGCTCCTTCTGCCTGTCCTTTGGTCCTAAACTGTTATGGTGTATGCCCATCTTTCTTGGTTGAGTCTGGCCGTGTGTCCCCCACATCTCCATTTTTCTCTTGATGCTATCTTGGCTGCATCTTCTGCACGGCTCCTCATTCTCAAATCTTTGTATCTTATCCTACCTTGGACACTAATTCCTGATATCATCATCATCCTCTCCATTTTGCATTAAAACGTTTGAATTATTTTAGCATGTGCTTTTTTGAGTGAACATGTTAGGTATCCATACAAATGGACCAGTATAATGCAAGTGTTTAGGGCTTCCAATCTTATTTTCACATTGAAGTCCTTGTACATTAGAATGAATTTGAAATTCCGGAACTGGCCCCATGCTTGACTTATTCTTCTCCGGAGTTCTTTGTCCTTCTTTCAGTAAAAGTGATTAACTGGCCCAGGTAAATATATTCCTTGTAGTACTGTATAAGTGTGTTGTTTATTATGATTGCTGTCTGTTGAGTTGGTCATTAATTCAATCTTATCTGAGTTCATTTGTAGGTCTACTTCGATACTTCTCTAATTTAGTTCTGTTATCATTTCCTTAATTTGGCCGCTGATTTTGCCAATTACTAGATTTCGGTTTTAGGTAAAAACCTATTTTAATCCTTAAGTGATATATGGACGAAAACTTGTATATGCATGTGTCATAAGTGACTATGCCTAAAACTGATACTTTTACAGGACCTAAAACAGCCTATTTTTACGTTAGAGCCTAATATTTCCTTTTTGATTGTTTTTCCTGTAAAGTTCAAAATAAGTTATTTTTTATTGTAAATTCTAGCATTTATTTTCAGTTCGTACTAAATTTTTAGCTAAAAATGTACAGTACATGACACATTTGTGCCGTGGTTAGATAGTAAGGAATGTTTCGTCTTCAGTAGAAAAAATCCTTGTAATTCCCAAGAGAATGTATTTTTTTTTCTCCCTACTCCCACATCCAGTAAAAAAAAATAACTCTGAATTACTGAGGGATACAAGGGGTTGAATATGCTAGCATGCTTAGCTTCTAGGCGCAGGGATTAGGTTTTCACTGTTATAGTAGTAATACAGGCCCTAGTAATAGGTCTATATAATTCTGTGTACCATAGGCCTATATCCGTGTTTTATCATGATTATTGATCAATGATGACTTCAATAAATATAATATTCTGTATTGCAATTGAGATATTTCAGAAAACTGACAACTCAACGATTTTATAAGAGACTATTTTACGATTTTTAGAACCTATTTCCCAATTTTTAGAGCCTATTTTTGGTACCTAAAACAGCATTTTTTGCGACCTAAAAGTCCGAAGTTTACCAATAACACATCATCATTTGCAAACTTAAGATTGGTCAACTTTCTCCCATTGATATTTATCCCCCTTCTTTGAAGGGCCCAGTTTAGTTTCCTGAATATTGCCTCTAGAGTGCAAGTGAAGAGCTTGGTACAGAAGGGGTTTCCTTGTGTGACTCCTCTTTTGGTTTTGAAAATGTCCCCCTCTATTTCTGTTCTTACTCTCACCTTGCTGTTGGTATATATTTCCCTTATTATTCTTACCTACTTTGGGTTTACGGCTATTTTTTCCATTGAGTTCAATACGTCAACATGTTTTACCGAGTCGAACGCCTTTTTGTAATCAATAAGTGCGATTTAAAGTCTTTGGTTGAATTCGTGTGTTTTTCTATCACTTGATTGATTGTGTCATACTGTATTGTGTCCTGAAGTTGGCTTGTTCCGGTTGCTGATTCTCATCTATTAAACCCTTAACTATGCTGGTGTTTTCAGGTAGCGCTAATATGCTGGTGGGGTCTTATATACCACACTTAAAAATAATAAAAAAAAGATAAAGTAAAACAAATATCATTTATAACCCATAATATTATGAACAAGTACAAAATTGTATCAGTATTATGTCACCTGTGTGCCATTGATGGGGTATTATTTCATATATTAGGATCTTGTTGAAAAGGATGGTTATTACTGTGGTTAGATCTTCCTTTCCCCATTTAAAGCATTTGTTGATTATTCCATTATAGACATAGACAATAGACAAGTTTATTCGTCATTAAGCACTTCACACAAAATGCAATTGACTTCGTCATGCAACTGTAATTTGTAGGCTACCAGCCTACTACATTGATATATATAAACTATATATATATAAACAATTCTAAAGACAAACCTATTATTTAAAAATTGTCATTCATAAAGTCATTAATACTATTAAAGATTTATTTACAAACAATTTTAAAATCTAGTTTATTATTTAAAAACTGTAGTTTAAAAATTCATTAATACTAAAAAAAAGAATAGTTTAGACCAGCCAAGCAAATTCTTTGAAAAAACTTCAACAGGAAAACTGGAAAGTTCTTATATATTTTTAAGCCTAAATGAGTGTGGTAATCCTGTGTTCTCGGTAACCTAACTCTATTTACATCTAAGTCTCTACAATTTCTTGTGGGGTAGTCATGTATATTTTCTCTTTTCACATGACTATCAGAATTTAACTTTACTAAAACAGACTTCATAAATATGTAGACTAACTACAGACAAGATTCCTGCTTTGACAAACAATGGTTTACAATGTTCTGATTTCTTTGCTCCAGTTACTATTCTTACTGCTTTCTTCTGTATCTTCAAGACATTATTAATTCGTTCTCCGTTACCCCAAATTACAATACCAAATCTAATTATGCTCTCAAAAAAGGCAAAATAAGCTAACCTGATAATTATCTGTAACTTGTTTTTTTTTAACTGCTTAAAAGATAAATTACTCTTCATAATCTTACACAGATGGTTTCTATATGTTTCTGCCAAGATAGCCTACTATCAATATTTATACCTAAAAGTTTTACAAAACTATATGAAATGTCATGGGTTGACATTATTAAATTGTCAGTTATTTTTCTTGTTCAACAGTAAATCATTTGCAGAGAACCACTCTGTGTCTTCATTTAGGGTCTGTTCCTTCAAACAAGACAACTGAAACAAGTCACTATGGTTATTATTGCCCGGAGCCTTGTTATTTTTTAGATGATTAATAACATCTTCTACTCCTCTGTTCATGATGGGTGGGACTCTGTGATATGATTTCTCTGAATCACTGTTGTAGAGTCCTTTGTAGAATTGTGTGGCTCCTTTTACTATCTTGGATCTGGATACTGTTTTATCTCCTCTTTCGTTTTATGCTCCTAACATTCAGTGTTTCCATATTCAGTTCTTTCTTCACTTTTTAAATTGATTTCGAGTCCTCAAGTATGCTGCGTGTGAAGTTAAGGTTATATTCTCGTAAATCCTTCCTTATTTCTCTCTTAGTTTATTTTTATTTATTTCTGAATATTCTGCCATTTCCTCAGTTGAGTTTTGAGTTATTTCAGTTTCTCTCTCTGTTGATTGTATTTGTGGACAGTTTGTATCTATTTTTAATCTTGTCTTCACTTATGAAGGATGTTTCCGCTGCTTGTAGTATGCAAGATTGTAGTTGATTGTACATTTCTTGAACTTCTCCTCCTGTTTCTTCATGTAGCTGTTGAATTTTGTTTTGCAATGTGGCTTTAAATATATCTTTGTTTATCTTCTCCATTTTAGGTTTGTAAGTTCTGTTGATATGTCTCTTTCCCTTTTGTAGATTTAGCGTTGTCCTTACCATTCTATGATCTGAGTCAAATTTGACCCCTTCCGACATTTGTACATCATCGACGATATCTTTATTATCATTTAATATAAAAATTTAACTTGTTTTTCGTATTCCCATCTGGTGATCTCCATGTCTATTTTGCTGATAGTGGTTTTTTAAACAATGTATTCGTTATGTATAGGTTATGTTCTTCTGTGAACTGTATGAGTCATTTCCCCTCTCATTCCTCTGTCCTATGCCATAATGTCCCATTGATAATTCGTCATTTCTTCCAATTTTACTGTTAAAGACTCCCATAACGAGGATTCGTTAAGCAAAGTTTTTGCTGATCGTTTTGTCTAGTTTGTTGTAGAAACTCTCAATTTCTTCTTCTGTGCTCGCTTCAGTTGGAGCGTAAATTGGTGTTATCATGATGGAAGTTGTGTTCACTTTAATTTTCATTAACACTATTCCTTTGTTTATTCCTTTTTAAACACATTTATTTTTATAAAATTCAATTGATCAAGCTTTATAAATGATATTAATGTCCTTATTTTGTCTATTTCATTCATCTCCATCTTTTTTCCTGGACATGTTTTATACTTTTTTATTTCTATATATAGCTTCGAAAATAATATGATGCTTTAATTAATAATTAATATTACATCATAATAGAAACTCCACATTTTCCACTGAATAAGAATGTCTATAGTCCAAAATTAAATTAATTGCACACAGAGGATAAGCTACTAAAATAAAACGGCGCCATTTTATTGTAGTAATTTATCCACTGTGTACAATTATTTTTTTTGACTATACAGAGCGTAATATTTTTCTCTGTTTTTAAGGTATTCAAACTTACTCTTAAACTTGTCCTGAATATGTAAATCATCCAGGACTGAGTCCTTGAGCTTCCAATATCCCCAGCCATAAGTAGTTACTTTGTTAGCTGGCAAAAGATTTATCAATAAACTATGATGGTCACTAAATGCCACTTGAATAACTTATGCCTGTTGTATGAGTTTTCGATGTCAGATATTGTAATTTCTTTCTAGTCGGGAGGCGTGGTTAGGCCTGTGGTATGTAAATTGAACATTACTACCGTGCTTAATTTCCCATGCGGCATTAAGGTCCAGGTCGTCATAAAGTCTCTGTAGACTCTGAAGTCTCTCTAGTGGCGTCTTTTCTATGTAAAGTATTATTAAAATCACCACCTAGTATTAAAACAACATAACTATGTCGTAACTAATATGGTAGTTCTGTCGATATGAATTCTTCTCGTAATACCTTTTTATTGGTTCGTAGTGAAGGTAAACATTGGCGAATAACGTGCCATCTGCGGTTAATGCTGTAATTATTCTTCCACTCAGATGTTTTTCAGTATGTTGTATTTTTATGCCGTTTTTGTACACTATAGCTGTTCCTCTTCCTTCTTCTCCTGCATTGGTTATGTATGAATAGACGGGTCAAAAAAAGTCTACCTCTTCCACTTTAACTTCTTGCAAAAACAATAGGTCTATGTCATAGCCATATATATAATTCCTCAGTGGATGTTTTTAACTGGCATTACGCAGACAATATACTACATTGACGGTGGTCTAAACCTTAATATATGTCATCCAACAAAGAAGGAGGGCTATTAATAACCCGGCACCAATGCTGCATGTTTTGTTAGATAGTCGGGGCATCATCAGTAGGTAGTTTGTCGTTATCATTAACTATATATACTTTATTGGGTCTTTGGTCAGAGGCTACATTTTTCCGTTTACCTAACCATGGATCACGTGGACTAGGTTTCATTTTCTTGTAAGGGTGGATCTGTATCCTGTCCAGGGTTTCAGCGTTACTCCCTTCTGTTGTTTTATCCGCAAGCGTTGGGTGACATTGGTGAGAGTGCTCATCGGAAGTTGTAGGCATCATGTTTTCAGGATTTTGTTCACCGGGCGCTAAATGTGTGTTGAATGCTTCGTCTTCTACACTAACGTCAATGGAGGACGTATTAGTGTCAAATTTTGCTAGCAGTATTACAATTATTAGTGATAGGAGGGCCAGGATCTACCACTGTATTCGGTCCGCCCTTATCTACTTCATGGTCCTTGACTACTTCTTGATCCATATCTACTTTTTGGTCCATGATCTATATCTACTTCTTGGTCCTTATCTACTGCTCGGTCCATAATTCCTTCTTGGCCACTGGGGTCGCGTTCTTTACTCACGTAATGCATGATCCTCTTGTTCTTTATTAGCTGTTACAAGTGGCACTCGTCTTTTAGGAAGTCCACCTTGAACTAATTGAACTAATTCACCCCTTCCGTCTCTTCAATTCAATTCAATTCAATTTATTATCGCCTTTGAGTATAAAATACAATAGGCTATGTCATTAGAAGTGTATATAATTCATTATACAATACTAAAATACTTACATACTACACACAATTCAATGGTTACACATTAATATCAGCATAATTAAATCAATACATTCGTCAAGATTATAAAATGGATTATTTTTCAGCAAGGTCTGGATTTTGAACTTAAGTTAAGCAATTTTGCATTGTCAGGAAGTTTATTAAAAACGGATATTGCTATAAAGACATTTGTGGATTTGGTTTTAGACAATCTAGTAAAAGGTATATGAATGTGGTTGCTATGTCTTGTCCCATATGTATGAATGTCATTCCTTGGATAAAAATTATTAAGATTCTTTTTTAAAAACAACAAAGCTTCAAGTATAAACAAATTATACACAGTCATGATTCCTTCTTGTATAAAAAGTGGTCTGCATGGTAAATCTGGGGCTGATTTAGTTATTAATCTGACAGATTTTTTCTGTAGTAACAGTATATCTTTCAAGCCTGATCCATTTCCATACAACAATAAGCCATATCTAAAAACACTTTAAAAAAAACAAAATATGCTTGTCTAATGTATTGTTTAGGTACTTTAACAGTAAGACTTCTTAAAAGATAAAGCACTCTAGATAGTCTTTTACATATATAGTTGATGTGGGTATGCCATGTCAATTTCGGATCAAGGTAAATTCCCAGCAGTTTTACAGACACGTCTTCTTGGCTTGCTGATAGAGGTTTCAGGCTGAATGTTACAGTTTGTGTCTTATCATGATTTATTGAAAACTCATTGATAGAAAACCACGTGTCAATTTCCTCAGATACATTTCTTGAAAGAACTTGCAACTCTGTCAGTACATTGTGAGTAATTAAAAAAGTATAGTCATCAGCAGAGACATTGTCAGGCAGATCATTGACCATGATTAAAAATAAAAAAGGCCCAAGAATGGAACCCTGAGGTACACCAAACTTTATTTCAGCCTGGCTCGATCTGTTTTCATTTATTTCAACCACATGGCTACGTCCAGATAAATAAGATACAAAAAAGTTATATTCTAGATTAAGAATGCCATAAAGTTTGAGTTTCATCAGTAATAGGTCATGAGAAATCGCATCGAATGCTTTACTTAAGTCATATAAAAGAGCATGAGCGAATACGTTAGCCTCAAAAGATTCATAGATAATAAAATAAGATCTTAGTTGCATCAGTACTACGCTTTCAAGTATTTTGCTGATCACAGGCAGTAAAGCAATGGGTCTGTAGCTTGCTGGGTCATTTCTGTTTCCCTTCTTAAAAACAGGTACAGTTTTAGCGATCTTAAATATACTAGAAAATATTCCAGCTTTGAGACATATGTTGATACATAAGGTCAGAGGAATACATATGAACTGTATTACTGATTTAATAATATTATTGCTAAGTCCATAAATATCCTTGCTGTCAGAGTTCTTCATATTTTTTACCACAGTTAAGACGTCATTTATAGTTACCTCTTCCCATTTAAAGAGAACGTCGTGCGGCATAGATCTATTATCTAAAAGTGTATTAGCACAAACATTATAATTAGTTGCATTAGACCTCGCTTTCTCACAAATTTCTTCAACTAAAGTAGAATAGTAGTTGATGAAATTCTCTTGTGGGGTTTGTATCGGGACTCTCTGGTCCGAGTATTCGTTTCTGCTGTGGCCTTTTTTGTTGCATATGAAACATATGATAGGCTGACTATCATAAGAAATAAATGACCTATGCCCTGCCATATCCAAGAAGGACGGGATATGAGATTTCAGTATAATCTTCACTGTTCAAACCCCGTTACTAACTTTACATCGAAATTTGTCACCCCAATTGTCCGTATTTTGCCAAGGCTTTAGAAACATTATTATTAGTGACTTAAATTAGCAGGTTGTACACCTTTACTAGGCGAGTGCCTAGACCTGCGTTAACAATAACCACTTTACTTCTCTGGCCATTGCTATAAATAAACACTAACTCGCCTTGAGTCTATTAACTATCTTCTGAACTAATTTTTCTGTATTGCACTTCATAAATACCTGTCTGGTAATGCCATTTAGTTGTATAAGATCCATCTTCCTGAAAGCGCAATGTGTCGTGTATCCATTCGTGAATTTCGAATGCAGTCAGTCAGGGAGATTCCCTGTCCACAAAACTGATGACTATCATGTTTTTCCTCTCTACTGCCATGTGTCTACTTCATTAGTAGGGCCCGGGGGTTTAGCCACAAAAACATTACATCAGGTTAGTGGTGACTGGGTTATAGCTCTACGCTACCTATCTTGTAAACATGAGAAAAGGGTGACTCGTCTTCAGTGGCGGACTTAATACGTACATCCAAGTTGAAGGACATGTGGTAGAGGCAGTGTAGCTAGTCTAGTGAAATGATGGGCACTGCGTCATAGAATAGTTTGCACATTTAATCGTAATTCACCTAAACAAAATATATTTTCTAGTAAAACGAACAAAAATATACACAACATATGCATTAATATTTAGTAACATTATTCACAGTAAACGAAATATGCAGTAGTAAAACGAAAAAGAAATTGTCTGTGCATACACTTTGTTGCAGTGAATCAAAATATACATTTTGAAGTTTTCAAAAGAAAAAGATCTTCTATTTTCCTCCAAACAAGATCTGTATTGGGAAAAACTTCTCTCTACGTCGCATGACGTAACGGGGGTAAATTTAAATCAAGTTGAGGTATTAGTGTTTCCTTTGTGTGGGTTAATATCATGTCCTCCTGTAGAACTTTCTAACGCATCTCGAAAGGTACAAAGAGTAGAAAATCCTGCATTTTTCTGGTAGAATACTTTTTAATTTCTGCTGTACCTGTAGAAGTATTCCATCTTCAGGTTGACTCTTAGCTATAGACAATTCATCCACGAGTTTGATCGCTTGTACCATTTACATATTTCGTCTCTCTAGAAGAGTGACAGGCTACATCTAGTAGTTCCCCGAAGTTATTTGCAATGAACTTGATATTACTTAATAGCTTTTCTGATACAAAGTCTTTTGCTTGTTTTAATTAACGCATTTTGTTCGTCGTCAAGAATATTTAATATTTCAACAATCTCAAGGTAGTATTTTGCATAGTAGGCCTTTAGGACAGCTTCCAATCAAGTACACCATCTGGTCACAAAGGATTTCGGTGATAAAGGGATGTCTGGTTCAGCTTCTGTAAAGGTTCTTAGTCTCGCAGCCGATTTCAGAGAAATTTTCTTTACGTGAGAAATGAAACTGTCTAAATCTGAAAATAAGGATTGTACAATTTCAGCGACGTCACATGCACCAGTCTCGGGTACAGCTTCTGTATTTCCTTAGCAGCTTTTTGCATATAGAGACCCCATCAGTAACGAGGAGGACATTTTCACGTTTAACACCATCTGGCCATAACAGTAACATTCACTGCTCAAACAAGTTTAAAATGGTTAAATGGTTTATTCCTTCTATTAATTCTGATGTTAAAAGGCATCTTTCTCTCAGATGGTTTCACTTAGCGTACCAACAATTACATGCGCTACACTCCTCACAACACAATTTGTCTTTTCGTCTATGGAAACCCATACTAGCCTATACTGTCGGACATGGTGTTTCTAATATCTTTCAGTACATTTTCGTAGCACCGTTTCAAATATTCTTTGCGTAATCTGTTTCAGATGGCAACATTTTACCAGGAACTGTTTGAAATACTGATTTTCACAGTTTCCAGCAAAAAAATGTTAGTGCTTACCATCATGTAGATCACTAAAAAGGTATTGTGTCTGTCTGATCTAAAATTTGATGTTGAAGGTATATTTCCTGCCTCTCTTTCTCTCTGTTTATGCAATTCAACATTTTTAATGCTTCTTAGGCTACTTGCAAAATGCCTATGTTGTTTTATAAATTTATGGTAGCCACCTCTTATGTTTGTTGCACATAATTTACAAACAATATTCCGATCAACAGAGGAAAAATAATCACTGCCATATTCAACCATAATTGCATCTGTTGTGTTTTCGGACGTCCTCGTTTATGCAGGTATGACTTCACTCCAGTCCTGGATTTGTCAATAGGCCTTATAGGCCGCGGCATAGGGGTGGCAGATTTAAGAGGACTGATTAATTCGTTTATTTCGTTTTTCAATACCTACGTAACCTATGTTTAAATACTTAAAATTGTTTATTACCTACTAAAGGCCTAAAAATGAGTGATTATGATAGGTGGGAACTTCTAGGAAGGAGGAAGGGGCGGTGCAAATAAAGTGGCCTGTACTTATGAAAAGTATAAATCCGACACTGCTTCATTCACAGCAGTATTCCTTGCCTGCTCTCCCCACCTAATGCCGCGTGCCGCGCGAGTTGTTTACTAACACAGAAATCTTGCTATGCCTTGTGCACCACTAACTTGACGAATTACTGGCTAAACCCCCGGGCCCTGTTCATTAGGTATCTCTCAGGAACGACTTAAGAATACTTAAGAAAGAAACACACAAGCACTATCTACTTAATACAGAACTGTAGAGGTACCCACAGAGGAGCTGGTAGCCCACACTGTTCACTGTAGGTACTTCCAAGCAACTGTTTCCTATAGATTCTTGGACACATTGTTTGAGGCTTTTGTGGACGTAAAACCCCACTCCTCTCTGGACTATAGTTTTCCCTATGTGGTATAGGATGTTGCCATTGTCTTTTTTCCACTAGGGTTTCTCCTCGTTTTCTCACTTTGCTTAGGCCTAATATGTCAAATTGGATGTCTGATACTGCATCATCCTATTCTATTTCTTGTTCTGTCATTCTTAATGTCCTTATGTTGAGGATGCTCAATTTCTGTTTTCTCTTTATATTAGCCTTCTTGTATTTACCGGTGGGTCTGCCGGTGGTGTTTCATGATTCCAGAGGCCATTTTCTGTTGGCTCTTCTTTATAGTGCTTATAAGTTTTTTTAATTTTTTAATTTTCAATTTTATTTTATTTTACATATTTTTTTAATGATCTTTTATTTTGCGCCAGTCCCCTACGAGTTTCTCATTCACTAAAACTCCCTCTACTTGCAGCTTTAAACTCGCAGTCTAATTCCTACATTTTCCCGTTTTTACAGTATACCACTACTGAATCAAACAACTGTAGTGTTCTGAAACTGACCGCATTGTTGAAGGTCTGTAAGAGTCTAATATTACATCATAAAAGAGAGTCCACACTTTTAACTGAATAAGAATGCCTATAGTCCAAAATTAAAATAATTGTACACAGTGGATAAGCTACTAAAATAAAACGGCGCCATTTTATTTTAGTAATTTATCCACTGTGTACAATTTTTTTTTTTTTACTATACAGAGCCTAATATTTTTCTCTGTTTTTTAAGGTATTCAAACTTACTCTTAAACTTGTCCTGAATATGTAAATCATCCAGGACTGAGTCCTTGAGCTTCCAATATCCCCAGCCATAAGTAGTTACTTTGTTAGCTGGCAAAAGATTTATCAATAAACTATGATGGTCACTAAATGCCACTTGAATAACTTATGCCTGTTGTATGAGTTATCGATGTCAGTTATTTATAATTTCTTTCTAGTCGGGAGGCATGGTTAGGCCTGTGGTATGTGAATTGAACATTACTACGATATTGGCAGGTTGTACACCTTTACTAGGTGAGAGCCTAGACATGCGTTAACAATAACCACTTTACTTCTCTGGCCATTGCTATGAATTAACATTAACTCGCCTTGAGTCTATTAACTCTCTTCTGAACTAAATTATTTTGTATTGCACTTCATAAATACCTGTCTGGTAATGCCATTTAGTGGTATAAGATCCACTTCATCTTCCTGAAAGTGCAATGTGTCGTGTATCCATTCATGAATTTCAAATGCAGTCAGTCAGGAAGATTCCCTGTCCACAAAACTGATAACTATCATGTTTTTCCTCTCTACTGCCATGTGTCTACTTCATTAGTTATCTCTCAAAACCGACTTAAGAATACTTAAGAAAGAAATACAAAAGCACTATGTACTTAATACAGAACTGTAGAGGTATCCACAGAGGAGCTGGTAGCCCACACTGTTCACTGTGGGTACTTCCAAGCAACTGTTTCCTAT
The DNA here is from genome assembly GCA_964059195.1 of Ectobius pallidus. Classification (NCBI taxonomy): domain Eukaryota; kingdom Metazoa; phylum Arthropoda; class Insecta; order Blattodea; family Ectobiidae; genus Ectobius; species Ectobius pallidus. The sequence goes on along the minus strand of CAXKWD010000001.1, from coordinate 212,023,672 downwards.
TAATTCTTCGACACATTGTTGGAGGCTATTGTGGACATAAAACCCAACTCCCCTCTGGACTTTAGTTTTCCCTATGTGGTATAGGATGTTGCCATTGTCTTTTTCCATTAGGTTTTCTCAACGTTACCTCACTTTGCATAACCCTAAAATTTCAAATTGGATGTGTGATACTGCATCATCCTATTCTATTCCTTGTTCTGTCATTCTTAATGTCCTTATGTTGAGGATGCTCAATTTCTGTTTTTTCTTTATATTAGCCTTCTCGTATTTACCGTTGGGCCTGCCGGTGGTGTTTCATGATTCCAGAGGTCATTTTCTGTTGACTCTTCTTTATAGTTCTTATAAGTTTTTTTTTTTAATTTTTAATTTTTTTTTTATATCATTTTACATATTTTTTTAATGATCTTTTATTTTGCGCCAGTCCCCTAAGAGTTTCTCATTCTTTAAAACTCCCACTACTTGCAGCTTATAACTCGCGGTATAATTCATACATTTTCCCGTTAAACTGTAGTGTTCTGAAACTGAGCGCAATTCCACGTGAGTCCCCCCCCTTTCCCTTTCTATTGTGTGAAACAGCGGCGTATTTACTGGTGAGCCTGCCGGTGGTGTTTCATGATTCCAGAGGCCATTTTCTGTTGGCTCTTCCTTATAGCTTATAACTCGCAGTATAATTCTTTCATTTTCCCGTTTTTTTACAGTACACTACTACTGAATCAAACAACTGTAGTGTTCTGAAACTGAGCGCAATTCCACGTGAGTCCCCCCCCTTTCCCTTTCTATTGTGTGAAGCAGCAGCGTATTTACTGGTGGGCCTGCCGGTGGTTTTCCTGATTCCAGAGGCCATTTTCTGTTGGCTCTTCTGTATAGTTTATAACTCGCAGTATAATTCCTTCATTTTCCCGTTTTTTACAGTACACTACTACTGAATCAAACAACTGTAGTGTTCTGAAATTGACCGCAATTCCACGTGAGTCCCCCCCCCCTTTCCCTTTCTATTGTGTGAAACAGAGGCATATTTACTGGTGGGCCTGCCGGTGGTGTTTCATGATTCCAGAGGCCATTTTCTGTTGGCTCTTCTGTATAGCTTATAACTCGCAGTATAATTCCTTCATTTTCCCGTTTTTTACAGTACACTACTACTGAATCAAACAACTGTAGTGTTTTGAAATTGACCGCAATTCCACGTGAGTCCCCCACCTTTCCCTTTCTATTGTGTGAAACAGAGGCGTATTTACTGGTGGGCCTGCCGGTGGTGTTTCATGATTCCAGAGGCCATTTTCTGTTGGCTCTTCTGTATAGCTAATAACTCGCAGTATAATTCCTTCATTTTCCCGTTTTTTACAGTACACTACTACTGAATCAAACAACTGTAGTGTTTTGAAATTGACCGCAATTCCACGTGAGCCCCCCCCCCTTTCCCTTTCTATTGTGTGAAACAGAGGCGTATTTACTGGTGGGCCTGCCGGTGGTGTTTCATGATTCCAGAGGTCATTTTCTGTTGACTCTTCTTTATAGTGCTTATAAGGTTTTTTTTTACATTTCAAATTTTATTTTATATCATTTTACATATTTTTTTAATGATCTTTTATTTTTCGCCAGTCCTCTAAGAGTTTCTCATTCATTAAAACTCCCTCTACTTGCAGCTTATAACTCGCGGTATATTTCCTACATTTTCCCGTTTTTTTACAGCACACTACTACTGAATCAAACAACTGTAGTGATCTGAAATTGACCGCAATTCCACGTGAGTCCCCCCCCCTTTCCCTTTCTATTGTGTGAAACAGAGGCGTATTTACTGGTGGGCCTGCCGGTGGTGTTTCATGATTCCAGAGGCCATTTTCTGTTGGCTCTTCTTTATAGCTTATAACTCGCGGTATAATTCCTACATTTTCCCGTTTTTTTACAGTACACTACTACTGAATAAAACAACTGTAGTGTTCTGAAACTGAGCGCAATTCCACGTGAGTCCCCCCCCCTTTCCCTTTCTAATGTGTGAAACACCGGCGAATTTCCTGGTGGGCCTGCCGGTGGTGTTTCATGATTCCAGAGGCCATTTTCTGTTGGCTCTTCTTTATAGCTTATAACTCGCAGTATAATTCCTTCATTTTCCCGTATTTTTACAGTACACTACTACTGAATCAAACAACTGTAGTGTTCTGAAATTGACCGCAATTCCACGTGAGTCCCTCCCTATCCCTTTCTATTGTGTGAAACAGCGGCATATTTACTGGTGGGCCTGCCGGTGGTGTTTCATGATTCCAGAGGTCATTTTCTGTTGACTCTTCTTTATAGTGGTTATAAGGTTATTTTAAAATTTTTAATTTTATTTTATATCATTTTACATATTTTTTTAATGATCTTTTATTTTGCGCCAGTCCTCTAAGAGTTTCTCATTCATTAAAACACCCTCTACTTGCAGTTTATAACTCGCGGTATATTTCCTACATTTTCCCGTTTTTTTACAGTACACTACTACTGAATCAAACAACTGTAGTGTTCTGACACTGACCGCAATTCCACGTGAGCCCCCCCCCTTTCCCTTTCTATTGTGTGAAACAGCGGCGTATTTACTGGTGGGCCTGCCGGTGGTGTTTCATGATTCCAGAGGCCATTTTCTGTTGGCTCTTCTGTATAGCTTATAACTCGCAGTATAATTCCTTTATTTTCCCGTTTTTTTACAGTGCACTACTACTGAATCAAACAATTGTAGTGTTCTGAAACTGAGCGCAATTCCACGTGAGTCCCCCCCCCTTTCCCTTTCTATTGTGTGAAGCAGCGGCCAGCCTTGAATGAATTGGGTGTAGGTTAACGGAGCTCTAGATTGCTCCAGATCGTCAAAATTTCCCTTCCACTATTACGAGATTAAATATGGGTTTACTGTGATATAATCAGGCCTACGTACATTAAACGGAGTTCTTTGCCAGTGCATTTTGTGAAATGTTGACATATTTAAAGAATTTCCTATAGGCCTATCAGTGTATACGAGTATGAATCACGAACCACCGACCAGACAAGCCATCAGTAGGATAAAATCAACCAAACCGTCTGTCCATCCTTTTTTTGTACATTGGTACTTCCCTGCTTAATGAATTGATCTGGAGCTTAACTCGGAGATCTATTACAATAATAACTTCTTTTCTGCATATCATAATTGTAATTATCACTGATTAAACAGGCATTTTGTTACATCAGTTTACCGGATTTTTTATTCAATTCAATTTCAATTCAATTCATTTAATTCGTCAGGAAGAGCAGTAAAAAAGTAACTATCGACATAGTCTTACAAACATAAATACAGTATATAAATACATAGAATTGTTGTAACATTAGCTTAATTATTTTGAATATCACTTGAATTTTTAATCTGGTGTATTATGTAAGCGAGAATATTGTATTTGGGCATTAGCCTGTAATATTCTTAGTACAATAAATAAATAAATAAAAACAGTAAAAAAATGAAAATTAAAAAGCATGTTCTAAAAATTCCATCATGGAATGAAAACATTATTCAACTAGATGAGTGAAGATAACATACAACAATGCATCAGCACATACCCGATTTACCATACCATAACATATGCACAATTGTTCTCATTTCTTCATTCATGCATTGGTTCATTCATTCATATCATTCAAACATTATCATCATACTTTGTACTTGTAAATAATTTTGTATATCATTTTGTATATTTTGTATTTTGTATATTTTGTTATTTTTCTTATATATTTTGTATATTTTATATTTCTAAATTTCTAAATATCTATCTGAATTGTAAATAAGATTTTTGTATCATTTGTAATCTGTGTAGTAATCTGTGTAGTTAAATTTGTATGTATTGTATTTCTATAATAATATGTTTTTTTTAAATTTGTATGTATTGTATGCATATTGTTAAATGAAGATTTCATGCTTTAAGAAATTTTATATAATTTCTACATTTCTAAATATCTATCCACATTAACATATACATATTTAGAAATGCAGAAATTTGAATTGTAAATAAGATTTTTGTATTATTTGTAATCTGTGTAGTAATCTGTGTAGTTATATTTGTATGTATTGTATTTCTATAATAATATGTTTTTTTAAAATTTGTATGTATTGTATGGATATTGTTGTATGAAGATTTCATGCTTTAAGAAATTTTATTCAAAAGTTAAAAAAAAGAAAAAATTAAAAAAAAAAAATTAAAAAAAAAAAATTAAAAAAAAAGAGAGAAAAGAATAAAAAAATCTGTATGTGTACTGTAATAGTTAAAAAAAAGAAAAAAATTAAAAAATAATTTTAAAAAAATTAAAAAAAAAGAGAGAAAAGAATAAAAAAATCTGTATGTGTACTGTAATTTTGTAATAATATGTAATTTTAAATTTTAAATTTTTAAATGTACTTAAGTAGTTAGAAAAATGTATTGTTTGTATTGTAATGATGTAATAATGATGTATTTATAAATTTCCATCCGTTCATTCTGTCATGGTGGAAACCTGAATTCCCTGTACCCAGTGATGGCAAAGTCCGTCTGCTCTATCTTGTCACAAACAAGTTGAAACTCATGAAAGAGATGGAGATAGTCAAGAACCCTATGTCAAGGTTAACGGTACACCCACCCTGTTGCCGGGTTAATTTCAGGAGTATTTCTTCTTTCTAGTTTAGTTTGTTATTGGTTATCAGTGGTTGTGTAGGCTATGTCTGAATTGTGATCTTGTCAAAAGTATTTCTTTTCTTTATTTGAAGTGTTATAACTTATAATCACCATGGAGCCAGGGCTATTCTACATACTTTTTGAAGTGAAACTTCCTTAGCCCCGGTAGGGGTAAATCAAGAGCTTGTGTAACACTCAAAAATCGTCACGAAATTAATGTAACGCTCAAAATCGTCACGAAATTAGTGATGTTTGACGGAACGGACTGCTCAGAAAAAAATCAACTCAATGATTAGGCTTACCAAAAGTTTAAAAAATCCAAAAATTCAAAATTCAAAAATAGAAAATCCAAAATTTAAAAAATCCAATATTAAAAAATCCAAAATTAAAAAAATCAAAGATCCAAAATAAAAAAAAATAAAATTAAAAGAGCCAAAATTCCAAAATTAAAAAATTCAAAGATCCAAAATTCTAAAGTCCAAAAATAAAAAAAATAAAAAATAATCCAGAATTAAAAAATCCAAATATCCAAAATTTAAAAATAAAAAAATAAAAATAAAAATAAAAAATTTAAAAAATGAAAAATCCAAAATTATAAATCCAAAATCCAAAATTTAATGATATAAAAATCCAAAATTAAAAATTCGAAAATTAAACAATCCAAAATTAAAATAGTCCAAAAACCCAATATTAAAAAGTCCAACAGTCAAAAATTCAAAAAACCCAATAATCCAAAATTGAAAAATCCAAAAATTAAAACAAGTTTCACTTCTGTCGCGTGGCGTTCCACGCACACTTTGTTTTTAAATTTATTGTCGGGACTTTCATTTGTCTTTCTCATTTATCAAACTGGTGTGGGGAAGCAAGGCATCAGGTGCTAGAGAAATGGTTCTTAATGTACACAAATTCTGCACTAAAAGGACTGCCATCAATATCTGTCGCAGACATCATTGGAAGAACGTATCCCGCTTCACAATTTTTAGAATACTGAACAAAAAAGAGTTGTGATGCCAGCGGAACCATATTAAGAACCCCTGGGAAAAAGCGGCCAGCAAGAACTCCTACTGATACAGTCGTCGATACGTTCATAGCTCCAGGCACAAGAAGAACAGTGTACTCCCTGTATAAGACTCACTTTGTTCCTAGTTTAAACGACATAAGGGAGTCTTTAAACAAAGCGGATATATTTCACCGAAGTAGATGGGCTCTGAGGGAAATTCTGAAAACCTTAAAATTTCGTTATCGTGAAAACAAGGGGTCCCGGAAATATTTAATGGCACGGTCTGATGTTGTTTTTAAACAATTTAATTTTCTTAGGAAAATTAAGGATTTGCGAACTACTGGCCGTTCCATCTCTATATATATAAAAGGCTTTGTCCTGACTGACAGGAATCAACGTAGAGCCTAAACTATAACAGGTAGAGACTTGGAATTTTGACAGTACCTTCGTTTCATAATGTAGGTGCTCACTAAGAAAGGATTTTGAAAAATTCAGATTTTAAATGCCAAAAATCAAATGTTTTTGAGAATACTCAATCCCTTCTTACACAGAATTATCGAATCCGAATCACATTTGACATTAAAACATATTGTTGCCAGTGGGTTTCAGATGGGTTTGGAATTAAATTAAATCGAAGTTTGACAATTACAGTTGGCTTTGTCTATTTTTGTCATACCTTGGAAATTAAACTTTCGCTATCGCTTGAATGTTGTAAGCCCTAATATGGTCAAACATTGTTTTATTTGGACGAAACTCACTATACAGGGGTTTTCTGGACCAAGGAACTCGAATCTGAGGTCGTTTTTTACCAGGCTATGCTACCTATTCGTGGTATGTAGTCCACGTGATTTAGGTGTTAATAAATGTAATGATTTAACTATTATGCTCTTAATTTTTAATTTTTGAAATAATTATCGCGGGCGAAGCCGCGGGCACATGCTAGTCATATTATATAGATGAAACTTGGGTGAATGTGAATCACACAAAGAAGAAGGTGTGGATATTTGTGATGACTAGGGTTCAGGTGCTTATGACATAAAAATTTGGAAAATATGACTGTAAATATGACCTTAAAAAAGATTAAATATGACCTTATAAAGACTAAATATGACCTTAAGATAACAAAATATGAGCAAAAAATCCTACATATCCCTTCATAAAAGAACGTATTATCTATAAATAATGGTTCCAATTTAAAACTTTTATGACAATAAATTATTATATCACATTAATTCCATCAGATAATCACTTTTTTTAAACAATTTTACAGGATATTTACAGGTTTATTTGTAAAGAATTTCTAATCTGTTAATATTTCCAGTTACCACTGTAACTGTGAATTGAAAATCTTTTAGAAACATGTTTACCAGAAGTTGTTAACAACAAGGAGGAAAAGGTAATTGTGCTATTATTTGTCATTGTACCTTCATATTTCAGTTAAAGTAAAACGAAAATATTCGTGACTCTTTTCCGAAAAAAAATTTAAGTCGACAATTTAGTGCACATACTGCATAATGGCGCTCTTTTATCGAATTTATAGCTGAAATATGACGTTAAATTACAAATATTACCGAAATATGACCAATACCATAAAACTGACCAAAATATGGCTCTATTTGTAAATTAAAAACAGTCCGATTAGGATAATATATGTGCAATTCATGTTTATTTTGTATTATCGGCGGGAATGGAGGTCAGGATAAAAATATGACATGTCATAAACATCCGCCCCCTAGTGATGACTGATGAACCACTCGGCAACAACGATACTCCGTTGGCTAAAGGCAGGGCCGTGGAAAGAAAGCAAGGCTCCAGGGACAAATTTTCCTGGGGCTCGTCAAATATTAAATTCACTACCCAACTCGCCCTTTATAATGATATTACATTACTATTTAGATTATGTGATGATATTACATTATTATTATAAGTGCCAGAATGGTACCGGTACTTTATGAGATTGTCTGCTAGACAGTAGGCCTACTGTCTGTCTGTGTGTCTGTAAGCCCGATAACTCAAATACGCTTTATCGTATTTTCACAAAACTTGGTATATCATGGAACGAAGCCTATTGATTTTGGACCAAATCGGTTAGCTGATGCCGGGCACGAAACTGAAAAATACATTAATATGTTCTAATTAGGAACAATTTTATCTGTATGTAGGCCTACCAGTTTAATCTTCTGAAAATTATGATTTTAAATGACGAACGTTAGTGAGGCTACTTTTGAGCCCAAAAGGATTTCTGCTTCTACTTTTCAAGAATAGCAATTTTTCTTCAAGAATAATGCGTTTCAGAATAACTTATTAATTCCGTGTCACCGTTATACGACAGGACAATGCAGATAAAATAAACACAAAAACATAAGTTAAACTGTTCATTGACTTATAACAAATTTTCTTTTAGAGTAAATTTAGAAAGTAAAAAATAAAACCTGGCCAGCCGGGCCTCTTTTGGGGCTACAGCCCCGGCAGCCCCTTCCTCTCGTCGGGCCTTGGTAAAGGACAAGGATTCATAATTGTAATGGTTTCATTCCCAATGCCTTTTTATGTTTCCAATCAAAATCTACTGGCGACTATCACGAGGATATGTGTGGTGAAGTTTTTAAAAAGTAGTTTACAGAGCAGTTGATTCCTAACATCCCACCAAATAGTGTTATACAGTAAAAGCTCCTTATTCGCGGGGAATATGTTCCATAAATATGCCGCGAATACAGAAACCGTGAATACGGAATGGTAATTTATATGGGATTATAGGGGATACGTTCCTAGGTGACAAAATAAAAAAATAAAAAACAAATATATACAGTACAGTAAAAAAAATCAATTTCATTGAAGTTTTTTGTTTTGTTTTTTGCTTGAAATCCACCACCTGTACATTCACCACAACTACCATCAGGTTCTTTAAAATGAGCGTAAAGACGCTTTGCCTTCTCCCGGACCATTGGACCACTCAGGGGCACCCTTTTTTGGTTGCGGTCTTCGATCCATAATGACAACGCCACTTCCATTTTTGTTACGAATGTGAAAGACGAAACAATAAAACACGCAAAGCGGCTTTTACCATAGAACGGAACAGCAACATTTAAAAATATACTTCATTCATTGAGTAATAAGGTTGCTTTCATTCTGTTTGTTTACATTCTCAAAAACACCGATCGCGGCGAAGGCGGCTTATGTCAAAGTCCTCGGCGATATCATTTAACAACAAAGGCAAAGTTGTAATAAGATCTACAGTACTGTATTGTACTTTTTTTATTAGTCCATTTGACGGCATTTACAAAGGATATTGGGTTGGATACCTATTGGAATCTTTTTATTATTATTAGATCCGCGAATAAAGAAATTTTTAGCCGCGAATATAGGAATTGGGTCGCATTTTTTTCATCCGCGAATAGTGAAAACGCGAATGAAGGAAGCGCGAATAAGGAGCTTTTACTGTAATTATGGACAACGCGTCTTATCATTCGACTGAGTTGAATAAGCCACCTACATCGTCAACGCTGAAAGCAGATATGCAAATATGGCTACAGCTAAATATTATTGTAAGGGCAACAAAACCAGTGTTATATGAACTGATAAAAATTTTAAAAGATGGTCTTAGAACATACGAAATACCATATTTTACGTACTATAATACGCTCCAGACCATAAGACGCAACTTTATTTTAGGATGGAAATTTAAAGGAAAATAAATTTAATGCGATTCTAAACGAAAAATTTTAAACATAAACAAATTATAACTTTGTACAATTGAATCAGTGTAAATCACTTCTAACTTAAAACCTGGGTTGTACGAAAATCTCTTCTGTACAGGTGGCTTCGCGTAAATTTTAACAATTGAACTGATTTCTCATGAAAGACTGTGAAAATACTTTTACACCCTCTAAACCCACAATTCAGCATACTGTAAGTAGGATTTAAGGGAAGTGGAATTTGCGATGGATGGTTGGATGGAGTTAGCACAGAATAGGGTTGAATGGCGGGCTCAGATAAGCGCGGCAATGAACCTTCGGGTTCCATAAAATAGATAATATTCCTTTAGCTTGCTGAGGAATTGCCTATTACCATTGAGTAAGTAAGTATAACTTATAGTTACTATTTTGCTAAATAAGTGGCCAATCTATGCAGAAGTAGAACTTTATATGAAATCGCAAGTGTCTATCATCATAACTTTATCGTATTTTTTATAGTTTTCTTTTTATCGCACCTACATGCACCGATTTTATGCAAATTCACAAGGACTGAACACTGAAACATCATACCTGTAGCACATTTGATAATTAGTGAACAGAGCGACTGGATAGCTATAGGGCAGAGATGGGCAAACCCCTATCCATTGACACGCAACCCGCAAACTTTTGTCAACTTACACATAGTTCGAAAAGAACGGACAGATGGAGACACAAGCAGACAATAAGTGCAGTGGCGGTTGCTCATTCTTAGGGAAACACTAATTTCACTTTAAAATGTACACTACAAGAATCAAATAATACAAAAATCTTGAATTTTAATTTTTCTTTTACGTGTGCAATTATTTCACTATACAAAGGCTTAGAATGTGTCAACGCCTTTCCAACCGGAACTGTGCCGTGACCCGTCACTGCTTGAAAAGAGAGTAAGACGCATGCATGGGAATAATCCAAGGCTGATGAAAAGCCGCCCGAAGCACGACTATCGTGGAAATGTGGAAAACTTTAGTGCCAAAGCGAAGGAGATTGCTGAGTGCAGGTGTTTTGCTTGAACATGATAACGCCCGTCCTCATGTCCTCGTGCAACAATGAAAACCGTCGACGGCATCCGCCATAATCGCCAGATTTGGGACCATCAGATTTCCACATCTTTGGTTCATTAAAGGATCACCTTGGAGGGCAGAAGTTCAAGTCTGATGAAGATGTCCAATCGGCAGTGTACGATTGGCTACAGCGTCAACCAAAATATTTTTTTCTCTCGCGGTATCGAAGTACTTCCTATCCGAAGTGCGTTGAACTAGGAAGGGATTGAGTAGAAAAATAATATAGAAGCAAACATTCTTCCTGCAGTAAAATAGTGGGAAAAAAATTAATTGCGGTTTTCATTTGATTCCCCCTCGTGCAAAAACAAACCTTACATGGGATTAAAGAGAAACTCCCCGAGTTTTCACACTATGCCTTATAAATGTTCAATGTGAACACCATACATCACACGTCACACATCTAGCGACAGTCGAATTCCTCCCAAACGTTGGTCGTCATATCTGGTGTGACGGATTCAACAGCAACAACAATCCTTCTTCTCAAGTCTGGTAGCGGTGGTAAGTACACACGGTCCTTCACATACCCCCACAGAAATAAATCATATGGTGTGATATCGGGAGATCGTGGAGGCCATCGGGAGTAAACCATGTCATTCGGTCCGGCACATCCTATCCATCGTTGGGGAAGAACATCGTTTAACGAATCTCGCATATTGTGAAGAAAATGAGGAGGAGCACCGTCTCGTTGCCAAATCAAGTCTTCAGGTTCGAATTCACTTAGCTGAGGGAAAAGATAATTCTGCAGCGTATCCAGGTATAGTGCAGTTATTCATTGCATGGCCAGTCGGCTTCAAAGGTTTCGGTGTTTCTTTATGTTAATTGATCTGACTAAATCGGTCTTGGGTTTCCGCTTTCCAAAACAAAAGCAACGTTGCAATATTCTCTCATTGTTATCACTGACCTCAGTTCTTCCTTCGCTTTATTCAATTCACATGTGTTATTGTTTACTGTAACTTGATCTTGCAACCGCGCATTTCACTCCACGCGGAGTAGACGAGTAGCTGTCAAAATCGCCCCAGGGCATTCTTAGATTTTGATTGGCTGGGGTAACTAGCTGTTTGGTGCGGTAAAAACAAATAACATGGGTTGAGCTGTCGGCAAACCTTTCCTCCTAACGAAAGGAAGCCGCCTGGCCATGCAATGAATAACTGGACGATATGCAATGCCTGTTGCTGTTTTTGCATTGAAAAAGAACGGCCTGTAAACATTTAGTTGGGACATGGCACAGAATCCGGATAGGCCTACATCCGGTTGTTTCAAGCTGCTTCGACGGATGTTCTTATCTGTCGGAGGTTCAATTCCAAATCGCCGTCGGATAGCTCACTGTACTTTAACATTAGAACCGAACTTTGCAAACTGCAACAGAGAAAATGACGTTTGCACGGCAGTCGCCATTTTAAAATTTAAAGCTGTGACGCAATAATGACAAGAAACAAAATCGGTGCGATCAGGATATGATACTTTCACACTTTTTATCTAATATATAAAATCGAAAGTGTGTATGTATGTATGTATGTATGTATGTATGTATGTATGTATGTATGTATGTATGTATGTTTGTTCCCTATACAAATCTACATTTCTTTACCAATTTGTACGAAATTTTGCACACATACCCAGTTAAGCCCGGGAAGTAACGCGGTCAACATTAAAATTGAAATAAATCAGTCCTTCCCTTGAAAATTATATAATTTCTGAGAATATTATACTGAAAAAAATGAAATGCTGTTCAGTTCACATGACAACAATGTATTGTTTACTCTGATCAGTGATCACATAAGGCCTTGGCAACTGGACTTTAACGAATTATGATTGAATCGATGCAATATATTGGCGAAAATAATTACTAAAAAATGAATTACACGAAAATAAAGCAAAGTGTGATGCAGTCACACAACTTTCTCTACCCTAGACATAAGAAATATTTTCTCACTTCACATTTTGAGGTAGAATAAGAGGTCGTATTGCAGAGACAACTTAAGTGTGTGAGTATGCTACATCAGAAGTCGGTAAATAGTCAGTTATCCATAGCAGTAGGCTTTGTATTAGTTGAGATTTATCATAGGCCCTAAGCATGGGATTGAACATTTTGAGTCCTATACTCGCAGTATATTATGTCCCGGGTTTTAGGGGAGGAAAGTATGAAAGTGATACTGCATTTCTATTTTATTTCAGCCCCGAAACGGTTGTAACATGAGAATGAGAAATAAAATTTTCCGTCAAGTCAATACAATCTTATGTAATTTATGTTTCTTCTTATTTCAATCCCTCCCAGGCATGATGCGTAGAAGCAACGGAATGCAGCATTCGACATCCTCTATGAACCATAAAAAGCTATATCTAGCGTTTTCTGATGGAATAGTTTGAGTGTGATAAATCTTTTTCTTCATTCCAAGTTCTACATATATAGGCCTATTATATAAGGACCTAGAGTTTCAAAATCGAAAGTCCTCCATAAGTTAATTTCAAATTAAAAGATACAAAGCCCGGGCGACGCCGGGCCTTTTCAGCTAGTTTTATTATAAGAAAGAATCACGCATCCACTTTCGTTTGTAAAGCAATAACAACTACTTAAAACCCCGTCTAATATTTTGGAAGAGTGTATTCGTATAATATTAAGGTACAACCTCTATCAATTCGGCAGAAGTAACTATCACATCTCTCTAGCGGAGCCTAACAGGTATTTATTAATATGAAGAGGAAAATTTATACCCACCCAAAATGCAAAGAATAACAATAACAGTTAGCCTATAGATATGAGTAGAACATTAAAAACAAAATATATCTGTACTTACATATTACGATGTATTTGCGATGCAATCCCTTCCACACGATCTTGGAAGCTATAGTCATTCCTTGCAGACAAATTCTGGTGGATCTGTAACAACAGAAGAAAACATTTTATTCAATAAAATGAGCTGTCTGCTTCAAGCAAGTTGCAATAGAAACAGCATACCAATCAATCACTTTTGACAATGGTTCATATGATGGTAATATATAGGGTTCGGATGTTTATGACATGTCATATTTTTATCCTGACCTCCATTATCGCCGCAAAAACAAATTAAACATGAATGGCATATTTTTTATCCTAATCGGACCGTTTTTATTTTGCATATAAAGTCATATTTTGGTCATATTCATGGTCTTGGTCATATTCATGGTCTTGGTCATATTTCGGTCATATTTGTAATTTAACGTCATATTTCATATATAAATTCGGCAAAAGAGCACAATTATGCAGTATGTGCACTAAATTGTCGAATTTTTTTTCAGCAAAAGAGTCACGGATATTTTGGTTTTACTTTAACTGAAATATGAAGGGACAATAACAAGCAATAGCACAATTACCTCTTCTAATAGATATGTTTTTAAAAGGATTTCAGTTCACATTTGCAGTGGTATCTGGAAACATTAACAGATAGAAGTTCTTTACAAGTAAAACTATAAATCACCTGTAAAATTGTTAAAAAGTGATTATCTTATTGAATTAATGTGATGTATTAATTTAGTTAAATTGGAACGCATATTTTTAGAAAATATGGTCTTTTATGAGGTCATATTTAGGATGTTTGGGTCATATTTAGTCATTTTAAGGTCATATTTGCTGTCATATATTCAACTTTTTTAGGTCATAAATATCCGAACCCTAGTAATATATATATATATATATATATATATATATATATATATATATATATATATATATATATATATATATGGATAACAGATAAACAATAGTTTGAACAAAACATGTAAACAATTTTTACTATACAGGGTGTTAATGAATAACACCGAAATATTTTCCCTGTGTATAGAAAGGACATAGGCAAGCACCTGTTATTAGCAGATTTTTGCTCTGAGGATTCAATTTTCCCTGTTACAGCATAAAATCTCCCAAGGCATGGCCGCCACTGACTTCTAGCATTTGAAAAAAATGCAAAACAAAGGAATTTCTTTGTTAATACTGAAGTAATGAATAACAGAACTAATGCATTGGCGGCCAGTCATGTGGTTAGTGTGTAAATTTTGCAGATTATAATAACTCTAAATAATGATATAGGTCTTGATGAATGATTGAATCAGGTTTTTATCGATCACTGAAGGAATGAAGGAATGAAGTAAATTTAATGAAATTTAATGAAAATTTTAACACTAATTTGTTTCATTATTGACTTATGTGCACCAAATTTTAATGAGTTTAATGCCCTGTAGCATACACATTTTACGTCATAGAGCAAAAATCTCCTAATAGAAGTTTCTTGTCTATGTCCCCTCTATACACAGGTAAAATATTTCAGTGTTATTCATTAACACCCTGTATATTCTTATATATAAGGTGGTGCAATATGCCCACTGAGTCAGCAATGATGTTTTCTGCCATCTGATTTAAGAATGATAAGTCCAGTCCCAGCTTCCTAAATACGTCAGCAACCATAGGCGTAACCAGGCCGACCATATGGGGGGGTTATAACATCCGCGGGGTCTGGGGGGTATGGAATACCCCCCAAGGAGATGGGGGTCCGGGGCTCCTACCCCAGAAAATTTAAAAAAATAAGCAAAATAACGAGTTTTAAGCTTCCGGGGATCTCCCCCGGAAATTTTTAAAAATTAAGACGCAAAATAACGAGTTTTAAGCTTCCCACGCTTTATACTTGTATTAAGTAATTTATGGGCAGACTTAACAAAATCATACAATTTTCCTTTTTTTAATCAATGGGGGGGGGGGTTTCAAACCCCCAACCCCCCCCCTCGGTACGCCTATGTCAGCAACCGAACTGTATACAGTACATCGTGCTCCAAATAAAAGTCCATGGACAGTAAAATGCCGATCACCAAAAATCCTCCTATATTTTTCTTTAAAGAAAGGAATACAGCTTTCACATATATCCTTTTTTTCACGGTATACGTTGTTTGCTCGGTCGGCAGCATTATTTTCATGGGTCTACCTTATTGTGGGGTCAAGGATGTAAGCTTCATACGATCAGGGCCATATTCAGAGGGGGGCTGAGGGGTCTAAGCTAGTATATATATATATATATATATATAAGGGCGTAAGGCACAAGAGCATAGTTTTGATAAATCTTGATGTTTTTAAACAATGTTACCACTCACAAACACAGGTCTTTTCTTATGACTGAGCAGAGGTTTAAGGCACAAGTATAAATTGTTCACTGAGTATTTAAGAGATTTGAGGAGAAGGCATAAATGTTAAAAGCTCAAAATTCAAGATGTGCCTTACGCCCTTATGGAACTAGCCCCTATATACGTAAATGTGTATCATGAAATAATTGATTAAATAAGGGCAATTTGTTTAGGCATTTTTTTTGTCATTTTCAAAAGATAGGTAATTTTTGGGCAATTTTTAGGTCAAGTTTGGCATTATCAGGTCATTTTCAGCATTTTTATGTTTTTTCCTCGGCATTTTAGGTCACGTTTCAGTGGAGGTAGAGAAGAGCTTTTCCATGTACAAATCATTACTTTCAGGCAACAGACAATCGTTTTTATTTGAGAATCTCCATCATGTGTTCATAGTTAATTTCAATTCAGGTTTGTTTTAACCGCCATAGCAGTTTGTCTTGCAGCAATAAAGAATTATTTTTTCTTTCTTTTTAAATGGCATATATTTGCTAGGGGTAATTTGGTGGGCATGCCAGTTAAAAAAGAATTTATTTTTCGCTAAGGGTATCCAAATAGTATAAATTTACTTACTCTTTAGTAAAAAAATAAGTCTGTTTTTTTTTTAATTCATATATGACGCACTGTCATCCATTAAATTGCTTTTAGCAATTCATGACTTAAAAAATACTAATTATAAGTAGTAAAATTATTGGTCATGTTTTAACAACTTGTGTCATTTTTCACTATTTTTAGGTCATAAATATATTTTTATTTTGCATTTTTGCACTACTTTATGGTCATTAAATGTCTTGCCCTAGTTTTAATACAATAACAACAATAATAATAACTGTAATAATAATAACAATAATAATACAGACATGCATAAGGAACAATAGTCTAACTAGTGTGATACTTTGTCAGTGTCCAGTGTAATTCGGTCTTTCGACATTTGTAACGACCCAGCGACTTTTTAACGTTTCTATTTCTGTCAGAATGAAAGTGGACAGATGTCAAAGCGAGTACTTTTCAATTTCTATTTCCCTGACGTTTCTGTCTGCCAGACACACTATTTTTCAACTCTAGCGCCCAGTTGATTGTCTATTTAGTCCCAGTCACACGTATAAATGAGTTGGGGGGGCCATATCATTTACATTTGTCCTCGCTTCAGCTCTTTGCAATGTAACAGCGTTCTTGTGTTGTCATTTGTCTCCCTGCAGGGGCATGACGGCCACTAATACTGCCACATCACACATCCACTCCCACTTTTTTTTGAAATTGCCTACAGGGGCACTAAAAATTGCGAACCAAAGAACTTATTTAAAAAAAAAAATGTTCATGTTATCATGGTCAAAATTTGAATGTCTTTCACCCAGTAATCTAACCTACCTGCGTCTTTTGCAAAGCTGCATTTTTGCCTTAAATTATATAATGATCTTATTAAAATAAATCCTGACTTAAAATTCATAAACAGCAGAAGACTTAAGACAAAAAATAACTCCAATTGGTCATAGCCTATAACTAGTTGTTAAAATACATGTTCAATATTGTTGAGTTCGATCAATGAAATATAATAAATATGATACCAGTTGCCTAGGCCTTCGGTGCCCTTACACCATCTTCAGGGCATCTTTTGCTGGCTTGGAGTGCCAATAATTAAAATAAAAACTGCATTTCGTCACATTTATAAATTAAGCTAAAATTTATGAAATCTCATGGTCAACGAACATGTGGTGAGGAGGCAACAGAAGACATTTCAGTGACAGTGGTGAAACATCTCCCAGCCGAACTTTTGCAGGATACTTGCAGGGAAGTGTTCAAGCCTCCACCCTACAGCTCGGACCGCGCACCCAGAGATTTTCATTTTTTCCTACCCCTCAAGAAATGATATATAATTGGAGAGATTGACAGAGAAACGGAGGTTATCAGACAATGGTTCAAATCCCAGACGACAGACATCTACGACACAGTTGTTCAAAAGTTTATCCCGTGGCGAAAATGTTGAAAAATAGCTGAACACTGGCTGTGTCTGTTGCAATAAATATTTCCACGAAATTGTGTTTTGTTTCTGTAAACGGCATAAGGGAAACTTACTTTGTGGACGGCCCTCGTATTTTGAGGCAAAACACTATTTCTGAATCACTCTGGTGTATTCACCCTGATTCTCTGAAACTGTTTGCGGGATTCCCTGTTTTCTTTTTTCTTTCCCTTCTTCCCAAATGCAAGCGAGATCTGCTACCGATGCCACTCATCAGTCATATGAAGAAGATAGCCCTGTCATCATTTGTCCTAAAGCAGAAAATGACATAATCTAGAGGAAGAAAATAGGATCTCCAACCCGAAAGACACAGCTTCTTCCTATTCACTTTACCTATAAAAAAGATTCTCTGGAATGGAAAATGCTTCTTTTAACATATGACAAGTTGAGTCTATTTTTTGTTTGATAAAAGATGGCGAGATGAGAAATTCGCTTCCATGGCCTGTGATATTACAAAACTTCTTACATACGTTGTTTTTATTGCACTAGCAGGGAATAAGTTGATCACAGAACACATGTGGCTTCCTGTTTTATAAATAGACCTGGCATTTTAGGCTCTAAAAATTAGTTTTAGGCACTAAAATAGGCTTTTAAAACATATAGGCTTTTAAAAGAGAAAATAGGCACTTAAAATATGCTTTAAAAATGTGAAAATAGATATAGAATAGACTTTAAAATACTACAATATGCTCTTAAACTGTAACGTGATCTTTTCTTACTGTAAGAAACGTGATATACCTATTCTTAACGGAAATAATTGCAAAATTAAGACAGAATTAAAAATACATTTATCGAAAACAGTTTTGGATTATGGGTATGAAAAATTGACACAGTATGTCCCTTCTTACTATACACATGGTACTTGTTTTGAGTTAATCCTCCTCCGTCAGTCAGTATTCCTTTGGCGACAATTGTTTGGGAAAATCAAGTATCCGTGAAAAACCCGCCCTCTGCTGTTCTGCTCTTCATTTAGGGATGGCCATTAAATGGTTGTCAAATTTACAGAATTTGAATTTTATTTTAAATGTACAAAATAGGCATTTTAGGCACTAAAATAGTAAAAATAGGTTCCAAAGGTCCAAATAGGCATTTTAGGGCACTATAAAACTCTATAAATATAAGTGATTTTTCATGAAATGTCAACATATTTAGAAATTTTCAAGTTATTTCATAAGGAACAAAATAGGCATTTTCTTTGAAGCGAAGAAGGACGACTTATCACTATCAAACTATTCCCTCAGAAAACTATATATATGGCTTTCATCACTCATACAGGATTTAAAATTTTGCAACCCATTGCTTTTACACACAATGCCTTTTAGGGGGTTGAAATAAAAAGAAACAGAAATTCTGGCAACATAACATTTTACTGTCTTTATGGGATATTTTATTTCCCACTTTCATGTTGACATACAACCATTATAGGACTAAAATCAAAAGCAAATCAATATTACTTTCACACATTCTTCCCCAAAAATGTGAGAAATAATAATTTACTGTGCACAAAAGACTAAAAATATTCCATCATATCTTTTTTTCTCTTTTTAATAAACATCCCTATTTATCAACTAAATCAAAGCCTACAGCGACGAATAACGTATCAGTGGACAATTTATTTACACACTTTTGATATAGGCCTAGCATACTCTCTACCCATCGTTGGCATAAATTCAGGCTAAGACAATGGAAAACGCTCTCCCTACAATACCCTTTTATTCCAAATCAATGTGATGTGAGAAAATGATATTGACCATGCCCATGGTAGAGAAAGCTATTTGATGCATCACACCCCAAATTTATTTACCCCATTATTGACTAAAAAACTGAATTATATCTACAGTAAAAGCTCCTTATTCGCGGGGCCTATATGTTCCATACATATGCCGCGAATACAGAAACCGTGAATACGGAATGGTAATTTATATGGGATTATAAAATATATAAAAAAATAAACAAATATATACAGTACAGTAAAAAAATCAATTTAATTGAAGTTTTTTTTTTTGCTTGAAATCCACCACCTGTACCTTCACCACTTTTACTACCATCAGGTTCTTTAAAATGAGCGTAAAGACGCTTTGCCTTCTCCCGGACCATTGGACCACTCAGGGGCACCCTTTTTTGGTTGCGGTCTTCGATCCATAATGACAACGCCACTTCCATTTTTGTAACGAATGTGAAAGACGAAACAATAAAACGCGCAAAGCAGCTTTTACCATAGAACGGAACAGCAACATTTAAAAATATACTTTATTCATTGAGTATAGTGCAGTTAGCCTACTCATTGGATGGCCAGTCGGCTTCAAAGGTTTCGGTGTTTCTTTATGTTAATTGATCTGACTAAATCGGTCTTGGGCTTCCGCTTTCCAAACCAAAGCAACGTTGCAATATTTTCTCATTGTTATCACTGACCTCAGTTCTTCCTTCGCTTTATTCAATTCACACGTGTTATTGTTTACTGTAACTTGATCTTGTAACAACGCATTTCACTCCACGCGGAGTAGACGAGTAGCTGTCAAAATCGCCACAGGACATTCTTAGATTTTGATTGGCTGGGGTTACTAGCTGATTGGTGCGGTGAAACAAAGAACATGGGTTGAGCTGTCGGCAAACTTTTCCTCCTAACGAAAGGAAGCCGCCTGGGTATGCAATGAGTAACTGGACTATACACAGTGTCTTACTCGATTATACAGGGACCGGCAGAATAATCTGACGATTTTGAAATACATATAAAAATAATAAACATCAATGTAATGCAAAGTTTAATGATCACGTTTGTTAGAGCAATAATTGCCATTTACAATTCTTCCATTAGTTTTTGTTTGAAATGAAAATTGTGTCCGATCTATTAAAATAGACACTAAATTGGGCATTACTCCGGTACCGGTGAACCGATTTGGTTCAATATCAATAGGGTTCTTCCCATCGATATTATGAATGTTTATACCAAGTTTCATGAAAATCCGAAAAAGCGTACTTGAGTTATGGTGCGTACAGACGCACGGACAGACGGACGGACAGACAGACAGACAGACGGACAGACATTTTTTCGTCCCCCACACAATCTCATAAAGTACCATACTGGCACTTAATAAGAGGCCGTATAACCGGGGGCGTATTCAGTTGTTTCAGTCTGATGCAAAGATGCGTTCGACACGTAAGATTTAAAGGTTGTTTGTATAAGACGTTCACTGGCTTATAACTACCCTTCACAGTATTTTTACGAAACAAATTTTTAAAATAAAAGTTTCAACCCTCAGTTTAACGACCTCATGAGCAACATTTTAACAAAATCGTTTTAAATATTTCTTAAAGTATTTCTAAGACTTTTACTCTGCCGGTTGTATTATATGGATGTGAGACATGGTCGCTTACTCTTCGGGAAAAACATAATCTGAGAGTGTCCGAAAACAGGGGGCTTAGGAAAATATTTGGGCATAAGAGAGATGAAAATGGGGATTGGAGAAAACTGCATAACGACGAGCTTCATGATCTGTACGCTTCACCGGATATAGTAAAGGTAATTAAATCGCGAAGGATGAAATGGGCTGGACATGTTGCGCGCATGGGGAGAAAAGACATACCTCAAAATTTTAATTGGGAGATCCGAAGGAAAAAGACCACTTGGAAGACCTAGACGTGGGTGGGAGAACAATATTAGGAGAGATTTAAGGGAAGTAGGATTTGTGAGGGATGGTTGGATGGAGTTAGTACAGAATAGGGTTGAATGGCGGACTCAGGTAAGCGCGGAAATGAACTTTCGGGATCCATAAAATAAATAAGTTAATATTCCTTTAGCCTGCTTAGGAATTCTCCATTGC
Organism: Ectobius pallidus; assembly: GCA_964059195.1. Taxonomy (NCBI): domain Eukaryota; kingdom Metazoa; phylum Arthropoda; class Insecta; order Blattodea; family Ectobiidae; genus Ectobius; species Ectobius pallidus. The sequence goes on along the minus strand of CAXKWD010000001.1, from coordinate 212,002,263 downwards.
CAATGAGTAAGTAAGTAAGTAAGTAAACATTTGCAATATAGGACATTCCGACGCCTTAACGGCAGGAAGTTGGGATTTCTTAAACATCAGTGTTAAGGGGACTTAAAAGTTTGAAGTTCCGTTCATATAGGATTATACGCCGTTGTTAGATACGTATGGACCAGAGAGGACAGTATTTTCAACATTTACTTTAATATAAGTGAGTTAAATACTGTACTAAAATTCTTTATTTCATTTGGGTATTTTCTTATTTGAATCTTCGGCAAGAGATGGAAGTAGCGGAGGTAGCTAAAAACTGTTGCGGCGTTCAGACGTTATGCATAGTAAAAGTCCGATGGCTTCATGCTTGATTCGCACTGTATTTCCGTCCTTCTCAAGCATGCTCTGTTTCATCCTCTTCTCTAGAAACCCCACACATGAGATCAATGGGAATCCATCAATTAGCTTGTTAAATCCATGTTGACAGCTTGATCACCATCACTACATTGCTATTCTAAGCTACTCTAATCAATTCCCAGTCCAATTATCCCGATATGTGGTCACAGCCTTTGAGGTGATTCCGCCCGATCTTTATACACAACTATGCCAACAAGAATTATAAGATTTTTTAAAGGTACAAAGACAGTGATCCTCAGTTGCTGAACTTTTCTCTATTTTGTCAGTAAAAAGAAGGGTTATTAGCCTAATTGCCAAAATGGTATTTTATGAGATTGTGTAGGGGGTGGGAAAATGTCTGTCCGTCTGTCTGTCAGTCCGTGTGTCTGTACGTCCGATAACTCAAATACGCTTTATCGGATTTTCATGAAACTTGGTATACGCATTTACAATATCCAAGGGAAGAAGCCTATTGACTTGGGACCAAATCGGTTGACCACCACCGGAGAAATGTCCAATTTAATACCTATTTTATTGTGATATAATTATTAGAAATAATGTATTAAATGCAAATGAGTTCTGATTGCAACATATTGTTTTAGAGTCTTCATATACGGCTTTGGATGTTTCAATACTGTTAGCTTTGACAAGTAACACTACCCACATACTCCTTCACATATGCTTATCAAACTAGACCTTTGTTCTTCCGTAAGCCCTGCTAAATGAATCAATGTGGAGCTTAACTCGAAAATCGATTAAAAAAAATTACTTATTTTCTTGATATCTTAACTGCAATTATCACTGATTAAACAGAAGAACTTAATAAATACAACGATAACTTCACAACAATTCCTGGTTTGAACAAACAGAATCTTCCGTAGTCTTCTGTTTCTGCGACGTAACAATTAAAATATATGGCTCATTCTCCAGAAATGGGGCATTTCAGCTTATATATTTTTTAAAAATATTTTTCCCTGAAATATGTGTAACTTTGTTTTTATTTTAGAAGTGTAGAGTGAAATTAATTACCTTACCTTAATAGTCGAGCTTAATATTAATTTTATAATTTCTTAATTAGCACTTGAATAAAGAAACCATTATAATATTTCAGTGTAGTAGCCCCCTCCCCCCAAAAAAACTGGTAAATAATACTTTTAATATTGTTTCCACAATAGGCAACCAATAAAAGAAATAGGAGTTTTTAGAAAGCAATAAAAATTATAATAAATTTATTTATTCCATGGAGTTGACGAATTTCTAGTTAAAGCTTGCATATGGCTGCAAGAGTTAGGTTAGGATATCATTAGATTGTTTACATATCAGATCAACATTATATATGATTATGTAAAATATAAAAAAAATAAATTACTTTATTAATATAGATTGTATTAATGGCATGGAATTGATGATGAATTAGTGAGACATACCTGGAATTTTATTTTAATCTGCAATAAAATCGTACGTTGGATCAGCTTGTGGATCCTTTCACAACAAGAGTCAACAACATGACTGACACCCTTTGGTTCTTCGTTCATTCAGAGAAACCAATATACGATTAAATACTAAATTTCCCTTTGTCCATGGAGTTGACATAAAACTGAGTTTCATATTTTCGGCGAAAAATTCCAGAAATTAGTAAGCTTTATAACAGTTATCCAATAATGAATGTCTTTGGGAAAAAGTTGTAGGGGGAAAAAGTTACATTAAGAAAACTAAATATTCTAATCTGATTTTGAGCTGGTTACATTCCATGGAGTTGATTTTGAGCATATAAAACAGCTCAGAAATATAATAATTCTTATCAACGGAGAGAGACAAAATAAGTAGCGGAGTTTTAAAGCATACAAAATTAGTTACCATGAGAATGAAACAGCATAATAATATTCACAATTATACTTAATATTTGCCAAATACATAAAATGCCCCGTTTTTGGAGATATCGATTAATTTGGAGCCATATCGATTAATTTCTGTTGCCAGTTGTAAAACATGAGGCTTTGGTTTCTATGCAGACCGTATTCGGTCTTCATTTTGGAACACATGTCATCAGATATCATTCACCGCTTGAAAACTGCAACTTCGAACTGCCATCAAGGCCCCTTAGACCAAAGAGGCTACTGTATACGATTTTCCGACCTATGAAGAAGTTATCCTCATAACTAAAGCCCGGCTTTATAAGCAAAATAAAAAAGTAAAACAAGCAAGCAAACAAGAACTAAAACGTAAGAAATACCGTATTTTACGGACTAAAAGACGCTCCGGACCATAAAACGCACCTTGATTTTAGGATGGAAATTTAAAGGAAAAGAAATTTAATGTGATTCTAAACTCCTGCTTCTGTCATTGAAGATCGATTTGAAATGTGAAAATGTTCTTTCTACGTCACAGGACGGCACAGGCACATGTGAAAAGCAACAGAGTACTTCATTGCATAAACAAATTATAACCTCGTACAATTGAATCGGTGTAAATCACTTCTAACTTAAAACCTGCGTTGTACGGAAATCTCTTCTGCACAGGGGCTTCATGTAAATTTTAACAACTGAACTGATTTCTCATAAAATACTGAAAATACTTTTACACCCTCTAACCCTCAGTTCAGCATACAACAAGTGTAACGGGACAAGGCTGTTTACAGGTCATTGCCTTCATTTAAACCACCCGACGGAGACAACTCCTTTCGTATAAAAGAACTCAACATTCCTTTCTTTTCATATTGTATATCTGGCTTCCAGCTACCCTCATTTTATGATGTAGAGTCTGTGCCAAAATTTTTAACTTTCTTATCGTTTATAACACCTTATTTATAACTATCGTATTTCGGCAATATTTACCATAATTTTAATTTTTTTATTGTACTTCGGACCATAGGCGTACCGAGGGGGGGTTTTGGGGGTTAGAACCCCCCCCCCCATTGATTAAAAAAAAGGAAAATTGTATGATTTTTTAAAGTCTGCCCATAAGTTACTTAATACAAGTATAAAGCGTGGGAAGCTTAAAACTCGTTATTTTGCGTCTTAATTTTTAAAATTTTCCGGGGGAGGGCCCCCGGAAGCTTAAAACTCGCTTTTTGCGTCTTCATTTTTAAAATTTTCCGGGAGAGGACCCCCGGAAGCTTAAAACTCGTTATTTTGCGTCTTAATTTTTAAAATTTTCCGGGAGAGGACCCCCGGAAGCTTAAAACTCGTTATTTTGCATCTTAATTTTTAAAATTTTCCGGGGGAGGACCCCCGGACCCCCCTCTCCCAGGGGGGTATTCCATACCCCCCAGACACCGCGGATGTTATAACCCCCCCCCCCATATAGTCGGCCTGGTTACGCCTATGCTTCGGACCATTAGACGCACCCAACATTTAAGGCTCTGATTTTAAGGTATAAAAGTGCGTCCTTTGGTCCGTAAAGTACGGTAAGCATCAACATAAGCAAAACAAAATTACACGAAAATCTAATAAATTATTAGTTTCGTAGAACTGTTATCTTGCCCACGGCTGTTACCGTACGTAAACAAAGGTCATCCGCAGATTTTTTGTGTGAAGCTCCTGCTTCTGTCATTGAAGATCGATTTGAAATGTGAAAATGTTCTTTCTACGTCACAGGACGGCACAGGCACATGTGAAAAGCAACAGAGTTCTTCTATGATGAATTTCTCTTCAACAAATTTTTCTTCACCGGAAAGCTTTCTAGAAATCTGACGGTGTGTTTTATAATAAGGATTTTTTAGTAATTCTATTAACCGACAAAATAAGGGGATAATGACGCTTAGGAGTGAAATACTCTCTTTTAATGTGACTGTTTTGTGTGAAAAACGCTACTTTAAAATAAAATAAAAACTAAAACTAAACTCCGTGGCGCTACATCCCTGGAGGGACTTGGCCTACCACCCGACCGCTGCGTCATCTCCCGTAGGCAGATGGCAGGATTGGGGGCCATGTGGTCAGCATGCCGACATCCACGGCTGTTAATGGTGGTTTTCTTGACCGGAGCCGCTACTTCTCTATCAAGTAGCTCCTCAATTTGAATCACGAGGCTGAGTGCACCCCTACCAGACCTCCCTACCTCACAAAAATCCGAGGAGGTACCGGGAATCGAACCCGGGCCGACGGATCTGTAGTCAGCGACGCTAACCACAAGACCACACCGGCGGACAAAATATACAGGCCATGGAGGCCCAGAGTGTTCCAGGAGGTTGAGGCTCCCAGATTTTGGACATTCGGCACATGAACGTGGTAAGGTTGTCAGCCTTACGCACCGGCCGCATTTACCCCCAGGATTGCTCCTGGTATCCATTTCTGTTAGAGGCTGAGTCGACCCCAGGGCCATAGTGCCACCAGAAGGATTAGGCCAATTGAAAAATCCCAACAACCTCACCGGGAATCGAACCCACGACCTTCCGGTTTGTAGCGCAGCGCCTCAACCACTACGCTACGGCGTACCCTTTTAATATAAAATAATCATAAAAAAAGCAAGTAAAATTAATTTTCTCTCAGAATAAGAAAAAAAAAATCTGTTGTGAAAGTCACATAACTTCATCTGCCCAAATAAAAGTTAGCCTCTAGTATAATATAATATGTATGACATTCTCTTCATGTAAATTGGTTGTAAAAATGAAGAAAATGTCATTACCACGTCACATCGCATCCCCGAAGGATACATAACCCAAATAAAATATAATATATGGTCTAAATAATGCATAGTAGTATCAGCATAGTTAAGCACACATAATGACGAGCTTAAAAGACCCGGCGTCGCCCGGGTTTTGAATTTTGTAATTGGAAATTAACTTATGAAGGACTTTCGATTTTCAAATTATAGGTCCTTATATAGGTATTTAGAATTTGAAATGAAGAAAAACTACTTTTCGCATTCAAATTAAAATTGTCCTACGAAATATAACATTATGTTTATGAGTCTGAAAATAAATATGCATTTTGCTTAGAAATTCGGGCTCTGCCATAACTTAAGGTCAATTAACAGGTAGGAAGTAAGTATGAAATAAACGAGTAGGCCTACATTTTTAATACCGTACAGTACATTCATTTTAGAATGTAAACAAACAGCAAATCTTGCTTCTTTTTAAGGGATCACTTTTATTACAAGAAAGCTTATTGTTTGAAATAAAGCAGATCCAAGTCTTTAGCTTCGAAGTCTTAAGAACTGGAAGAGAGGGGGGATGTTTAGAAGCTATTAACGAGCCTCCCTGTGCGTTTTATGAGTCTCCTCGTGTGAATAGATTATCCTGGCTCCAAATTAGCGATAAAACAGAGTTAACAACCCAATAAAACTGTGATTTATTTATCAGTTTATGTGTTAGTTTCTAATAGAGCTTAACAAAATCTTTTTTTCCCCTAACCGGAATGCCATCTTTCTCGTTTTTAAGAACATGAAATACAGACCACGCAAAATATAAAATAGCAAAACAATGACAATTAGCAAATCCAGTCCAACTAATCTTGTAATATATAAAATCGAAAGTGTGTATGTATGTGGGTATGTATGTTCCCTATACAAATCTACATTTCTTGACCAATTTGCACGAAATTTTGCACAGATACCCAGTTCAGCGGAAAGTAACGTGGTCAACATTAAAATTTAAACAAAATATTCCTTCCCTTGAAAATTTACATAATTTGTGAGAATAGTATACTGAAAAAATGAAATCCAATTCAGTTGTTATGACAACAGTGCATTTTGCAGTGTTCACATAGGGCTTTGGGAACTACATAATACTGGGCTTTAACAAATTCTGATGCTATCGATGTAATTAATACATTGGTGAAAATAATGAATGAAAAACGAAATCCACGAAAATAAAGCACATTGTGACGCAGTCACATAACTTTCTCTACCCTCGACATGGAAAATATCATTTTATCACTTCACATTTTGATGTAGTAGAATAAGAGGTCGCATTGCAGGGACAGATTAGGTGTTTGCCAATGAGTATGCTATATCAGAAGTCGGAGAAACATCCTATCCATCAGGGCCGTATCAAGGTCCTTCTGCGCCCTTGGCGAGTTTGATAAATCTGCGCCCTCCAGTACTGGGGGGTCTGAACATTTTTTTTTAATTTCTGTAAAATTGTTTACTATTTTAATATAAAAACACTGTTAGGCCGAAAACCTCAATTTGAAAATGAACTAAGTGTTGGACTTTCAAGGTACTAAAACCTTATTTTCAGACGATTGAACTACTTAAAAAAGAATTAAATAATAAAATCATAAAAGTAAATTACATAATAGGCCTGAGGCCTACTAAAATGTTTAACACATTAACACAGGTAAAAGTATTTTTTTCGAATAGTTGAACCACTTTCATCTCAATAATAACGTACATTTTAATTTTTATTGTTATATCATTCCATACTGTTCATGATTTATGTTATACTCTGTCAAAAAAGTGTTAATTAAAGAATGTTGCATGACTGCTTTTTGTTTGTAGACAATCGGCATAATACTACAGATAGTTCACGTGCAGTAATTTTTAATAACCTGAAAGATTTCTTCCATTAACGTGGAATTTTTATTACTTGATAAATTGCACCAGTCTTAAAAAAGGCGGGATTTTTCATGGTTAATTTTGCGCCCTCTCTGTACCTGCGCCCTTGGCGGGGGCCCACCTCGCCACCGCCTAGCTACGGCCCTGCTATCCATACAAATACGTTATTCATAGCTGTAGCTTTTGTATTAGTTGAGAAATAGGGATGTTTACCATAGGCCCTAAGCATCTAAAAGAAGACAAAATAGGATGGAACATTTTCAGTCCAATGCCCGTAGTATATTATGTCCCAGGTTTTTGGAGAGGAAAGTATAAGTGATATTGAATTTATTTTCTATTTCAGCCCCGAAATGGTTGTATGGTAACATAAGAGTTAGAAATGAAGTATTCCGTAAAGACAGTCCATTTTTATGTTACCGAAATTTCTGTTTCTTCTTAGTCCAACCCCTACCAGGCATGATATGTAGAAGCAATGGGGTGTAATTTCTAAGCCCTCTATGAGAAATAAGAAGCTATGTCAAGAGTTTTCTTAGGGAGCAGTTTAATTGTGATAATTCATTCTTCCTTATTTCAAATTCTATATAGCCTACGTATATATGAACCTAGAGTTTAAAATCGAAAATCCTTCATAAGTTAATTTCGAATTACAAAATACAAAACCCAGGCGACGCCGGGCCTTTTAAGCTGGTATGAGAATAAAACAGTCATCAGATTGAAATATCACGTATGGCAGAATGCAATAAATCATCTTTTACTCCTGTCTGTTCCATATTTGATGAAAGTATTCATCTGATCCTGCTTGACCCTACTGTGCGAAGAACAACCCTATCTTGCACGCTTTACAAATAAAAACAAAAGGTTTAAAAATGGGTTAAAAATTAAATCGCAATATGAACTTTACAAATGTCCTATTGTCTCATATTTAAACAATCATCTATGGACTTACTTAACCGTAAATGACAGACTCACACAGTGATTCAATTGTTCCCCTTGGCGGTAATTCCTTACAAAATTGTATTTTTAGTAATAATGAAAATGATATCGATATGGGAACTTTACATGTGTGATGGTATGTGTGTATGAGTGTTGAAAAGGTAGTCAGCTGCATTTGAATCCGTTTGAGAGACTTCAGGATCGTTCAGTCGTAATGCTGTATTATTTCGCCATACTCGTAGACATTCCATGCAGAAGTGACGGCATAACAATAGAGTGCTGGAGTATGCATTCATGTATCATTTTGGACATCAACAAATTTCTCTTTCCTCTTCTGGCATAGATTTATATGGGATCAAACCATCAGAATATGTTAAAATGTATGTTTGTTAAATCACAATACGTTTTCAATCTCTCTTCCTCACAAGTTCTATTGTGAATCATGATTAATACATTTTAGCAGGGAGAATGAATTATTCTAGATCCACAACGGAGATTCGGAAGAAGAAAAATAAGAAGATGGAGGAGGAAGCTGTGTTTTCGTAAGAACCTTTTTAAACCTTTAAATCATATTTCGTTCGACAATAGCCTAAGTTTCGTAACCACTTTATTCCTTAAAACTAATTCAAATGCAAACGCACGTTTCATCTTAAGGCTAGTTTACACGACGAAATTAGGTTTCGTAACTGAGTTTCGCAAAGCTGCTTTTTACTTGAATGCTCAATTGCGAGATGTACTGGCGACAATGAGTTACGAAACTACGCAGTTTCAACTTTTCACAAAACTACAATAGTAATTTTGAGATTATATGCTTATTTAGCTTGTTCGCGTTTTGTAAAATGAAGTGGGAAGTGAGGAAACAGACTGTGAAATGGCTGAATTCATATGTGTTTCAAATGTGCATATGGGATTTCAGCAACTTACTGGTAATAAAGTATCCACAGCGTTAGGATATACAGTGAACGCCGCTTAATGTAATCGAATATAATGTTATCAGTCGGGTAATGTTATCACCTTTATGAAGGATTAATAATGATACGTTTTAAAATGCTGTTTATTGTGATCAAAGATTCGGTTTATGTTGTCACATTTCCCTTTTAAGGCTTTATTTCCAAGTACTGTACCTCATTCAAAATTTGCTTTTAAGGGTCTCGTTTCTAATTCAACTGTATTGTGTTGTACTGGAGGAAGCAATTATTTTTCCAGCTCACAGGATGACCAGTTCGAGGGGGTGGCATTACATAACTTTCTCTTTTAAGCAATAAAACATGTTTCATCCCTCATTTAAGCTGCAGCTTTTGATTTAGATGACATGCAGTAATGGCTAGTATAAAACGAAAATACTTGAACTGTCAGGCGTTAGATGTTTTGCTACGCAGTGTTCACTACAGATCAGTATAAACTTCCAAAAACGCTCGTAACTGAGTATGGAGTATTGGTTAAAGAACTCCTAAAGAAAAGTAAAAACAATTAAAAACGTTGTTACTGGTTGAAAAAATAGTTGTTTGTAGCCTATTACTGTAACAGCCTATGGGTGATTCAATGATTCACAGTTACGTATAATTTTATGAATAAATACTTTTAATTTTGTAATTTATTATCTTATATATATGAATAAATAACCTTGATTTAATTCCTTCGGCTACTGTTATCAATCGGTTAATATTATCAGATTAGCTGCGTCCCGAAGTGATCACAATAAGCGGCGTGCACTGTAGTATATTCAGTTTAGTGCCACCTTATTAAGGGGTTAGATACAGCTTACCACCTTAAAAAACTGTTTTTACTAAATAATTTTAAAAGTATGCAACAACTTTTTAAAATCATTTTGGTACAAAGATTAGGCCTATCTAAATATCAGCATTATTTTGAAAGCTATGAATTTAAAAGCAGGACGTTCCACTTTGCAGTCAAGCAGAGTACTTTAATGTTATGAGTTTAATGCACTTTTCCTGCGCACTACATTTTAAAGAACCGTTTCCCCAATATTTTAGAAACTACTGAACAGAATTCTATGACATTTTTTTGTGCAAGGTGCCACATGTAAATTTACAAAAATTACCAGAACGATGCCTCTCCTTTAAATATTATGCCAACAAAAATAATTCGGTGCTTAAATCCATTGAAAACTGTTGCATAAATTTAAACAAAAGTATAAATATTTTATCTATTTAACTAAAAACTTTTCGGTGGTAATTTTTGTTTTTATATTTTATGCCTTAAAATAGAAAATGAATAACTTGAAAATGATAAAAACTTTTGAGTTAAAAACGCATAATTTTGACATGAAAGTAGTTACGAAGCCTAATGGCTATCATGTAAATTAGCCTTATCTCATGATGGGACCATTCCGCGCGGTTTGCATATACGTATACATCAGTCAACTGCTGCAATTTCTGAAACAATCTCCTTTACCTTCTTGAATTTACGATTAAAAATAAAATAATTGAAAATTATATAACGTAAGGGTAGAAAGAGAAAATCATGTGGGTGAAAGTAACATTGAAAAAATAGCAACAGCTCATAAGTAGAGACCGGATTTTAAAGGGAATTCCTCTTTTTATATTTCATCACAAAACGTGATAAAATTGAACAGGACATTACTGAGTAACTTTCAACTGCAAATGACCTGGTTTTAACGTCCCTTTTTTTTTTCCTTTTTTTAGGCCCATTTCCCTTTTTTAGGAACTTTCCCTTTCCAGTACCTTTTTTGCTAATTTATTTTGAAAAAATCGTAAATTACCCAGTATTTGGTAATATGGAAACATTAAAAATTGTTTTCACTGATTGACCATTGAAAAAATAATTCCTCCCAGCAGAATAGAGCGTTACAGGGAAATCACAGGCTTGCCATTGCCTAAGTTTCCCATTATAATAAGGTGGGGAACATGGATTTCGTGTGATAATTTCCTCTGTGAGAATTTCAACAAGATCAAAAAATTTCTTCAGTCATTAGATGTTACAGAATCAGCAGCTGTAGAGCAAGCAAAGACTTTACATAAAACAAAGATGTAGCTCTCTGTTGAATTTTTACACTCTCTTACTATTATATCCCTTTTTCCCCACCTTTTTTGGCAATAATTTTCCCTTTTTTGGCAATAATTTTCCCTTTTTTCGTCCTTTTTTGGGGGAAATTTTTCCCTTTAAAATCCGGTGTCTACTCATAAGTTCACTGTCTGACCAGTTAGTGCGCTGTAAGCGGTGAAATCTTAGAATTTTCCGTTACCATGGCGGCAGTTACTATATGTTTATGTTTGGAAATCGTGTGACAGCAATATAGGAAAAAGCATATGGAAGCATATGGACTCTTATATAATATCTAGACTTTTACACCTATTTATACGTATTAGTGTTTTGAAAAGGCGGAAATATGATTAACATATTATCAAGTTGTCGAATGCCGCTTCAGCAATGGTAAGTTAAAATACACAACTACTTAACACAATCCTGGGTTTATATTTTTTTCCGTTTTGCTCTACGAATTATTAAGATTAATATTAAGTATTCTTTGTTTCAGAACCGAGTGAAATATATATATATATATATATATATATATATATATATATATATATATATATATAAGTTCCTTGGCTGCATAAGTAGATACATCAGTACTATGAATTCCAACCTGGGCCCTGTTTTATAGAACTTGCTAATAATATTACTAATATTATATTAATAATATTAGAACTCATAATATTATATATTAGTTAACAAAATCTTGTTTCATAGAGATGTGAACACTACTCATAAAATCTCCTCATTAGTCAGCTGACTGATTTGGAGGTTATATCTGGATTGCTGTATGTGTTTTTCAATTAAATTCAATTTTGTTTATTTGCCTTTAGAAACATAATTGTCATAGACATTGTCAAATTATTAAACTTATAAAACAAGGGATAAAAACAAGAACAAAATTAAAACAAAATCATGATCTTGCAGCATTATGTAACCTTAAAAATCTAAGGTAGGCCTATTAAAGTTCGCTTCCTCCACGCTGTAGAAGCATTTTTGCAAAAGCCACCTTTCCAGCACTGTCTTAAATTTTATATTTGAAACAGCTCTAGCTTGCACTGGCAATCTGTTAAACAACCTGACCCCCGTTGCCAGAAAGCTGTTTTTAGTCTTGCTTAATCTTGCGAAATTCGTCTCAATCATGGATTTCGTTCTGGTATTATGAGTGTGACAGTCCCCTCTTAGACTAGGTTGATCAAAGTTTTCTTTAACCATAAGGAGTGTACCCAAGGTATACAGACCAGGTAGTGTCATTACTTTCAGATTTACAAAATGAGGTTTGCATGTTTCCATCTGTGTAATGCTCATAATAACCCTTATGGCCTTTTTCTGCCATTTAAAGACAGTCTTAGAACCAGGAGTATTATCCCATAAGGTAACACCATCTTAGTCTTTTTGTCAATACTATTTCAAAGAAGCACGGCCTACATAAGTTATATCTTCATAAATGTAACAAGTAATAACTAGCTCTAAGAAATGAATAAATCTGCCAGGCACTTATACAAGATATCGTTAGGCTTATGTACTAAAATCTAACCTCAAATCCTAAAAACTTGTTATCACAAAAATTTATTTCATAGCGTATGTAAGCTTTTTCTAAATTGATAATTAAATCAGAGTGATTCATTTTCCACGATTTTAAGGTCAAGAAATCTGAATTACATGGGTTTGAGAATAACTTATTAGTCCAAATACACTTATAGAAAGACACTTAACATTATCAGTAAATTTTATTACGCCTGGGCCCTATTTCATAAAAGTTACAATTTTACAGGTGACAGGTGACATAAAATTGTCTTACAGGTTTACATTTTGACAATTGTGTTTTTCATAAAAGCTGACAACTTTACATAAATGTCATGACAATTTTGTAGATTTGTAAGACAATTTTACATATTGTTGTTTCTCAAAACTTTTGAGTTTACAGGTAAAAGTCTGACAAATATGTCAAATCTTAGGATACCTATCATTTATGAAACATTAATTTTTGCTGACATATTTACAAATTTACAAAAAATGTAGAATTGTCATTCAGAAGTGACAGGCAATCTTTCATATGTAGGCTAACAGAGTAGGTTATGTAAATGTGTGGTATAACTTGGCAAACTTTCTTGTGATTAAAACTTTGTTAACAAACTTGCTAAATTGTCTTGTTAATAATGAACACTAGTAGTAGTGATACTGGTAGTAGTGAAAGTGGTGAAGAAATAGACATGAAACCACCCAGTGTTTTTAGGCAATGGATTAACCTAACTTTCAATTTCAGTGACTTTGTATTAAAAGAGAAATATAATTCAATTATTTTCGATAGTAATAATCGATTGCTTAGGTATCATATTCGATGTTGAGACACGTATGTGAGAGCCATCTACAGTGTACTTTAGGTTTGACATAAAATTGTCGCGTTTATGAAATGGGTTCTTTTAGTCTCACAATTTACATTAATTTGCCTGTAATGTAAGGAAAAGTTGTAATATTTATGAAAAATACAATTGTCGTGACATATTGACAAATTTGTCAGACTTGACATAATTGTCGTATTTGTCACACCTGTAGAGTTTTATGAAATAGGGCCCTGTTCTTTCTTGTGTCGGAAGGGAAGTTTATTGATATAGGATACCATTCTTGTTCCATTTATTTATTTTTTATTTATTTATTTAAATTACATTTACAAACTTATGTACAAATACAAATACAAATACAAAAATACACAAATAAACAAAAAACATTTACAAATTTCAAAATTAAAGTACAAAGAACCAAATATTTATTTAGAAATACACCCGAATGAGCAAACTGCTCGTGCTCGGGTGTAGTTTCAGAACATGAGAGTGGAGAAAGAGGAGAAACAAAAACAAAATGAGAAAGAATTACTCACTTATAAAAAGGTGAAAAATGTAAAACATAGCTAGAAAAAGAAAAGACAAATTTATAAAAAGGAGACAAAAAATATTAAACACAAATACATACAATAAATAATAATACAAATAAATGACTTAAAGCTAACAAAATTACAAAAAATGTTTTACATACTTATTAAATTTAAAATTGGGGTAAACTGCGTGATCGGGGTATCTACTGATCATAGAGTTTTACAGTGGAGTTTTGATGTAGAGAAATTAATCCCTATGAATATTGCTTCTGCATAAAATTCCCTCATTTTCTCACTTTTGTGTGGAGTTTCTGTTATTTGCAACATTGGGGTAGTACACATAGTTGAAACCGGTGCATGTTCGTGCAGGAGCTTCTATTAGCTGTACAAACAGAGGCAAGGCGGACGTCACTATATGAATAATACATTCTGCAGACCTGGTTAGGCAATCTATGAAACAGTTTACTAATAATATCATCAATATTTACTAATAATTTAGAGCCATGAACTCATAACTAATAGTATTATAAAATATTCTTATGAAACAGAAGACTAATATTACTATATATTTGCTAATAATATGAGCGTAAAAGTTCTATGAAACAAGGCCATGAACTACAAGAATAAACATTTCTACAAGTTTCCCAAGAAATCAAATATGGACCAACTAGAACAGTGGAAACGTCTGTGCAATACAGACCATGATGCGAATTGATTTTAACATTACTAGACAGGTTAAATTACAGAATAATCCCAAAGCAGCTTACACTCGTGATTTAGAGAGACCCAGTCCATAATAATAGCCCTATAATGAAAATTATGCTGTGAATTCTAGTGTAATGTGCTCCCAATCTCATTTGGAAAGTGAAACTGAAGCTTCACCTAGTTTAGAAATCGGTTCCTATTCAGTTGATGTAGGCCTTGTCATTCCTGGGTCTAGTATGGATGAAAAGGATAAAAACAGTGTCTCATTGGATGTGGATAGGGGTGAGTAAGAATTTTTGTTTACGCCTACAGTAAATTTTTTTTATGTAAGAATTAAGCAGGCCTATATCACTGGATAACACGTGGTAAAAATTATTATAGGCCGTATATTTTTTTTAAATAGAAGTAGGTTCATACCAGTGTGTATGACTGAGTTAAAAAAAATTCAGGCAAAGTCGCGATGTGAGCAGGCCCCACGGTCGGGTGATGTTTTTTTGTTTTTCAGCGAAGCAGGTTGAACAACATGTGGTAGTTAGGTTAGGAACGGTGATATTAGTGATAGTGACAGGTTCTGTTAGGTTATGAACAGTGTATTAATTTAGTAGGGCATTCTGAATTCTCCCGAAATTATAATTTAGTGGCAGTTAGGTTAGGAACTGTGATATTTGGTTCTGTTAGGTTATGAACAGTGGTATTAATTTAGTAGGGCATTCTTAATTCTCCCGTTTCGTAAATGTGCCATATTGTATCTCTCTCTCCCCAGTAAAATGACTTGTTTTTCTCCTAGACAAGAAATTATCGTGGAATGGCCACATATCATTTTTGAGTAATAAATTATTCAGAATAATTTTTATTCTTTGTAGACTTGTTTCCTCCGTTTCAAATAAAATACCGGTTCTTAAACAGGGCAAAGTCGCAATGTAGGGGGGCCTATCTCACGATGTTCACATGTTTCCATGGACGGGTGATGTGTTTTGTTTCCCAGCGAGCAAGTTGACCAACATGACACTTCTTGTACATTGCTTATCCGAAATCGTTAGTGACAGGTTCTGGTAGGTTATGAACAGTGATATTAAATCAGTAGGGCAATCTGAATTCTCCTGAAATTCTAGTTTAGTGCCAGTTAGGTTAGGAACGCTGTTACTAATTAGTAGGGGACGGATTTCTATGACTTGTCATATTTTTCCCCTTTGCATTATTTCAGGTTTCCGACTAATTTAAACCCTATTCCAAGCATCCTGGTGAAAATGGAACGGCTTTTATTGTGCATATAACTGCATATTTAGGAAATTTTCAACTATTGTAGCGTATTTCTTATGAATATGCATATTTAAGTCGTACTTATGGCATATTTGTGTGCATATTAAAGAAATTTTGAATTTTGAAATCATATTTTGTAGATTTTGCATTATAATGATACTTTTGAGAATTTAAGATATTTTAAATAATTAACATTATATTTTTATAAAATGAATTGTAATGAAACAAAACAAAAATATATACACAATGTGTAAGTGGTAAAGTCATATTTTAAATTTTATTCGTCATATTTTAAATTTTATTCGTCATATTTTAATGGTTTTTAGGTCATAAAAATCCGCCCCTACTTATCAGATATCATTCGTGAAAAGTTCTGTTAGGTTATGAACAGTGATATTAATTTAGTAGGGCATTTTGAATTCTCCCGTTTTGTAATTAATGTGCCACATCGTATCTCCTACGGGGTTCGTTGTGTTGGTGAACCTGATTCCCAGAATTCTATGTGTTCAGCTGGCGTGACGTCCAATCACGAGTTTCTTCATCTTAAGGAGATCAAAATATGGCGGAATTCATGCTACTTTTCGCTAGATCGTGATATAAAAGAAAGTATATCGTTTAGGTCGGGTTGGACCAAATCATTCGTCGAGGCAACATCTCCTCTCCAGAGAACTATCTATAACAAAATACGTGTGATATTAGGTGTTTTATGAAAAGAAAGTTGGTTTTTAAAGTGGGTCCCCCCACATTCCGATTTTACCAATCTTCATCTATGTTGTGAAATACTATAAGGTATTCAATAGTATGGTTTCTTGAAAATCTGACGCATATGGTTACAAATTATTATTTTCTATTAATTAAGGCGTTACTCAATTATGGGCAATGCCTTTAAAAGATAATTGTTTCTATCACTAAAGCCTGTTCATATTAGTGGGCTGTGATCATCACCATAGCTTTGCATCAGGTTGCAACAACTGAATGCGTGCTCTTTGCAATGCGGCCTCTTATTCTGTATCAGAATGTGAAGTGAGAAAAATGTATTGGTCATTTTAAGAGTAAAGAAAGTTACGTGAGTATATTAATAAGATTTTATTTGGGTTGTGTATCCTTCGGGGATGCGATGTGATAACGGGCTCCGGCTTAGCTCAGTTGGTAGAGCATTGGCGCGAATAGCCAAAGGTCCTGGGTTCAAGTCCCAGTGCCGGAGGAATTTTTCTCCTATAATATTCTCATGTAGTGTCCAACAGAGACAATAATCTGTGGCTCATGAATGCTTATATATCTGGGGGAAAAATAGTTTTATGCTGCACCCTAGGCTCCTTTCTAATAAGGCCTGCCTGGGAAGGTGGGGTTTAGGGTTTCGTCACAGAAGAAATTCAATGCGAGACATAATAAACCTCGTGCTATTCAGTATATTGCTCCTAAACTAACATAAACGTTCCTAACCTAACAAAACGGCGGAGCTTGGCTGGGGTGCAGCATAAATCTATCTATTGCCGATAACGGCATGCTCTTAATTTTTATAATCAATTTACATTAAGGGGAAGTCATACTAATACATTACACTAAGAGGAAAAACTTTTATTTGGGCAGAAGAAATAATGTGTTTCACATCAGATTTTTTCAATGTACTTTACTATGCATGCATTAACATTTTTGTGCAGGTCCTAGTTATTTGAAAAAATATATTTAACATCATACGTAAGGTTTTCGAACATTCAATTTGCTATTTAAATTACTTTAGATTATAGAGTATAAATAAGGTAAAGAAATCCATCAGTAGGCCCATTCATGTAAATCATAATCAAAGAATGTTACATAAAAAAGGTTCATATTTTAATACTTGCCGGAGGAGACAGTTTTCAATTTTCACTTAAAAAATAAATTAAAGTAGGTGTGTCATTCTTTCTCATTTTGTTTTTTGTTTCTCCTCTTTCTCCACTCTGATGTTCTGAATCTACACCCGAGCACGAGCAGTCTGCTCATTCGGGTGTATTTCTAAATAAATATTTGGTTCTTTTCTTTCTTTTTCTTTTCTGTACTTTAATTTTGAAATTTTTAAATGTTTTTTGTTTATTTGTATTTGTATTTGTACATAAGTTTGTAAATGTAATTTACATAAATAAATATGTCAAATATATCAATTGAGATAATAAAATTAAATTTGAAACTGTAATTTCTGTTCAGGTTTCAGGAAAGTGTGTCCCTTAAGGCAATAGAGAGCCGATACTGCTGCCAAATCCGCCGCAGTTTCGAATCTAAATTATAGCTACCCTCTTTGTCCTTATTCTTATGCACGAAGAAAGATGTGGGATCACATTAAGACTAGGTGTAACAATCAGTGGCTATCTAGTGTTAAAGGAACAGTTACAAAAGAATTATCTTTTCCAAATATTGAAACCCGACTTCAAAGCAAAATTGAACCCGAATTTGCATTAGTTCAATTCTTGTCAGGTCATGGAATTTTTGGCTCTTACTTTGAAAGGTTTAAAATTATAAGGGAGAATGGTTATTTGTGTATCTGTAAAGAAAAACAGACCGTAGAACATCTACTTTCAGATTGCCCACTCTTTGAAAGGAAAAGATTTTCGTTAACAGGACACTTAAACTATTGTGATGTTAAATATGATAAACCACTCTTAAATTTTTTTTAGCAAGGATTGTTGTTGTAGAGAATTTCATAATATGTTCTATATTTAAGAGTTTACGATAATTTTATTTAAACTTTAGCAAAACAGGCTACTCTAGTATACAAGATAACAGGTACATTATACATTGTAATTGACATAAAACTACAGCCCTAATGTACCTTATGGTGAAATCAGTGGCGTAATTACAGGGTGGCAAGGAGTGTCAGTTGCCACCCCAGAATTCCCAAACCCCTCTTTTTGCCACCCCAAAAATCGGCAGTAAAAGTATCAGTTATTTGCAAACAAGTGAAAAATTACAGTTTATAAACGTGGTAAAATCTTGATTCTTTATTAAACTTTATTAAACTTAATATTTATGCTGGTATGGTATGTAAAAAGTTTTAAAAATGCTTAAACTACACCATTTTAACACCAAATTTCTAAAAAAAAATCCATACCCCCACCTTCCCACTCCAGTTAAAAAGCTGAAATTACGCCCATGGGTGAAAATGGGGCTAAAAGAAATTGTATATTGAATAAATAAATAAATAAATAATAAATAAATAAATAAATAAGGCAATAATTAACGATTCTTCTACATCCACATTTAATACTCTCTTTGTTAAAACAACGTTATAATGTAGAATGTGTTAATTAATTATACAATAGCTAATTGCTGGAAACAATGAACGCTAAATCACTTTCCAGAGTTCAGGGTGAAATTAACATTTTGCAATGTGACTGAAATTAGATTTTTTAGCACGTCGAACTAAATGACGTTGTTTAAAATGTATTGTTCCTTCATAATGAGCTATTATGAGCTATAGTGTGCTTTTATTGCAGTGCAAACAATATATTAGCTAGGTTACAAAATAGCTAAAGTTCCCGCACGAAATCTGTGCCGATTGCCTATGTCTTTGCATTATGTTTTCGTGGAGACTGTAGCGTCGATTGGCCTGCTACCTATCTCTCTCGCACAACAGTACCTTCCTTTTTATTTGTAAAGGCCAAGCTACCTCCCTCTCTCGCACAATAGCATGTCTCTCTCTAGCGAGTAACTGTCTCATCGGCACAGATATCGTGCGAGATCTTTATTTATGTATCAAGAACGCAAAATAACGCATTAGCGGACGAATCTAACTACTGGATGAGTCCGATAATGTTCTTGCGTACGTGGTGCATACAATATTTTCTAGTAAAAACTCTCTAAATCAGGGGTTCTCAACCAGGGGGCATGAGGCTCTTCTTAGGGGAGGGTGCAACAATTTTAAATTCATATTTTTATATAGTGTTGTTGCCTTGTTGGTCGACAAGAATTTTTAATCGGTTAACTTTAACCAAACAAATGCACAGACACATACCGTAATTATCAATAATAATAATAATAGTTTAATGTCGTAAACATCATGAATGATGTATGGACAGAGTCAATAACATTAAAAATTACATATCTATCTACTCTTATACAATTCAACGGCCCTAAATAGCGTGCTTGCTCGCTCGCCCGCTTCGTGAGACATCGGGTACCGTATACCGTATGTTAGTCTCTCGCAGTGTAAACTTTCATGACAACTACAAAATTAGTAAAACCGTTTCTTTATTATATAAGGCCTAAGTGAAATGAACACAATGAACAAATATTCTAATTTTATTTTTACTTACAAGTTTCATAGCTCTGAACCACAAACATTTTTAATACACTGCCAGTGTAAATTTCTTTAATATCCTGGAGTCAATTAATAATGGCGGATGATGCCGCGGGCATCAGATTTAATATATTGATAGTTTAATCTTCGAAGTATCGCGGACAGTAAAAATCCAAATCAATCACTCCTTCTCTTGAAAAATTATATAATTTCTGAAAATTACACTAAATTTATCAAATAAAATTCACATCACATTCATCTGTCAACAAACAGTTGAGAAACGATACGAATTATCCACCGCCGTTTCGAGAATTACGCACGAGAATTATACAGTTTAGAAGGCAGTGGTTCACAGTTATCTTTGGAACTGCATAATCGAATCTGATATCGTTTTCCCAGGTGGCGATTTCTAATCGTGGAATGTACTCTAAAGCCGGAATTTTAGCTGTTTCATTAATTATTAATGGTTTAGTTTAAGAATGATTCGCGTGCAAGCGTTAATAAATATAATGCTTAAATAATTATTATACTATTAATTTTTAATTTTTCAATTAATTATCGTGGGCGAAGCCGCGGGCACCTCCTAGTAAGTTACATATTTGCAGATGCATTTAAAAATTCATTTGTATTATAAAATGAATTTCTTGCTAACCATTGGTGCAAACGTGTTTTAAATCTTGAAATAGGGACACCAGATGCATATGGGGGTAACCTATTGAATAACATTACAGCCATTGCAGGGAAATTACGTGTTGTTACTGTCTGTCTGGCGGCAGGTTCATCAAGACGATGGTCACATAACATAACAGTGTGAATTTACTTTTTTATAATCTTATAAATTGTAGCTGTATTTTCCCTGTCATATTAAATAGTCATATCTTGTCCTCGACACGTTTATAATAATTTGGAACTCCAAATACGAGATACGAGTGATCTGCATTGTGCTCTGTCAAACATAAAACCTAATATCTCAGAGCTGGTGAAAGAAAAACAGTGCCAATCATCTCACTTATATTAAGTTTTTAACTCTACATTGGACATTTGTGTTTTTACACTTAACTTTTTTATGAACTGTACTGAGACTCAAATAAGATTCACAATAACTGTATATGCAATTTCGTGTTTCATATATATATATATATGTGTGTGTGTGTGACAACAAAAGCTTCACAGGACAAATAAGAATAATAAAAGAGGTGAGCAATATTAATTTTACTTTTACAAGTATTATAGGGATCTTTTAAAGTATAAAAGTACTGACAAACACGTTTATAGGTCTTTTTCTCCCCATCACTATCAAAGGGGGCGTGAGGATTTAATGATATTCGAAGGGGGGCATCAACACCGAGTAGAGCACTATCTACTTAGCATTGCAATATTCCTTCCTGGAATGGTAGGCCTACTGACTTTTGTTCAAAGAATTGATTAAGGGCTGAAATTAGTAGAATTTAGGACTTGATCTTGTATTTTTACCCATTTCAATCAGTTCATTTTTATTATGCATAAAATAAGCCAGCCATATTATGGTTCTGAGCGAAGCAGGATGGACAACTGTGAAGTGGGATGGCCAACTGTCCTTGCATTAAGGTAAGTACTGGCAGGTAGATTCTATTTTAGTGGCAGTTAGGTTAGTGATATTAGTTTTGTAGGGCTTACCAAATTACACGTTTCGAAAATGTGCCAAATTATATTTCCCGTGAGGTTTGTCGTGTTGGTTAACCTGTGTACCCAGATAAGATGGCCGTCAATTATAAGTTATTATCATGAATTACGTATTTTAAAGTAAGAGAATTACAGTATGTATTCTTATATATCTATATGCATAGGCGTACCGAGGGGGGGTTTGAACCCCCCCCCCATTGATTAAAAAAAGGAAAATTGTATAATTTTTTTAAGTTTGTCCATAAATTACTTAATACAAGTATAAAGCGTGGGAAGCTTAAAACTCGTTATTTTGCGTCTTAATTTTTAAAATTTTCCGGGGGAGGTCCCCCGGAAGCTTAAAACTCGTTATTTTCCATCTCTATTTTTAAAATTTTCCGGACCCCCTCTCCCTGGGGGGTATTCCATGGATGTTATAACCCCCCCATATGGTCGGCCTGGTTACGCCTATGTATATATGAACAATTTCGGGCCTAATTATAATCCTTGCACCTAGGGACACATTTTTAACGTTGTTTCGTTTAGTGAAAATTGAACCTGTAATGCTCTATCCGTCACACCCTGTAGCGACGCCTGTGGCCAGCATCGGTATTACTGTCCTATGTTGGGACGTCAAGATCTGGTCACATAATGAAGTTTGTCAGTGCGCCAGCTTGTGTGGGGCTTTGGATTACGTTTCAGTGTTTCCTGGTTTGCTTTGTTTCTGACCACTAATCATTAACCCTTCCTTCACCAGAGGTCAGGAAATCCATCATAGCAAGTTTGTTTATGTTGTCAGTAATTAATGGGAGGGAGCTTTCTCTTTCGACTGTGTGTTGTTTTCGCTACACAACAACTGATGCCTTTCCTTGCGCGTTTCAATTACAAAGCACACAAGTGTATAGTTACATGTTATTTGCCTACTGGAATAGTATATTGCGATACAAGTGCCGTAAGCGGTGCATACGGATCGAGGAAAAAGTTTTTTTTCAATTTTCGAGCTCCGTTATGCGCTTACGGCACGAGTATTGCATGCTATTTTTTGCACGATGATTATTTATATCAATTTAATTATATTGAGATATTAGCTGAAAATATTATGTTTATACACTATTGAAGATGGATGTTTTTTTCAGAAAGTGATTCTCATGTGTTGACTGTTTTGGGGACCGAATGTTTGTCCTGTTCAAGTCGCCACAAACTGGGGGGCCTCGGTTCCGGTTTTCCATAAAGGCTTGTATTATGATGGTTTTACTTACGGCACTTGTGCTTTTTGTAATTTTTACCGCACGAAGATTTCTTTTGTTTTCATAGCAACCAGATTGCGTGCGGGAATGTCAAGTTACGATCCACGGCAACAATATTCGTAAGTACCACTAATTAGTTACGTCGTGCAAAAAATTGTTTTACTTGTCGGTAGAGTATATGAACCTGACCAGCCGGCGGTACAGGAATTCCAGTTGTATTAATTGGAGTTCTTAAGCAAGGTTACAGATATTCCATAAACATTAAACAGTACTTAGTTGAAACCAGCTGTATGCCTATTATAAAATTACTTAACTAAACATAAGTTTTCTTCTTCGTAGACTGTTTCCCCCGTTTCAAATAAAGTACTTAAACAGATATACTTTGACCTTTTAGAGCCTCTTTAGTCATACGGAACTCATATTTGGGGTAGTCTAACTGTCTCTAGCTGATAAGGTATTATTCCAGGAGAAAGCAGTTATAATCTTAAATGGAAAATACACCTTTGATCAACGCAAACAGATTTTCATTGACACTAAGATATTAGTTTAACTTCTTTGTGCATTCAGGTCTATATTTTTTTCTTTGATTTCTAATAAGGAGAGAATAAATAATTATGCTGTAGGTCTACATTCCGAAATTCATTCTTATAATAATAGAAAGTGTAGCGCTCTTTAGAAAAATCAATTTCGAACATCAAAGGCTTTGAATAGCTAGGAATCTATAGGACTCAGACTTTTTAATATGTTGCCCCCAATGATAAACATATACGCGTACATATTAAACATTTCTAGATAATTTTTAAAACTTGGTTTTAAACAAGGATTTTCACTTGTTTAAGACTTTATACCTGGAGTCCATGATCTGACTTTTTAAAATGTACTGTTTTATAACCTTGACAATGCCTTGTACTCGATACACTGGCTATAATCAAATTGAGGCGGTCGACGTAAAAAGGGCACATAGGTGAAAACCCATTTTTGAGAAAAAAAGGAAAGGAAATATTTGTCTTAGTTTTTCTTTGGTGTTTTTGTATTTTTCATACTGTACTGTTTGTTACTGTATTATTTGGAATATTTAATCAAATATGAATAAAATTCATTCAAAATGACTTATATAGCTCATGAATTAAATAAATTATAAATGTTGAAATCAATATTATGAGCCCTTTTTACGCAGACAGAATTTTTTGTAGTAAAATTCACCAAATCAGACTTAAATACAGTGTTTAAGTTAAATTTAATCCGATTTTAATACAGTAGTTTGCAATTATGAAAAAATGAAGTGGCTACACATCAGTTTTAGGCTTGCGCACAGAGTACTGAAACTTTGTTTTATAGTAGCCTACTCAAAATAAGTTTTACACTTCATTTCCAAATGCCTATAAGTTTTTTCTTGAAAAAATATTTTAAACATCTTATACAATTTTTTAATATTTAGCATGGGGTTATCGAAGTACATTAAATTACTTCATTCTCTGTAGTAGTGACTTTCTTTCTTTTTTTTTTTTTTTACTTAGATGTTCAACTATTAAAGTGATTACATCAGTTTGAGTGAGAGCCTATTTTCTCTTCAAAAGACTCATTTAGTAAGAACTTATTTTAGATTACACGGAGGCGTTTTACAGATCAAAATACATGCCTTTTATTTGCTACCACATCTACATTGTATGGCCAAGGGTGTTCTCTTTGTTTCTTGGGGTTGAGTGTTTTTTTCTTGACCTGAGGGACAAATTCCATACACCTTGCTAAGAAAGAATCCTGTAGGATTTTTGGTTGACCACTATAAAATGAGTGAAACAATTGCAATAGTTCCTTTTGTGGTTCTTTCTCATAACACAGCTGTGTATACAGCTAACTTTAAACAGTTGTAACAACCTCAACTTTCAACATATCCCGCTGATTCTTTCACCATTATTGACTAGAGGAAATGGCGAACAAATTTATGCATTCTGCGTAAAAAGGGCCCATAGCTCTATGTGCCCTTTTTACGTCGAAGCCTCAATTATTATTATTCGTACTTGTAAAATAAAATCTCTCTTTTACCGCTTGTATCATAATCACAAATAACACTATTTTGAGCACAGGGGTCTAGTGGACATGAATTTTTGGTGAAACTGGAATTTTAGGGTCAAAGGCAATGCTTTCTCTACATGTAGTATATACAGTACCATAAGGGAGAAATTGAAAAATCAGAAAGAAATAAAAAGGAATTGAAGCAAGTATTTATTAACTCCTAGAGCGGCTACGAATTCCATTACTAATTTTTAATTAATAGAAAAGAGTTCCTCATACTGTGTTAATATAATGGATGAATTCACGTTGAAAGCTTGTTGTCAAAGCTCCTTAAGGGTACAAAGTGAAATGAATGTACAGAAAGAGATGACTTAACTGTAATTAAAAATAAACAGAGTACTTTACTCCCATTAAATAAATTAATAGTTGAAAGGGAGAAGTGCTTCAATTGATTTTTATGACGGCTACAGTATGAATAAAATCAGGTAATCTGGTGTAGCAAAGTGCCAGAATGCTTTTTGTTTTACTCAGTGATCAATGCAATTATGATATGGAGAAAATAAGTTATTTTTGTTATCATTTCCAAGTTAAGCTCCAGATCAATTCATTAAACAGGGCTTACGGAAGAACAAAGACCTAGTTTGATAAGCATATGTGAAGGAATATGTGGTAGTGTTATTTGCCAAAGCTACCTGTATTGCAACTTCCAAAGCCGTATATGAAGACTGTAAAACAACATGTTGCCTTCAGAATTGATCTGCATTTAATAAATTCTTTCTAATATATCACCATAAAAATGGGAACTAAATTGGGCATTACTCCGGTACCGGTCAACCGATTTGATCCAAAATCAATACCCTCCTTTGCATGGGCATTAAAAATGCGAATGCCAAGTTTCATGAAAATCCGATAAAGCGTATTTGAGTTATCGCACGGACCGACAGACATTTCCCGTTCACCATACAATCTCAAAAAGTACCATTCTGGTATTTAATAAATAACGCGTTCATTAATATTAACACGTTATAAAAATCACGAGCGTCGAGGAGAAAATAATGTTCTTTTGCCCATTATCACGAGTCCCAAGAGGGCAATGAGCAGTTTATAAACCCACGCGATAAGTAATTGTTTAATGTCACGTTATGTTTGCTTCTTTCAGCTGTGTTTATAGGCTACTCCTTTTAGCTACGAGGTCATATTAGGAGTTCGGATCTGTGTCTATACAGAAGGGTAGGCCATGGAATTATTGCTTGTCAATTGTTTCTGTTATTGGTGTATTTTTATGGAGTAAATTTCATCTGACATTAATTTAAATAGATATGATACAGGATGAAATGGTGAAGATGATTCATGGTATGTAAATACACAATTCGGCATTTGCCTTTACGATTGGGGAAACCTTGAAAAAACCCATGTCAAATTGCCCGACCACGGGATTTGAACTAGAGATGGGAATCTGTTACTTTTTTTGGAACAGTTACGTTACTGTTACAGTTACACGAAAGTAACTGTTATTTATAACCGTTACCTGTTACTTTTCTTGTATATTACGTAGTTAATCGTCAGATCACTTCCCACTTGTAGGGGAATGCCCTTTATCTCCCCCCCCCCACAACGGTTATGGACGTAGCCAAGGCTGGGGCTCTAGGGAGGGACCCCCGAAATAAAAAACAGTTGTAAAATTAAGCTTTCAATTAGGGATGATAATCGATAGTTAAAATATCGAGGTTAAAATCGGAGATAACCATCGATATGACGATAATATCGGCCTGAAAACATCGATGTATTTAGACAAAAAACATCGATGTATATTTAAAAAATCCCTTTAGGCAGGCCTACAGGCGGAGGTAGATTTCGAAGTGCTTTTGGTTTAATTTATTGTCGCTGCATAGCACTCTTTTTCTTTAGCCTTGGCATGGTAAACCTGCAGTAATAAGAACTGAATTCGGTAAAGAGGAAGAGCCTACAATCATTTGTTTTGACAACAAGAATAGGATATAATATTCTGGGAGGCCGTGCGCAAGATCAGCAATGAATAAAATTAGCAAAGCCGCTAAACAAGACAAAATTATGATATTATAATAATTCTTTTAAGTGTTATTATTTTCAAACATTAAAATCTCGCGTCATATGAGAGCTATCAAGAAACTATTTATTGATTTGTAGAGTACTCATCAAGAGCTTTTCAACGATATCCCACAAGACGTGGTTTCAAAAGTTTCGAATTTTCATCCCCCACCCCCACCCTCACTCGAACCCCCGAATCGTTGGTGTCACTGTGAACTCCATAGGGAGTACTCTAATTTATTCAAACAAAGTTTCCCTCTATACTTCATAGGGGCCGAGATATAAATGTTTTAAAATTTCAACCCCCTCCCCCGACCACCCCCTTGGGCCAATTTTGCCCATTAACGAACTTGTCCGAACTATTGGGCCTAGAAATAACATAATAAAATTTGGTTCAAATATCTTCAAAATTACGGCCGCTATCGTGTAAAGATATATATATATATATAAATATCACAAAATTTTTTTTTGAACGGGCGGTGGTTTCGTACTTAGGGGAGCATGAAACGTAAAGATATGAAAGAATTTTTCGAAAATCATAAAGTGGTATCCATTGCAATAGGTAGATTTTTCTTCGAAAATCTACCTAAAAGGGCCATGGTATCAGAAAATTAGGCAAAATTCATAAATAAACAGAAGAATTTCCATGAAAGCAATCGATGTAAAAAATCAATGTTTTGGGAAATTAAGCTCCTGTAAATAAAATTATATCGTAGAACCAAGGTAGCCTATTAATCTTCTTTTTGTTACAAAAACATCCATGTCGGGGAGAAACATCGATGTAGCAAAAACATCAGTTGTTTTCCATCGATGTAAAAAACATCGATTATCGTCATGAAAATAAACTTTTTGGAATTTTCCTGTGGTTTACAGCCAAAAAGATATAAGTATACAAAATTTCTAGTTTCTAGCTCATGTGGAAGTGGGCAAGCATTCATGTCAGTGAGCGAGCCCTTTTTTCGGAGGTTTTTAGGGCTAAAAATATAAAAACTACTTTTTGGAATTTTCCTGTGGTTTACAGCCTAAAAGTTATATGTGTACCAAATTTAAAGTTTCTAGCTGTAATGTCAGTGAGCGAGCCCTTTTTCGGGGATTATAGTGCTAAAAATTTAAAAAAATACTTTTTTTGGAATTTTCCTATGGTTTACAGCCTAAAAGCAATGTGTGTACCAAATTTAAAGTTTCTAGCTCATCTGGAAGTGGGCAAACAGTAATGTCAGTGAGCGAGCCCTTTTTCGGGGGTTATAGGGCTAAACATTTTTAAAAATTACTTTTTTTTTTGGAATTTTCCTATGGTTTACAGCCTAAAAGCTACATGTGTACCAAATTTCAATTTTCTAGCTCTTCTGAAAGTGGGCAAACAGTAATGTCAGTGAGCGAGCCCTTTTTCGGGAGTTTTTAGAGCTAAAAATAAAAAAAAACACTTTTTGGAATTTTCCTGTGGTTTACAGCCTAATAGCTATATGTGTACCAAATTTCAAGTTTCTAGCTCATCTCGAAGTGAGCGAGCCCTTTTTCGGAGGTTTTTAGGGCTAAAAATTAAAAAAAAAAATACTTTTTGGAATTCGCCTGTGGTTTAGAGCCTAAAAGCTATATGTGTACCAAATTGAAAGTTTCTAGCTCATCTAGATGTGGGCAAACGTTAATGTGAGTGAGCGAGCCCTTACTCGGGGGTTTTTGGGCTAGAAATTAAAAAAAAAAACGTTTTGGAATTTTCCTGTGGTTTACAGCCTAAAAGCTATATGTGTACCAAATTTCAAGTTTCTAGCTCATCTGGAAGTGGGCAAACATTAATATCAGTCAGTCAGTCAGTCAGCCGTGTAGCTTTATATTATAGGGATTTTATTATTAGTAGTAAAATTATCAATATTATTTCGAATAATTTACTACAGTTATTGAATTCATATTTCATGCTATATACCCACATTCTAAGTTTAAATTGTCCAGTAAAGGCAATATCGTATTTTGATAAATTTTTAAGTGGTATGTAAAGCAAGAAATATATATGAGATCAGACAGCATGAATTCTATGCATGAACTCTTGACGCCCATTAATAATTAAAAAAATAACTTTTTAAATTTTTTTTATTTTTTTTATTCTTATTTTTTTGTAATTTTTATTTTTTAATATTTTTATTTTTTTGTTTTTTTATTATTTTAATTTTTTATTTTTTTAATTATTTTTGTTTTAATTAAGAAAATAACTTTTTAATTTTTTTATTCTTTATTTATTTTTTATTCTTTTTTTTTTGTAATTTTAATTTTTTAAATTTTTATTTTTTAATATTTTTATTTTTATTTTTTGTTTTTTTATTATTTTAATTTTTTATTATTTTTTATTTTTTAATTATTTTTGTTTTTCAAATATTGGAAGTAACAGATGTAACGGAACGAGGCGAAAGTCACGGATAAAACACTTGTAACAGAAATATTAGAATTAACTGTAACAGGTCAGAGTAACTGGAGCAGGTGGAAATATCAGTAACGGGTCCAAATAACTGGAGCAGGCGAGAGTATCAGTAACAGGTCAGAGTAACTGGAGCAGGTGGAAATAACAGTAACGGGTCCAAATAACTGGAGCAGGCGAGAGTATCAGTAACAGGTCAGATTAACTGGAGCAGGTGGAAATAACAGTAACGGGTCCGTGTAACTGGAGCAGGTGAAAATAATGTAACGGGTGTAACTCTCGACACGTTACTTTGTTCCAGACCAGTTACATTCGCTCGACACCGACAAATTTCTCAACGCAACTAATAATAACAATAATAATAAGTAAATAAATAAAATAAAAATAAAAATAAAAATAAAAGTATTAAAAAACCCTGAGAAAAAGGAGAGCTGCTGAGAAATTTGGAGAAACTATACAGAATTCTTATATATTTATATATCTTTACACGCTAGCGGCCGTAATTTTGAAGATATTTGAACCAAATTTTATTATGTTATTTCTAGGCCCAATAGTTAATGAGCAAAATTGGCCCAAGGGGGGGTCGTGGGAGGGGGTTGAAATTTTGAAAAAATTATATCTCGGCCCCTATGAAGTATAGAGAGAAACTTTGTTGGAATAAATTAGAGTACTCCCTATGGAGTTCACAGTGACAGTAACGATTCGGGGGTTTTAGGGGTACGAGTAGGGGTGGGGGATGGAAATTCGAAATTTTTGAAACCACGTCTTGTGGGGTATCGTTGAAAAGCTCTTGATGAGTACTCTACAAATCAATACCTAGTTTTTCGATAGCTCTCATATAAGGCAAGATTTGAATGTTTTAAACAAGTGCTCTTTCCTCTTTTTTGCAGTTATTATTGCGGGTTTATCATGCCAAGGCTAAAGAAGAAGAGAACTGCGCAGTGACAATAAATTAAACCAAAAGTACTTCGAAATCTACCTCAGCCTGTTGGCCTGCCTAAAGGGATTTTATTTCACTTCACACAAATGCAATTAATAGGAAATGATCAATCCCCGCCATTTCATGCAGATGTCTAAACTTAAATAGATGAATTTTCGCTTCTCATTGCAATGATTGCGCGATGGCGTAGTGGGTAAGATGAAGGTTGAATAGTATAGGAAAGGGTAAAGAAGTGGTGAAGGGGGGGAGTCAGAATTTCCAATACTGCTAGTTGTTCCACCATTCACTTCTAGATGTCTCGAGTGGGAAGAGCTAAAGGGACGACCTGATTTTCCCTCGTTTTTTAATAAAAAAATCCCGGGGGAGGACCCCCATTTTTTGGATTTCCAAATAATAGCAAACTTTCGTCTGTGTCGGTCCCTCCTTTCAGTATTTTCTGGTTCCGCCTTTGGTTGAGACGAAAATAAGCTATCCTAGAAGGAGCTTTGGTAACCGTTACTTTTGATTTTTTGTAACAGGTCGTTACCGTTACATACATGTAACAGTTACAAAGTAACAGTTACAAGAAATATTCCCCATCTCTAATTTGAACCTGATGAGTATTTCAGTCAATGGTCATTTATATTATAGGCTCCATAATGACGGAAATATAAAACATGACCCGAGATGGTAACTTCTTGGACTCGCATTCGGGGGTACCAGGTTCAATGTAGCGCCATTGGGTTTAGTTTAGTTTAGACTAAATCTCGATATCTCTCTACGTAAGCGTTTCTCAACCTTTTTGAACCCGAGGACATCTAAAATGTCTAAAAAAATTACGGACCCATAATTTTACATCCCATTTTTAAAAGTAGGCTATATGTAGGCCTATATTCTTAATATTTGGAGTATTATAAATCTAAATACTTTTTTTTTTAATTTGATGGAAACATAGTTATTGAATTGGAAGTAAACTATGGACAGTAAAATTATATTTTGTACAGACTTTAATATTTATTACCAACTTGATAATATAATTAGGAAAGATTAGAGTACTACCGAGCCATATCAACTGCACATGCTTAACACAGGTTTACCGGTATCAAACACTCTGATACATTCAACAATAAAACCCTTAAGAGAGCGCCTGTAATAACAAATTCCGATTAAGTCTTATTTCTCAGGGTTTTGAATGAAAGAGGGAACCATAGACGTCAGAGCATCAGGGGTTTCAAACTGTGGTTCGTAACTGCAGAAGTAAAGAAACTTGCAATAGGACCTGTATTTTCGAAGATTAAAAAAAAATTACATCTAGTGTCCATTTTATGTGAAATTTTTTTACTTCTTTACTTTCCCCATGCTTTATGATATTTTTAAATTATGTCTGCGGACTTTCTGCACCATCTTAGGTTGAGAAACGCTGCTCTATGTCAATTGCTGACGGATTATTTTCTACGTCTACACCTACCGTAATTATATGTAGGGAAAACGAAAAAATAATTACATTATGATATCGTGTTGGGATAACCGTTGGAAAGCAAGCACTAAAGGCTTACTAACAAAATAATTATTTTTTCCTTCTGTTACTGAAAGACTAAGCTGTAATTATCTAACACCCAACTTCGTTCTCACACAGTTTATGTCAGGCCACGGTAAATTAAAAATATATTTAGACAGATTCAAAATTGACCCCAGTGATTGTCAGTGTAGATGCGACGAAGGAAAAGAAACAATACACCTTCTGCTATTCGAGTGTAGTATATATGAAAGAGCACGATTGACGTTAATACTTAATTTAGATTCTTGCAGTAAATGTTATGAAAACCTGTTATACATCATATTTAACAAGAAGTGCTGTTCTTATGAATTTCAAAAGTACGTTCAATATATTCATAAATCAATGTAAATAATGGTATTATAGTTTAAAACAGTTTCTAATCTTAGTATCAATTTAATAGTTTATATTAGGGTAGTAATATTAGTAGATTGTCAGCTTGCACTCAACGTAAGCTTTTCTGCTAGAAATAATATTGTTCTGTATATGCTCTGTATTCTACTATAGCCCTTAAGTTTTATAGTTTTATATTAGCTGGATGACAGATAAGCCTAGTAATTAATTTCAAGTTTACACTCATTGTATCTCTTATTGCTAGAAAGCAAGATTTGTTTTTGTATGTTATATTACATTATGTATTAACTATAGCCCTAACATGCTATGTAGCAAAATAGGGTTTAAATAATGGGAGATTCATTATTATAACTTAAGACTCCGCAGAACTGAGTTATGTAGTACATGTACTTGCTAACAAAATGCTGAAAAAATTTTCTCTAGGGAGATGAAAAGAGGAATATTTTATAAGCTAACAGGATATACAAGGAAATGAGTTTAAACATTAATTTAGCTGAAGGGAAGGGGAAATAAAATACGAAAAGGAAGGATGAAAGTACATGAGGAAACATCAGTAGGCTTGAAATTTAATTACGTTAAACGGCAAAAACCTAAAGTTAAATAAATGAACGAAGGTAAAATTAATATACTAACAGTAATGCACTACCTTCTAAGACTGTATTACTCGTGTATATGATAAGGTCAATGTAAACAATTGGGCATTATATTTAAAAAGTGCCCAATGGGATGTGACAAAATGATAAATTATATAGAAATTAACACATTGCCCGGGCATTATGAATAATGCTGGAAATTGAATGGGCAATTTGAGAAAATTGTTATTCATATTTCTCTACATACGAAAATAAGAGGATATTATACTAAAGTAAATAAGTATGAAAAATACGTACGCATAACAAAAAAAAAAAAAAAAAAAAAAAAAAAAAAAAAAAAAAAAAAGCATATAGTACATATACACACAAAATGTCAAATCCAAGAGTTTTTTATTTATTAGAGCACCTTCCACTTTGGTGACATTTTGAGTTACATAGGTTAGGTTAGGTTAGGGAGAATCACACCAGACGCACGTTGCCAAATTGCTGTCAATTTATTAAAGTAACCAGAGAAATTGAAGCAGTATTAATATTGACCGGGAAGTGTAAGAAATTATCCTAGATTGTCGTAAAATTATTAAATTGCCCGATTTTATCGGTCATTATTTATAATGACCAAGCATTATGAAAACTGCCCTGAATAATCAGATTGACCGTAACTATACACTGCCTGTCCTATAAGGCAAATTTTGCGTACGCGGCGACATTACAGATGGCAGCACCTTTCACACCAATACCCTTTACATTACCATATGCTCTGTGTTGCCCTCTGAAGTATAAACTCGGAAACTGAAGTATGCTGGAATTTCATGCAATCTGGGTGTGAACTGTGTCGCCTCTACTGGAGAAATTAGGCAATTGAGCAATACTCTGAACTTCATGTTAAAATAAAGCATAGGACAGGCAGTGTAATTCTCGAGAGGGCGGTGCCTTATACATACGTAGGCCTAATAGCCCGTATTCCCTTTCAAAAGTCCAATTCATTTACCAGATTGTGGTAGCTCGGCCGTTGATTGGCTAATCTCTAGAGCCAATCAAAATGCTTTGGGTCTTCGGACATCGCACTTTATATAATAGATTTCAGTAGTGTACACATGTTCCTGAATTATGTGGGGGAAAATTTTACACAGCTATTTGTCTCACAGTTTTACTCTATTTCGTAGCATTTTACATGTATTTAGATGTTCTTTCGAGTTATTTTCCGTTATTTTATTACAATTCACGGCAAATTATTGTATCCGATAGGATACATTTTGCGTTTAAGGGCAGTTAATTTTCGGAAATTTTAAAGTTGCAGTTATCTGAAGGCCTAAATTTCTTGTTATGATGTCAGTAAATTTCTTCAATGTGCCCCGAGCACTAAACAGATGCCTAGAACATTAGATTTATCTGTAGGAAAATTATATGATCTTATATCGACGTTCTGCAATTTTTAAGTCATTTTTTTTTAAATTTCAGCTGTGTTTATACTCCTTTTAGCTTCGAGGCCATATCAAGAGTTCGGGATCTGTGTCTATACAGTAGGGTAGGCCATGGAACATAGCTTGTCAATTGGTTCTATTGTCGGTGTATTTTAATGTTGTAAATAGATATGATACAAGATGAAATGGTGAGGATGATTCATGGTGTGAGTTTTACATTTCTCAGCTGTTCTTCCATTCTTATTTTCAATGGTCTGCTCAATATAAATTTTATGACAACCTCTGCTTTCTGTCTTGTAGATTCCTGATAATTATATTTTTGGGGTGCTATTTTTCAGTGGATGCTTGAGTACATTCCTGATGGTGTACAGTGAAACCTCTCTATAGCGGACATGTCCGGGACCGTAAAAATCGTCCGCTATAGAGGGGTGTCCGCTCTAGAGAGGTTAACAAATTCTGGAGTAAAATAATCTACAGTACAGTGCTTACATGAGAGTGTTATAAAGTAGATGAAAATCTATTTAGTTTACACTAATCCATTACACAGATAAGTTATGCTGTAGGCCTACATATTGCAAAAATCCCGAACACTATACAGTAGTCCACATTAGGCCTACATTCCAAGAACTACAGTCTGCGTCAAAACTAAGCGAACAGAAGAAGAAAAGAAGTTCAGTACAATACAGCATACTGTAGATATATGATTTTCTCGTCAAGTGTCCGTTAAGAGAGGTTTGAAGAGGCTTTTTAAGTGGATTTTTTTGTCCGTGTCCGTAATATAGGGTGTCCGTCTTAGTGGGGTTAATTATTATGAAATTTCATTATAGTGACCTAGGAACCAGAAAAATCGTCCGTAAAGAAGGGGTGTCCGCTATGAAGGGGTGTCCGTTAAGAGAGGTTTCACTGTATTTATTTTGTGGAGCCAGTTTTACATTGTAATATTTTAGCATTTTCTGAAATTTGAGGAAGAATTTTGGGTGGTAAGTGAATTTTCTGTAGTTTTGTTTGGGCTCTGCAAATGTCCAATTCGGCATTTGCCTTTACGACTGGAGAAACTATATTTTTTCTTCTTCTTCTTCTTCTTCTTCTTCTTCTTCTTCTTCTTCTTCTTCTTCTTCTTCAGATATTGAGGTGATATTTGTTGTTGTAAATTAAGACGATATTTTTCATGTAAATTCATGTCTGAATATCAACATTCCACAATTCATCATCCCACACATTAAAACAGTATGTAGCCTGTGAAACCAGAATAAAGTTCCGATGTCATTCACTCTCTCGCTCTCTCTCTTGTAAGTTTATTTTTACTGCAAACAACAGAAGAACGCATTCAGCCAGCCACTGAATACAGGATCGATTCGCCAGGTTAATTTAACGCTTCGAGCGACACCTGCTGTAAAAAATGAAATAGCTGACGAGTGTAAAACTAATGAGTCACAGCTATACCAGGTGATAGTGTTGGCCACGATGACAATCAGTATTCAAAAAATTCCTGTGCGCTATGATGACAATAAGCGTTCGAAACAGTCCTCTCTTTTCTTTGTTATAGAGCTTTGTTATGGAGCAGCGGTTCTGATAGTAGCAATTTACGTCGGCTTAAATAATGAAGCTATGCTTTGACGAATAATTTTGTTTTTTACCTTTATGGCTCATTGGTGTGAAAAGTTCATTATAACGGTATGTTTTGTATGCTGGATGAGTTTTTATTTTCAGTGAATATGGGATTTAAAAAAACAATAACTCTATCCTTTTACCGCTACAACCGTATAAATCCGTCAGCGCGCTTTTCCGCGAGAGGAATTCAAATTATGTGAGGCAGGGACACGATTTTATGGTGACTATTCCACTCGTAAGCCGCGTGTTTGATATCCACCAATAACGTTTAGCAATTCATCGGATATAGACCAATCACGGCCGTTTATCTTACAATATTCTTGAAGGAATCGCGAGGATGCCTTTTTATCGGGTAAAACGTCTCCTAGTTACTGGACACGTAAGCATCAGTGTGCAGTGATTAATACGTCACATGGTGCCATTAAGCAGCACGAAAACAGATTATTTTATACAACATAACTTGTTTGAAAATTGAAATAATAGAAATGTACATTGATTAAAAACACAATTTCGATTCGGTGCAAGCCAGTTCGTGCTTTTATTCTGTTCTGCTGTTAGCTTACCTGAATTAGGTTAACTATGTCTTATATGCACCATTGGTAGCACAGTCACAACATGGTAACTCGAATCGATTCATGGATGGTTGATTCATAGTATGCCGTGATCCAGCAGTTGTTAGTTTTGTTTTTATACAACAAAGCACCAAAGTAATTATTAATTGTATAATCCGTTACATTTTTATTAAAGGAATATTCTTAATAAATCCAACTCGAGTAGACGAGTTTCATCAGTTGCGAATTTATCGATAAACTCGTCAACTCTCGTGGGATTACTTATGATTAACACTTGTGAATGTCTGCATAAAAAGTAGGCTTAAAGCGGAATAAAAGCGGAGAAATAAAATGTCTAATATTACCGTACTAATTTAAATTTCAAATGCTTTATTTAACCTGTTTATTGAAATAACAAGTTAGCATAGTTGCTAAGTTCCCTGCTTTAAGACTAGTTCTCTTATAGGACAAAATATCATTGCATGCTGAAAGGGCTCTTTCACAATCAACATTTGCTATTGAAATACACATATACTGAAGACGCTTTACGCCCAATGTTGTATACGTTATCATTATTAAAACGAGAGAATATTTTTCTCAGGAGGAAGGCCACAGTGTGACGATGGCCGAAAGCTCGAACTTAATAATATTGACACGGCTGATCACCCGAGAATCCATCTTAAATAAAGGCCCATTCTTTTGTGCACTTTCCCTGCCCGTACCATAGATTGAGAAAGTATTGTTTTGAACTACGATGTAACTATATGAAAATATGTTTTAAGGTCACTTACATAAAATTACATTTCTTGAAACTTGTCTGTCTGTCAGTCTGTAAGTGTGTTTATGTGTCAGCTGTGTGTTCGAGAACGAAAAATCCAACAGAAATTACCGTAATTTTATATTTGATATATATGCATTCATGATTCTTGTTTCTGGGTTAAAATCCCTCAAAAAACGCTCAAAACACGAAATTAGTGAGGTGTGACGGTACGGACTGCACAGAAAACAATCAACTCAATGATTAGGCTTATCCAAAATTTTAAAAATCTAAAAATTAAAAAAAATCCAAAATTTAAAAAATTCAAAATTAAAAAATCGAAAATTAAAAATTAAAAAGTCCCCCAAAAATTCAAAGATCCAAAATTTAAATAATCCAAAATTCCAAAACAAATAATTCAAAGATCCAAAATTAAAAAGTCCAATTTCCAACATTTAAAAAATTAAAAATCCAAATATCCAAAATTTAAAAAATAAAAAATAAAATATTAAAACATCCAAAAATCCAAAATTTAAAAATAAAAAATCCAAAATTAAAAACAAAAATTTAAAAATATAAAAATCCAAAATTAAAAAAGTGAAACTTCCAGAATTAAAAAAATAAAAGATCAAAAATTGAAAAATCCAAATTTTAAAAAGTTCAAAAACCCGATATTACAAAGTCCAACAATCCAAAAGTGAAAAATCTAATAATCCAAAATTTAAAAAATCAAA
Organism: Ectobius pallidus; assembly: GCA_964059195.1. Taxonomy (NCBI): domain Eukaryota; kingdom Metazoa; phylum Arthropoda; class Insecta; order Blattodea; family Ectobiidae; genus Ectobius; species Ectobius pallidus. The sequence continues at coordinate 211,964,465 of CAXKWD010000001.1, read as the reverse complement.
ACCTTAAAACAAGTTTCACTTCTGTCGCGTGGCTTTCCACGCACACTTTTTTTATATTTCACTTGTGTATTTTTGGGAAAACGACACGAAGCATGTCTCACGATTTTATCGAAGACGATTCAATTTTGTTTCATTAAAAAAATATTCACATCTAAAACTCGAAATAAAGTCCAATAAAAGCATTAAATCATTTCTTCTATTATAGTCCATGTGCCAGACCCCCAAAATCGACCATGTCATTATAATTTGGGGGGACTGAATGAAACTTATACCACACGTTCCTGGGGTCATGTGGAACAAAAAAGTCGGGGGGGGGCCATCATGAGGAGGTAGCTTTCAAAAATGGCGGCCATTCAAAATGGCGGACGCGTGTGAATCTTTAAATTCCAATATCTCGGGACAGGGTTTATCAATCTTGAATTTTGTTTTTCCAAAATGTAGGTTATTCTTCTGGCTACATGTTTGTTCCACATGTCTGTGGCCAAAAAACCAGTATTTATTGGTCAAAACTCTAAAAATAGGAAAAATAGATTTTTTTGACATTTACGTTTTGCGGTTTATTACTCTAACCGTTGGGTATATCGAAAAAGTGTCTGAAACAAAAGTTGTAGAGACACATCTCACCTTTAAAACGCAAAAATGAAATCCAAGATCGGATTAATAGAATCCGAGATATCCAGATTCAAAGCGAGCGGAGCGGGGTTGAGCGTGTTGACCGAGCACTCGGTGCAGCCTAGCGAGAGGCGAGACTTAGCGTAAAATCCTGCACTTTATTTATTTTTAACCTCAGTAATTGCTTTATTACTAGATAAATTTACATTACCTACTAATGTGCACTATTTTTAACATGATTATTAAACACTTACTCATAAATACAATTAACAATTATATCATTTATCTGGGAAATGGACATCAACAGTTACCAACTCATATAATATACTGTCAAGGCTTTTATATCCGATTTTTAAGATGAAATCGTTAAAGGAACTACAAATAGTCGAAATAATTTAAAAAAAGGAAAAAAGTATTACAATTTAGGTATGTATCGGAGACTTTTAACAATACTTTCAGAAATGAACACAGGACGTAAGCAACTAAGAAATAAAAATTCCTATAAAATGCCTTATAGCCTATAATATTATGAACAATCTTGAAATAAGTCTTCTTCACAAGAATCACTGTAATCAGTTATTATAATTGCACTCTTCCTCATCTGCTGTTGCTTTGGTACACCCCTTGCACCCACAGCTCTCGGTGCATCGGATTTGAGTAATAAATACAATTAACAATTATACAATTTATCTGGGAAATGAACATCACTAATTATGAACTATACATCCCTTAACTCTGTACTTCAAGATGAACATGTTCAAGCCACTCTACTTGATACATCTTCTTACAAGTAATGAAGAAATGCTGTCCTTTCGGATGAAATATATCGCCCTAGTGGAGCTACTTTCCGTTTTTCTTCGGACTAATTGAGAAGGCATTTTTTTTATGTTTTTAGCTGCTGTTGAAAAAATTGTGCCTTGAATTTTTGCGCTGGATAGAGTGAACTACTCACATTATCTATCATAACACTTTCTTGAATTATCTAAACTAGAAGGAGAGCCCATATGTTCACCAATATTATGTAGAAGGAGGTTTTCAGTACAAATAAGAAGCAACAACCCATTTTCTAGAATTCCAGTGGATCAGGCCATCAAAGAGACTGTAAACAAAGTCACCCAAACTCCTGAAGGTACTAAGGATTTCAGTCTGAAAAAGTAGGCTGTATTATGGTAATATGTTAATGCTGAGTAGAGCTAAAGAACCTCCTCAGCATTCTATCATCCAGAGAAACAGATCAGTGCCACCCTGACCTCCAAAGCCCAAGGACACTTAGAGATGAGAAAGACGTGACAACTCTCACTGAACTTCTAGCCGAGTGGACGAACCCCTTCGATCCCAACCCTTAAGATATTGTACATTTGCCTACTGGAATATATGTTCTTCTGATCACATTGATTCGGAAAACAAGGGGAAAATAGCTTATTAAGAGTTCACGTTTCGGCTAGCTAAAGGAGAAGGGTTTCATAAACGTATTAAGAAAGTGGGTCTTAAGATTAGTAGACTAAAGAAGAGCAAAAAAACCAAGGTTGAAAACAAAGAAGTAATCCTCCAGTGCAATCGAAATTTATTCAGCAAAATGACCTTTAGGGCCTATTGCAGAAAACCAACAACTTGACATGATGGAAGGATTCAGATATCCTCTGGCACCGGCGAATGTTAATGGGCCTTTGAAGAAAACCTACAAATCAGTATTATCTAATTTTTTGGAAGTATACACCACCCCTGCCAGTCTGCCGGAAAAAGATTTGGCCTGAATCATTGATTCAATAGCCGTGCTTCAGTCCGTCAAAGGATAACAAAAAAGTTTTACGAATTCTCAACGAATTTTCTCAAGCAGGTTTTTAATATAGGTCGGAGGGTTGACATATATTATTCAGAGGTTTCGATCAAATCTTTGGAGCGGGAAAAAAGCGGAACAGTTGAAGGTATCAAATTTAGTGAAATCAAGGGTGCCCACAGAGTGGTTTGTTAGAGGACGCTTCTAAGGAACAGTTACGGCAAAAATATAATGACAAAATTATTTTTTTGCAGTTTGTAAGAGGAGAAATTTGAAAACATAATTGGAAACCTAGAAATCTTCTTAGCAGTTGGTAAGATCTGCTTCATGATCATTTATATTAGGAGAAAAAATGTTCCTGAGCTGTTCTGCACTCAAGAATAAGCCGATTCCAGAATGATGCTGCATGCAAGGAACGCCGCTACATCATCTGAATCAGTTCTTTGCTTTTCAATCAATACAGATGTATTAGTTTTGACTGTAGGTTTTTGCAAAACCATAAAAAGCAAAAACTTCTGAATCGGGAAACAAACAAAACAGTTTTAACAGATATGCAAGTTTCCCAGATAGTATCTGCCTTAGGCGAACAGCTTTTTACAGCTCTTATTGGGTATTACTGCTGGTCTGGCTGCGACACAATCAGTGCTTTAGCTGGCCAGGGGAAAGTTAAAAGCTTTTGTGCAAAAAGGAACAAAGATTTATTGAAGCATTCAGGAAGTTAGGCAAAGATTGGATGATGTATAATGATGTTGATGACAGCAAAGAAGAATTTGTCTTCCAGTCGTATGCCCCCAAACGCAAGGTGAAATGAGCTGCGCTACCAGATGTTCAGAGGGCCAGATTGAGAGCTTCCAAATGTCTCTTTGTAAAGACACCTTGAGAAAACACAATAGACGTGCCAACTACCAGGCCGGAATTTTGATCAACTGTGCACCAGAAAGTTACTCGTGCTTAGCAACTCAAATCTGAATAATCGAGAGCTGTTGGTGCAAGGGGTTTGCCGAAGCAACGGCAGTTGAGGACGAGAGCAATAATTATAATACCTGACTTCAGTGATTCTCGTGAAGAAGACTTAATTCAACATTGTTAATAATATTGTATAAGGCATTTTATGGGAATTTTTATTTCTTAGTTGCTTACATCCTGTGTTCATTTCTGAAAGTATTGTTAAAAGTCTCCGATACATACCTAAATTGTAATACTTTTTTCCTCTTTTAATTATTTCGACTATTTGAAGTTCCTTTAACGATTTCATCTTAAGAATCGGATATAAAAGCCTTGACAGTATATTATATGAGTTGGTAATTATTGACGTCCATTTCCCAGATAAACAATATAGTTGTTAATTGTATTTATGAGAAAGTGCTTAATAATCATGTTAAAAATAGTGCACATTAGTAGATAATGTAAATTTATCTAGTTATAAAGCAATTACTGAGGCTGAAAATAAATAAAACGCAGGATTTTACGCCAAGTCTCGCCTCTCACTAGGCTGCACCGAACGCTCGGTCAACATGCTCAACCCCGCTCCGCCCGCTTTGAATCTGGATATCTCGGATTCTATTGATCCGATCTTGGATTTCATTTTTGCGTTTTAAAGGTGAGATGTATCTCTACAACATTTGTTTCAGACACTTTTTCGATATACCCAACGGTTAGAGTAATAAACCGCAAAACGTAAATGTCAAAAAATCTATATTTCCGATTTTTAGAATTTTGACCAATAAATATTGGTTTTTTGGCCACATACATGTTGAACAAACATGTAGCCAGAAGAATAACCTACATTTTGAAAAAACAAAATTCAAGATTGATGAACCCAGTCCCGAGATATTTGAATTTAAAAATTCACAGTCGTCCGCCATTTTGAATGGCCGCCATGTTTGAAAGCTACCTCCTCATGATGGCCCCCCCCCCCGACTTTTTTGCTCCACATGACCCCAGGAACGTGTGGTATAAGTTTCATTCAGTCCCCCCAAATTATAATGACCGATGGGTCTGGCACATGGACTATTAGGCTATAATACAGGTTTTAAAGTGTAAACAAATGCATCTAAAAATGTTGCACCTAGAAATAAAATACGTTGCAGGACATACGGTAGTAAACAATTTCTTTCTTCAAAGAGACAGTTCCACTGGAAACATTGACGGTATTAGATTTCCCGAATTAAGCCGAAGTTCGGTGATGTGTTGAGTTAAAATCACAGATAACATGTTCTACAGGAGTGTAATTGGAAAGCATTCGATTCCATGGCCTACTGTATGATGCATGTCCGGGACTGGAGATGTTCCCTGATGAAAGTCGATTGGCTGTTTTCTCTCCTCTCGGTCTCATTTAAAATGTAACACGTACAGGGAACTCGAGAGCTGTCTTGTCGACTTGTAAAGTGTAAGTTTCACACACCTGGGGATTCCGGCAGAGAAAAAGGTCATGATACGATGCTCACCTTGCAGATAATATTAAATGTAAACGCGCTATCGGCAAAAAAGAAACAAATAACATAGAGCTCATACAGTACAATACAGGGTGTTAATAGGCTAAATAACACCGAAATATTTTACCTGTATATAGAGGCATAGGCGTACCGAAAGGGGGGGGTTGGGGGTTTGACCCCCCCCCCCCATTGATTAAAAAAGGGAAAATTGTACTATTTATTTCATTATTGTGATATGTCACCTTTTTTAAAAATCTGCTTATAAATTATTTAATATGAGTTTAAAGCGTGGGAAGCTTAAAACTCGTTATTGTGCATCTTAATTTTTAAAATTTTCCGGGGGGAGGACCCCGGAACAACCCTCTCCAGATGTTATAACCCCCCCCATATGGTCGGCCTGGTTACGCCTATGTATAGAGGGGACTTAGACAAGGAACTTTTATTAAAAGATTTTTGCTCTACGGCGTAAAATGAGTATGCTACAGGGCATTAAAGACATTATAATTTGGTGCTCATAAGTCAATAATTACGCGAAATAGGGTTACAATTTTCATTAAATTGATTTCATGCCTTCCTAGTGATCGATAAAAACCTGACTCTTGATCAATCGTCAACAGCTATAACATAATTTAGTGTTTACATAATTTGCAAAATTTACAGACTTATCACATGACTGGTCGCCATTGCATTAGTCTTTTTTTTTATTCATAACTACTGACTACAGTCTTAACAGGGAAGTTCCTTTGTTTTGCATTTTTTTTATAATGTTAGAAGTCAGTGGCGGCCATGCCTTGGGAGATTTTATGCTGTAATAGGAAAAATTGAATTCATAGAGCAAAAATCTCCTAATAAAAGTTGCTTGTCTATGTCCCCTCTGTACACAGGTAAAATATTTCGGTGTTATTCATTAACACCCTGTATAGAGATCAGTTGCTAAAATTGAACTTACAGCATACGTGTTAAAAGAGCAGCAGGAGCAAACATGTTCATATCACAATTTTTAGCATTTTACAGATATACAATTTAACATTATGTGCTATGGTAATATGACAATATAAATTAATTAGGGAATTACATCTATTGATATTCTGATAACACTCTTTCGCAATACAGGCCTAGGCTACTATAAGAAAACACGTACGCACGCTCTCCCGACCTCAATCCTTAGGATTTCTATCTCTGGGGCACCTTAAACTATTAGTTTATGGAGCAGACATCCCGGATGAAGAAACTTTTCATCGACGTATCATGGAAGCCTGCGAAACCATTCGACACCACCCCGGAGTATTTGAAAGGGTGCGACAGTCCATGATTCGACGAGTGCATGCATGTCTAAAGTCAGGCCGTTCTAAGAAGGAAACCTGAAGTAAACAAAAACCAGTACATCTGTCTCACTCTAGCACATTACTGGTATAACTTAAGAGTGAGACAGACTGGCTTTTGTTTACTTCAGGTTTCCTTCTTAGCTCGTCTCGGGTGTAGAAGCAAGAGGAGGACATTTCGAGCATCTACTATTACTGTTATAACATTTTTCATATTAAACTTTAAAATTTGGATAGAACTTAATTTCTTTGTTTTTTACTAAAATTTGAACAAATAAATTGTTATGTTTTATTATTGTATTACCTCGTACCTTTGTATTGTAAATAGAACATGTTCTAACCTTTTATACATAATATTTTGTCATACTTCTCCAAATTATGCATTGTTTTAAGTAATTGTTTAGTATAAGTTTTTATAATATATAACTGAACCACCCCCGAACACAAGCTCTGCTTCTTCGGGTGGTGTATCAACTTTTATATGTATTTTTCGTGTAATTTGGAACAGTAAATTGTAATTGTAGTAATAATAATTTGTTATAAGTTTTGTGTGTTGACGTGTTATGAGTGTACCAATGTGTTGAACAGTTCCTAACGAGAAAACAAAGGATTATGGGACATATGTCCATATGAACTTTTTTCCTTCTTTTGGTGTAAGGAATCCATGCCCGAAGTTTGTAAAAGCATTTTTGAAACACCCTGTATAAAAGCAATTAACATATCGTAGCCTACAAAAAATGAATCTATTAAATTTGTTTCGTCATCCTATCACCCATACACAAATATTTACTTTTTTATCAGTGTATATTAATCGAAATATTAAAAGCAAATAAAACACCAGTTAAAAGAGTGATGTCAAAGGTACAATCAATGCACGTTACGTATTATTATAATGTACGTACAAATCCTTTAAAATGCTCATAACCGTCCAGCAAAGAACAAAAATAAAATGGCAGTTCTAAAACTGTCTCACAAAGAACGAAAATGCAAAAATAGAGCTGTGTAAATCAAAGCGGATTCGGGTTGTTATACATTAATGGAACACGAAAAGGGCCTGTCAAAAAAATGACAACTTAAAAAGGATGGAAATGAAGCATTAAACATTAAATGATTCATGAAAGCGTGGAATTTATTGTCAGAGCGTAAAATTAAAATGAAATCACTGTAGACCAACTGCAGCAATGGAATGACACCACGGCACTGCTTCGTGTGCAAAAAATATTGCATACATATATAAAACATTATAAATAACATCGCCCCATTTTTCTAAAAGGAGGATAAGTCACACTTTGAGTCAAAATGAGTTAAATCCTTCATCTACTAGGTCCTCATATTCTGTAGGAAGAAAAAGCTGTTGTATTTTTACAAATAACTAAGATAGAGAAACGGGATATTTATTTATTTATTAAGTATTCAAAAGTTGGTCCCATGTTATGACAATTGTCTCAATTCCTGTGGCGAATAGGTTAAAAAATAGCTGAACACTTGCTGTATCCGTTGCAATAAATATTTCCATGAAATTGTGTTTTGTTCCTGTAAACGGCCCTGGGGAAACTTACTTTGTGGACGGCTCTCGTATTATTATTATTATTATTATTATTATTATTATTATTATTATTATTATTATTACAATCAAAATTATCACAAAGAACAAATGCCCACCCCTGTAGCGCAAGGAATGCGGGCCCGGGTTCGATTTCTCGTCGGAACAAGTTACCTATGTATGGGGTTTCCTGACCTGTGATATGAATGTCGGGAAATTTTAAATACTTGTGGTTCCTGGACATCATCGGCCGTCATTAGGCCTATCTTCTTCCCATCTGCGCCCTGTTCGGCATGATTGTCTCGAAGGGCCCCAGGCATTGGGCTGATTACCTATCAGGGAGGCCTTCGTTGTCAAAAAAAATGTATTGTGGGTTCCTTTTTTTAAAGACTCTTTTTCTAAGAACGGCTTCAATCTGCTGCCACCCTAATCCTCTTCGACCTTTCAGTCAGTGAATAGAAAGGTATTTATGCGTATTCGCACTTGTCTGCAGTCGAGTACAATGTTCTCAAATACATACCACAGCACTTACTTTTCATTTGAAGTAGGGAATGATAGCGGCAACACTGGAGAAATCCACGCGACTAGAAGAGCACTTGTTCTTTGTCGGTGTCGATGTCGGTGCAGATTTTAGGATTAGGGAATAATGCTATTAACTTATATTATTTTGTAGATAGACGATGGTCTTCTTAAAATGGCACCAACTTTATGTGATCCAACGATAATCCCTCTCTCGACAGGTCGCGGTCGTGTAGGGCCCGGGCGGCGTGGGACGCATAAACATCCTTACAAGGGGAAAGAGAATAGAGATGGCTTCGGCTATTCAAACTCCATTAGGCCTATTCGAAGGTAGATTTTGAATTGGTGAAAAGCAGCTCCAAGTTTTGAAATGAAACTTTATTTCAGGAGCTCAGAAGATCGCAAATGAAAATGAAAACATACCTGCCCCATTTCCCCGTTTAATTGCCTCCGTTGAAGACTTCTATGCCTACTGGAAATCACGGCGAGCTCTAATTAATTGGAGAGAAAAAGCAAACATACGTAGAACGCTGCTATGTGTAGGATACAGTTCCAGTAGGCCTACATATTCCATATAGCTCGCGAAAAATAACATTAATTGTTCCTAGTCTTCCTACTATTGTTAAATCAATACTAATTTAGCTTTGCAGTTACAAAACTCATGAAAAGCATTTGGATACGAACGCTCTAATAAAAAGATACAACTGCTGTATTGCATGAATCTATACTTGATCCAAGATGTGTTCGGAGCAAAAGCAAACAACCGACTTGCCTTGACTAATTGTGTCCAGTCGTTTCATTGGTTAATCGCTTCAGCGACGTTCAGTCAGATGTTTACTTCCATTCCGCATACATCGTACGATTATTAATATCTTACGTAAATGTGAAAACATAAGTTCTGTTAAGTGAGTTTCATGCTTTCGTATTTATATCATACATGTTTTACAACATATTTCTAGCAAACAAGATTTCATTTGTTTTTATCGTTGCCTTGGAAAATTTGTTGCTTATGAAGAAAAACAAGTGATATAAGTTACTAAATACAAGACGTATTTTACAACATAATTAATTATCTTGGATGAAGTATAGTAGCCTCTCTTGTATTTGCTTTTTCGACAAAGTTTCCGGTAATGGAAGTAAAGCTTGATAAATTATTGATTTGAAGTAAATGACAACACTTGTAATGTTTTTCCGATTGTGTAGCTTAGCCTAGTGAACTCATCAGATTCTAAGCTTTAATCAGCTACAGAAACAAAATATTCACGAGAGTTGAATATTGTACTCAAAAAATTTAATAAAAGAAAACTTTATTTAAAATGTTGACAATGCTATCTAACTAAGCATTTGCTTAGCTTAAAAAATATTATTACTATTAATATAATATTTTGTTGAATTCATTTTCATTAAAAAAATATATTTGAAGAGACTAAATTTCTTACAAGAATTATAAATCTGCGCGAACTGCATAGAAAACAGTTAATACAATAATTAGGCTCATAGTTTATTTCATAGTTTATTTATTGTTTATATTGACATTGTAATGAGGTAATAGTAGCCTATATTGCGATACAAGTGCCGTAAGCGATGCATACGGATCGAGGAAAGAGTTTGAAGAAACGATGCGCCTGCGTGATCCGTTATGCGCTTACGGCACGAGTATTGCATGCTATTTTTTGCACGATGATTATTTATATAAATTTATTTATATTAATTGAGATATTAGCTGAAAATATTATGTATATACACTATTGAAGATGGATGTTATATTTCAGAAAGTGATTCGCATGTGTTTGTTGTTATGGGAACCGAATATTTGTCCTGGGGGCCTTGTCCATAAAGGCTTGTAGGCCTATTATGATGTGTGCCGTAAGTAAATTCTTACCGCACGGAAATTTGTTTTGTTTCCATAGCAACCAGATTGCGTGTGGGAATGTCAAGTTACGATCCAACGCAACAATATTCGTAAATACCACTAATTAGTTAAGTCTTGCAAAAAAACACTTTCACATGTTCTTGGCTGTTGTCATCAAAGGGAACTTCTTAGGATTAATCGTTACTAATAGAATTGCTAACTGTATTCGAGAACCCCGCACTGGCTTTACAAAGAGAGCTGACATTGTAATATTGACAGAACAAACAATAAAGAATAATAAATAAAATCAGGTAAACTGATGTAACAAAGTGCCATAATGATTTTCAATAATTGATAATTGCAATTATGATATGGATAAAATAAGTTATTTGTGTAATAGATATCCGTGTTAAGCTCCGGATCGATTCACTAAGCAGGGCTTACGGAAGAACAAAGGCCTAAAGCTTGGTTATTAAAGTTTGATTCTAATTAATACTCGTATACACTGATAGAAGAAATTCTTAAAATATGACAATTTTTTTTACAAAATGCACTGGCAATAATATTAATGATGTAAGTGTAGGCCTACGATTCGCTTTCATATTTCTTTCAGATTTAAAGCAGCAGTATATGAATGAATTAAATTCAATTCAATCTGAAATCAATCCGTCAGGAATTTATGTCTAACTAGTGTATTCTATAGGATACATTAAGCATCATTTTAAGGTTTGAGTCACGGGATAAGTTATGACTAGGGCTGAAAATCGATTAAAAATTCTAGTCGAGTTAACGCTTGACTTTAATCGACTAATCAACCGATTAATCGACAAACAGGTCGGTATTTTGAACGAAACCAAAGTGTACATTTAATATTGTTTTACACGTTTAAAACTACTACACTACAGAAAATCAGAAGAAATCCTGAATTAATTAATATAATTATTAGTTAACTAGTGAAAAAAATATATACAAAACTTACATTTCCGGCTACTTTTCCAGCCAAGACTTGCAAAACTAAACTGCCCTTCGGATTTCTGAATAACGGGAATTGTTTGGACACAATAGGCTGAATGACACATGAGTGCCAAGGCCGGAGAAGCGAGAGAAAGGAGTTTGGCCATTCTCGAAAAAAGTTTTTTCAGAATTCGACTAAACCGATTAATCGGAAAATGTAATTGATCGACGATTAAATGTTTAATCAATTAATCGAGCCGATTAATCGATTAATCGGTACAGCCCTAGTTATGACTTAAGTATTAAACAGACCAAACAATTAAAACTTTCATTTATCAAAGCAAAAACCTATGCGAGGAAGATAGAGTTAGTTGTTAGAAACCGCATTCTGGTAACCTGAACAACAGGTAGGCAGTCAATTTAAAATACCTGTCCTTAGGCCTAAAAAAATTAGGTAACAGTAGCTCTTATACATGATCCGATGTGTACGGAGCAAAAGTAAACAACCGAGGGTGAAAGTTCAAAGCACGTTCACAAGAGTTCGTTTTTGAGACTGTTTAGTCGATTAGTTACAGTAACGTTAATTGAATTTTATTTGTTATATTAAGCGCCAAGGATCCCGGGTTCAAGTCCCAATTCTGCCATGTGACTTTAATTTTTTTTTTTTTTTTAATATTAGTTTAATTTTGACTTGACACCTGCATTCTTCTAGGACTTTGAAAACCATAGGCCTACTTAAAACTACTCCCATGGATGACGCTACTTTCACTCCTATATCTTGCACAGATACTTCAGAGTTTTCCTTTAATTTTTTGTATATATTTACAATCTATATCTTCTCGGCGCTGGACGGACCTTCTCCTCACGTTTCTTCATTGGTGACGTAGGTTTTGAAGGCCTTGGCTCGCAATTTTCTTCCATAACACAAATTTTATGACTATTGCTTTTACTTACAATATTTATTTCTATTTTTATTTAATTTCCTTATTTATTTTATAAATAAATTTTATACAACACAAGACCTTTAGGTCATGTGTTGTACTTCACCACACATTATGTAGCTGAAAAGCACAACGAATTAATTAATTATGTTATAAAATACGTCTTGTATTTAGTTACTTATGTCATTTGTTTTCCTTCAGAATCAACAAATTTGCCATGGCAACGAAAAAACAAATGAAATCTTGTTTGCTTAATATATGTTGTAAAACGTAAGCGTATCATATAAATACGAAAGAAAGCAACTCGCTTAACAGAACTTATGTTTTCACAATTACATAAGATGTAAATAATTTTACGATGTGTGCGGAATGGGAGTAAACATCTGACAGTACCGGTATGTCGCATATCGTAAAGTAAGCGCTGATGCGATTAACCAATGAAACGACAGGACACAATTAATCAAGGCAATTCTGTTTAGGCTACTTTTGCTCCGTACAAATCTTGGGTCAAGTATAGTATAAGCGTCTCTTGCATAATTCTTCAAGAAAATCCTCGGATTCTTTTTGAGAAATTCGCTAAGGCGAGACGTGCAGATTCACTTGTATTGACAATATTGTGACAAAGTCCACCTTGAGTTCTTATAGAGAGCAATGACCAAAAGCAACTTATGTTGTTGAAAGACTTCTTAGCAATCCATATCAATACCCCTCCACCTAGAACGCTCGTATATCATAGCTTTGTTACGATGGGGTGGCTATTTTCACCCTTGCTGAACCCTAAGCAATTTCGTATTCTTCAGTCGACACACGTAGACTTCAACAACCTGTTCAATCATCTAGATCCAGCAGCGTGTTAAAGAAAAAGAAAAATTGACCGTGTAAGTGTGAAATTGGTATCTGGTTTTTACCTCCCCCTCCCTGTTTGGTGCCATGCCAACAGTAATTTAAGCCCCCACCCCACAACATATTGCAGCCACACCTTCTTTCCCTTACTTTTTATGACTTTACATTTATGGACATTTTGTCATGCAATATGCTTTTAAAGCCTTCATAATATGACGAAGTGCAGGGTTTAAAAGATAATCATCTTACAGTATTAACATTAACGCATTATTATCAAAATAGTTATTTAAATAAACAATATACTCATTTCCTTAAGGGCATAAGTTGTCCTGTATGTAAATCATGTCACACAAAAGTTATACCGGTCAGTTTATAAGTGGGAGCTGTGTTATTTGTATTTTTGTATTTATTTTGTTACACTGCAAGTCGGTCAACAACCCGGTGGCAGTATTGCAATTAATAGCAGCCATACATATATACACACAATGGCACACTATACATACAATTATACACTTCACACAAACGTATCGCATATTATTTTTCACTCAATAGGAAAAATGCGTGAAAATACTTTCGCAAAAAATACGATAATTGATGTTCTTTAGTTGTAATATTAGTATTATTTAATATCGATGGGGATCGATATATCAATTATTTTAGCGCATGCGCAACCAATTTCATCGTACCAAGACGAGGTATTTTACTGCCTGATGAATTGCTGTTAATTAAGTATTAAGAAATAAGAATTAAAGGCAGGCAAATTCCTTGCCTGCAGTAATACACGTATAAAAAATCCCTTTAGGCAGGCCTACAGGCGGAGGTAGATTTCGAAGTGCTTTTGGTTTAATTTATTGTCGCTGCATAGCACTCTTCTTCTTTAGCCTTGGCATGGCAAACCTGCAGTAATAAGAACTGAATTCGGTAAAGAGGAAGAGCCTACAATCATTTGTTTTGACAACAAGAATAGGATATAATATTCTGGGAGGCCGTGCGCAAGATTTGCAATGAATAAAATTAGCAAAGCCGCTAAACAAGACAAAATTATGATATTATAATAATTCTTTTAGGCCTAAGTGTTATTATTTTCAAACATTAAAATCTCGCGTCATATGAGAGCTATCAAGAAACTATTTATTGATTTGTAGAGTACTCATCAAGAGCTTTTCAACGATACCCCACAAGACGTGGTTTCAAAAGTTTCGAATTTTCATCCCCCCCCCCCCACCCTTACTCGAACCCCCGAATCGAATCGTTGGTGTCACTGTGAACTCCATAGGGAGTACTCTAATTTATTCAAACAAAGTTTCCCTCTATACTTCATAGGGGCCGAGATATAAATGTTTTAAAATTTCAACCCCCTCCCCCGACCACCCCCTTGGGCCAATTTTGCTCATTAACGAACTTGTCCGAACTATTGGGCCTAGAAATAACATAATAAAATTTGGTTCAAATATCTTCAAAATTACGGCCGCTATCGTGTAAAGATATATATATATATAAATATCACAAAATTTTTTTTTGGACGGGCGGTGGTTTCGTACTTAGGGGAGCATGAAACGTAAAGATATGAAAGAATTTTTCGAAAATCATGACATGGTATCCATTGCAATAGGTAGATTTTTCTTCGAAATCTACCTAAAAGTTACAGTCTTTGATATAATGACTCCTCTGTTTTTATTTATGTATTTGTTTATTCTGCGAGTGTTCGAAAACAGGGTGCTTAGGAAAATATTTGGGCCTAAGGGAGATGAAAATTGGGACTGGAGAAAACTGCATAACGACGAGCTTCATGACCTGCACCGGATATAGTAAGAGTAATTAAAGCACGGAGGATGAAATGGGCTGGACATGTTGCGAGCATGAGGGAGGAGAAATATATCACAAAAGTATTGACTGGGAGACCCGAAGGGAAAACACCACCTGGAAGACCTAGACGTAGGTGGGAGGACAATATTAGTTAAGATTTAAGAGAAATAGGATTTGCAAGGGATGATTGGATGGAATTAGCACAGAATAGGGTTGAATGGCGGGCTCAGGTCAGCGCGCCAATGTACCTTCGGGTTCCATAAAATAGATAAATAGATAATAGCTTGCTGAGGAATTATCTATTGCCACTGAGTAAGTAAATAAGTAAGCATTTGTTTATTTATTTACATATGGTAAGTTGAGGCCTTAAGGTCTTCTCTTCCACTAACCAGAAATGCATATAAACAAACATAACCAATAATCTAATTTAAGAATAGATAAGTGAAAAATAATATTGCATATTATATATAATTGACAGTTAATTAAGTCCCGTACTAGAGACAATAAAACTATACTGAAATATAATAATGAAATTCAATGTTCATTCGATACTTAATAAGTTAGTGGTATGTAGAAAGAGTGAGAAAAAGGACAAAAAAGCTGAAACAATACAGAAGTATCTAAAAAATGTAAACAGTAACTTATGCCACACAAGTATTAATGGTTGTTAGTCAGGTGGCCAACGTTGAACGTTCTGGGTGTCCGCCAGACTTTTATATCCTCAGGTACTGGGCTGATCACTCGTCCACGTAGGCCCTCCATGTTCTTATCTGGCCATTATATGTGTGTGTGTGTGATCCATATGAATCCCTCCACCGACAGCTCATGGCGTAACTGTCATTACAACGCGGGAGGTAACAAGAACAGAAGAAAAGTAATTTTGCTGTAATTTGTTTTATGTGATTCTACAGTTGAAATGTAACTTCTCACCAGTATATAACTACTTGGAATTAGTTCGCTGATATAACGAGAGAGGTCAGACTTGTTCCACTCGAATGGATATCTGTGTATTTTTCCGTCTCTTTTTTTTCCCGTAGGCGGATAAAAATACGTTTGATATCTGTACAAATACGAGTGTGAGGGTTACATTTGTGATAAATTTATATTAAAAATGTGTTTATTTACATTTTTGTGCTGCATGGGTCTTGTGGGTAGCGAAAAGTTTCATATTTGTTAGAACGGGAAATTGTAGAGACGATACATTACATTTGATAATGGCCGTGATTATAAACAATGTAACATCAACTGAGCAAACAAAAATGCCATTGGCTTTCATAACCAGCTGAGCTGGGGGTGGGGGTGGGAAAATAAAATATTCATATGAATACTCTGTTAAGCTTGAAGGTATAAAGGCAAACATTTTTGAAGAACAATGTGGTCCTAAACCATGCACACACTCATACTTCATGAAGAATTTCAAATTATATTTTGAAACACTGGCGAAACGATGTATGACTTCTGATGCTAACAATTTAATTTTGGTATTATAATAATAATTTTTTAATAAAGTTCGTCAAAGTTATTTTTAGTACACGTTCTATAAAACAGTTGCTTGTCGGACTCTTTTAACACGCCGAAAAGTAGCCCTTTGGCTGCCTAGGCCAATAAACTTATAAATCATAAAGTTATAATGCTTCTTTTTTTTCTACTTCAGAAATCTATTGAAAGGTTAATAAAGTAGGCTACGAGAAATATTTCATAGAGTTCATCAATAAATGGAAGATTGTGAAAAAGGACTAGGAAAGGCAGTGGACAGTTGTCGAATCTACAGACGACGTTATGGAACAGAATAAGTAAATGTCGGTGCTTTATTAAAGAGCGTATCTTAGGGGACCGGAGGGTTGTGACAAATGGGCTCCACATGGGTTTCAGGTGACCTATAACCTCGGGAGAGGGCCCGGTGATTTGTTAACGTGGACATGGGTAGAAGTGGCTCTCGTATCAGCTTATCAATAGAGGAAGAGAGCATAGAATCGATGCATTTCACAGTCTCTCCGGCTACCTAAAGGCGAAAATTGACAAATGATTTAAACAAATTAGTATTTACTACCATGTATCTTCTCTAATTATTTTTTCAGATAAGATAAAATATTTATACAAAACAAGAAAAGACCACCCGAATGAGCAAGCGCTCGTGCTCGGGCACAGTTCAGCCATTTACATTACAAAATACATATTACAAATACATAAAGAAAATATAATTAAATCAATGCCTAAAAAAGTAATAATAAAAAAAAGAACAGAAAAACTAAAAAGAAAAAAGGAAAAGTAGTAAGAACAAAATTGAAACCCTGAGTTATTACAAATAAAATCGTTCCTTAATTGTCTACTAAGTACAGAGTGAAATAACTTTTGAACTATGACATAAGATTTTTAATAAATTTATTGAATTTTTTGTTGTTCATATGTAGGCCTAATATTTCTGGATGGGACCTAATTATAGAGTTATAGAGTCTTGGACCGGAATAAATGCTATGTTTAGAGCCAGAAGAGGTGACGTATTTTGGTTCTGCTAAAGGCTTATGTTTTATTTCTTCTAGTATTGTAATTATGAGGATCCGATACATGTACATTGCGGTATTTGTGAAAGTATTTTAAAAGTGTGATCTTATAAATTCGTTCTACAGTCATAACATTAAATTCTGAAAACATCAGTTCTGTTGGATATTCTATAGGCTTTTTTAAACAAATTTTTATAATTCTCTTCTGTATTAGAATCAAAGGAGTCAATAATTAGAGTAATTTTAACATTCAACAAATAAGTAACGGAAAATCTTTACCGAAATCTCTCTCTCCCTCTCCCTCTCTCTCTCTCTCTCTTTCTCTATATATATATATATATATATATATATATATATATATATATATAATTGTAATTTGCAGTAATGAATTTATTAATTATTCACTTAAAAAAATAATAATTAGATTAATCTTCTTAGTTCTAAACAGAAATTTCGCTGATATTTTTCAATAAGCTTCGTATTTATTCTAAGAGCTAAGGCAAAATATTCTCGAACCGTCCCACACTAAGTTATCACTAGACCTGGGATTTTAGGGTCTAAAAAATTAGTTTTTGGCACCTAAAATAGGCTTTTAAAACAAGTAAATAGGCTATTAAAAGAGAAAATAGGCACTTAAAATAAGCTTTTAAAATGTGTAAATAGACAGAAAATAGACTTCAAAATAATACTGTGACAAAGCCAGAAAAGCCTAGAGCCTGATAGAAGGAGGAGTGAGCCCGAAAGAACTAGAGTTAGATAAATCTAGAAAGGGACGGCCCTCTTATTGCTGATTGGAGCCGCGCGCCGGCGGGTGCAGCCTACTCCCTGGCGCGGTGAGTGACGGTGCGCGCTCGTGGGAGGGGCCAGAGGTGGAGCCACGCGCCCCGCGCGGACATTCTAGACAATGCGCGGGCGGAACCTTCCAGAGACCGACTCTAGAATATTCGTCGGCCCTATATATAGGGCTGCGAGCGAGCGGCGAGTCAGTTCAGTCAGAGACGGCAACGAGGAGTGATGAGTCAGTCAGTCAAGGAGAGTTCAGTACAGTGAAGAGTCAGTACATCAGAGGAGAGGCAGTCCGTGAAGAGCCGGAGGGTCAACGAGGGAACAGTCAGAGAGGCAGTCCGTGAGTAGCGGCGAGCGTCAGCGTCAGAGGGTGAGCTGGACGGAGAGGACTGATCAGCGCGGCCTCAAGTGAGTGTGTCTTGGGAAGCTGAGGAGCCAGTGACCGGAGGGACCCGAGAGCGGAATAGCTAGTCAACGGGGAACTAGTGACCGGAGGGAAGGGTGAACGGAAGAGCTGGTGAGCTGATCTGGGCTGAGGTAGTGCCGTCCCGGGGAATTCGGCGCGACGGGTGGATCGCACAGCGGCAGCGAGGACTGTGGAGTTGACCGACGCGACGTGGGATGATCTGGATTGGACTGGAACAGTGCTGTAATTAGGACTGAGCACAGTGAGAGTGAGCACTGAACAGGACAGTGAACTGGCAAATAGTCTGGAGTTTTCTGGCTGTATTGGCAATTGTTGTAGGAAATAAAGAAACCTCCATCCTTCAATTATAAACTCGGTGTTCTCATTTTGAACCCCGACGAGCCCTTGTTACACTGGTGTCAGAAGTGGGATATAATTGAAGGGACGCAAGATGGAGGACATGTTCAAATCATTACTTCAGCAGTTGACAGAGAAAATGGACCAACTGAACGAGAAAATGGACCAGCGGAGCATCCTGTTAAGGCAGCGATACGACCGACTGAACAAGATAATGGACCAGCATCACACCGAAACGAGAGAAATTATAAGGGACTTGAAGAACCTGCAGTTACGCCCTAAGGAAGAACTCGAGCAGGAACTGACATCGGCCAAGGAAAGGCCGAATGAACCGGGCAGCGGACTGGTGGCCGTGGAAAGTGAACCAGAGAGAGAGGCCAAGATGGAAGATAAGGAAGAGCCGGAAGAGGACATGGCCATCACCGTACCACCAGCTACCGAAGGGGAAGATCACGCCCTGAGTGAACCACAGCGGGACGGCGTGGACGTAGGACAGGCACCGCGGGACGACGTGGACGCCGGAGAGACGACGCGTGACAACGTGGATGTAGGAGAGACATCGCGGGACGACGTGGACGTAGGACGGGCACCGCGGGACGATGTGGACGCCGGAGAGACACCGTGTGACGGCGTGGACGAGGGGCAGAGACTGCGTGACGTCATGTCAGGTATGGGACCGGCGTGGGAGGAGGTAGCCAGTCGCAGCGCCATCTACGAAGGCTGTGGGAACCAGCAGGATGCCCTAGTGGTCAGGGATGGGGTCCTGAAAGGAAGCCGGGAGTCTGCGGATGGGAAGGCGACTGCGGAGCACCTAGTCCTTCCAAGAGCCGAAGTCAAGGAGGTCCTGGAGGAAGTCCACGCAGGAGCAACAGGCGACCGCTTGGGAGTGAACCGGATCCTCGACAAACTGCGGAGAAGGTTCTACTGGTTGTACCAATGCAGTGAGGTCGAGAGGTGGCGTCAGGAATGCGACACCGGCGATGACAGCAGAGGGCCTAGAACTTGCAGCCGTGGGGCCATGAGGCAATACAACGTGGCAGGCCCATGTTCCATTACTGATGACGGAAATCGGCACCTGTTGTTGGCCATGCATTAGTTCACCAAGTGGCCAGAAGTCTACCGCATCGAACGACAGCCAAGAGTGAAGATGCTGGTAGTACACCTGGACCGTCTGGCGGCATATCATGGGGCACTTCGGGACGAAGGCCCTTAAGGAGGGGGCAATGTGACAAAGCCAGAAAAGCCTAGAGCCTGATAGAAGGAGGAGTGAGCCCGAAAGAACTAGAGTTAGATAAATCTAGAAAGGGACGGCCCTCTTATTGCTGATTGGAGCCGCGCGCCGGCGGGTGCAGCCTACTCCCTGGCGCGGTGAGTGACGGTGCGCGCTCGTGGGAGGGGCCAGAGGTGGAGCCACGCGCCCCGCGCGGACATTCTAGACAATGCGCGGGCGGAACCTTCCAGAGACCGACTCTAGAATATTCGTCGGCCCTATATATAGGGCTGCGAGCGAGCGGCGAGTCAGTTCAGTCAGAGACGGCAACGAGGAGTGATGAGTCAGTCAGTCAAGGAGAGTTCAGTACAGTGAAGAGTCAGTACATCAGAGGAGAGGCAGTCCGTGAAGAGCCGGAGGGTCAACGAGGGAACAGTCAGAGAGGCAGTCCGTGAGTAGCGGCGAGCGTCAGCGTCAGAGGGTGAGCTGGACGGAGAGGACTGATCAGCGCGGCCTCAAGTGAGTGTGTCTTGGGAAGCTGAGGAGCCAGTGACCGGAGGGACCCGAGAGCGGAATAGCTAGTCAACGGGGAACTAGTGACCGGAGGGAAGGGTGAACGGAAGAGCTGGTGAGCTGATCTGGGCTGAGGTAGTGCCGTCCCGGGGAATTCGGCGCGACGGGTGGATCGCACAGCGGCAGCGAGGACTGTGGAGTTGACCGACGCGACGTGGGATGATCTGGATTGGACTGGAACAGTGCTGTAATTAGGACTGAGCACAGTGAGAGTGAGCACTGAACAGGACAGTGAACTGGCAAATAGTCTGGAGTTTTCTGGCTGTATTGGCAATTGTTGTAGGAAATAAAGAAACCTCCATCCTTCAATTATAAACTCGGTGTTCTCATTTTGAACCCCGACGAGCCCTTGTTACAATACATTATGCTCTTAAACTGTAACGTGATCTTTTTTTACTGTAAAAAACGAGGTATACCTATTGCCAACAGAAATAATTGAAAAACTAAGACAGAATTAAAAATACATTTATCGAAAACAGTTTTGGATTATATGAAAAATTGACACAGTATGTCCCTTCTTACTATATATAGGCTACCTGCTACTTGTTGTTTCGAGCTAATAGCCTACTCCTCCGTCAGTCAGCATTCCTTTGGCGACAATTGTTTGGGAAAATCAAGTTTTTTTTAAAAACCCACCCTCTGCTGTTCTGCTTTTCATTCAGGGATGTCCATTAATTGATTTTAAAAGTTACAGAAGTAGGATTTTATTTTAAACGTACAAAATAGGCATTTTAGGCACTAAAATAGTAAAAATAGGCTCCAAAAGTCCAAATAGGCATTTTAGAGCACTATAAAGCTCTATAAATATAAGTGATATATCATGAAATGTCAACATATTTAAACATTTTCATGTTATTTCATAAGGAACAAAATAGGCATTTGCCTTAAAATCCCAGATCTAGTATCACTTAGTTTGATGTGTTGACATAGAAACACGGGTGGCACAGAGGGGTGTTTCGCACAGTGAGGGGTGAATTCCGGAGATTTCGAGGGGTGGGTACTAAGCTATGAAATGTAATAGCCGTTTTACACTTTGAGGGGTGGGGGACGGTTCCTCGTCAGTCACCCCAGTGTCCGGCACACTCTGAATTAATTGCTACGAGGGCGGAATCGGAGACACATCCACTGTGTCATGTCATTACTGACAATTGCACTATTTAACGCGTTGTTATGCCCTCCAAACATCTCGCCCTTCAGTTTCCCCTAGTGACAGAATTCAACACCCTCCACTAGTTAGCAAAACAGGATGTGAAAATGTCTTCAATACTAGGAGAGCTTATAGCGGAAATAACGGGAGAGGGTGGTATTTTTAAAAGTTTTTCCTATTTCGTGTAAAATATTATTTTTTGCACGACGTAACTAATTAGTGGTACTTACGAATATTGTTGCCGTGGATCGTAACTTGACATTTCCACACGCAATCTAGTTGCTATGAAACAAAAGAAATCTCAGTGCTGAAAAAAATTACAAAAAGCACTAGTGCCGTAAATAAAACCATTATAATACAAGCGTTTATCGAAAGCCGGAATCAAGGCCCCCTAGTTTGTGGCGAATTTAACAGGACAAATATTCAGTCCCCATAACAACAAACACATGCGAATCACTTTCTGAAATAAACATCTATCTTCAATAATGTATATAAATTATATTTTCAGGTAATATCACAATTAATATAATCAAATTGATATAAATAATCATCGTGCAAAAAACAGCATGCAATACTCGTGCCGTAAGCGCATAACGGATCTCGGAAAATTGAAAAAACTCGGCGCGAGCGCCTCGTTTTTTCAAACTCTTTCCTCGATCCGTATGCATAGCTTACGGCACTTGTATCGCAATATATTATTTCAATACTGAGCGAGCGTACAGCGGAAATAACGTGAGAGAGTGGCACTTAAAAGTTTTTCATATTTGGTCTAAAATATTATTTTTCTTCGACCACAGTCCTACTAGTCTATAATATGCTTATTACGAGTGACGTAACGGTATCATAATGGCACTCATTTCGAAACTGTTTTTCATTTCGACATCGGTGTGGTATAGATTAGTATCGAACACGGAACGAACTTGAGACCTCGAAGGTAGGAGCCGAATTGGTCTTGAGAAAACAACCGTAAGGTAGCTTCGATTTCACCGACGCCATAACCTGCCATCTCTCGTATAAGAAGAGAAATATGACAATCAGCTGACGCGAAGGGCATGGTGAACTTGTTGCCGTTTCTTTGAGTGGCTCTAAAAATCTCAAAATTTCAGCCTTACTAATAAAAGCTGCTTATACCTGCGTTGAACGGTTGTTTGGTTGTTCACCGTGCAAGTTCTGCATAAGCCGCATTACCAATAATCGGTGTGTAACTGCCGAGTTTACATCGGGTTTGTACGTCCAACGTCATCAAATACGTCACGCTTTTCATGACGTTACTAGCCTCAGGCTATGAAGGGACTGCTGAACGCCATCTATCAGTGTAGCGGGCAAACAACGATGGATCGTCTGCAGACTAATTGTAGTTTCAGTATTTCATTATATTGTTTTCAGAAAGCTGTAATCATGGGTACAAATATGGAAATATGTCCCGCAAACAAGGAACAATGTTTATAATTCCGCAAAAGCAGCTCAGAATATGCGTAGCCTCAAAATTCAATCTCAGACATCTACTAAACGACCGGCTGTTACGGATATCGGCCATCTTGATTATTTACGCCAAGTTTAAACAAGGGAGCCAGGCTGTGTAAAGGTTGCACACATTCAGTCTTATGCAACGATTATTAGTACACTTTTTCTCCTCAGCTGTGTATATTCCTGGTATAAATGTTACAACTGGATTATTAGTAAGACTGTAATGGGCAAACAAGAACAGTCGTATGCAACTTGCCTATAATGGTATGAAGAATATGAAATTCGGTATCTTAATACATGCATAATGTACTATTTTTATAAACAAGAAGCTTATAGTGCCATTAATGACTCTCTCCGAAGTTCTGGTTATTTTCGCCACCCATGCAAAGGTTGGATTTCTTCTGTCTTTCTTCCAGACTTTTAGCAGATATAGGCCTAATAGACTACGGCATACAACTATCGATGTGAATTTTCTTACTATTGTTGATGTCGAAACTGGAATAAGTAATTACAAAATCTAAGTTTTCGTGCATAAATTACAGCGAGTGAATTTGTGTCGGAAAGACAATAGTAAACATTTTAACGTCTTCTGTAAATAGATGAGTTTTATGTGACCGTACTTTTATTGATTATTTCCTACTGTATGATATGATCGAGGCTGCCAACTGTTTACACAAGTTAGCCGCGCAAACAGACATACATACCCAACTTAGCCAAAAGTACAAAAACCTCAAAACACGCTCAGAACTTTCCATGTAAACAGGGAACGTAAGATAAACGGCTGTGATTGGTCTATATCCGAGGAATTGCTAAACGTTATTGGTCAATATCAAACACGCGGCGTATGAGTTGAATAGTCTTATTAATCTTTAATTTTAGATTTCTGGACATACAAATTTCTGAACTGCATGAAAACAAGCATTTCCTGATTTTAGTCGACACTTAATTTCTACCTTAATATTATTTGTATGTGTAATTATTGCTCCCAGGTAAGTCCTATTTGAATTCCTCTACTTGTTCCGACGATTTACCGGCTATAATAATACTGTCTATTTTGTAGCGCATTATTTTGACATTTTATGATCATATACTTCGTTCTTCTGCATTAATTTTCAATCAGACATTCTTGCTGATTGGCATTCCGATAATCTATACTGCCCAGTAGTGTAGCCTCTGGGGACTCTGGGTCAATTATGGTCAAATAAAAAATCTATAGTACTTATTAATTATATACTTAAGTAATTTCTGTACTGATTTGAGACTAAATTTTAGCTAGCACCTAATATGCAACATTAACATTTTGAGGGGTCCAAATAAATTCTACACGCATGTGAATAACTTTACAAAATTAACTGAAGTATTAGTGAAGCAAAATACAAAAAAAAAAAATCTTATGTGAAATTCACATAACTTCTTCTGCCCAAATAAAAGTTAGCATCTTACTACAATATATTATGTATGACATTCTTTTCATGTAAATTGGTTGTAAAAATGAAGATAATCTCGTTACCACATCACATCGCATCCCCGAAGGATACATAACCCAAATAAAATCTGACAGATAGTCTAAATATTGCATAATACTATCCACTTAGTTAAGCACGCGAAACGTTGTAGAATAATGTTATTAAAAGGAACTCGATTCACATAACATGACCTCTTAATTCTATCATCACTAGGACAAAATAAATGCAATATACAGTAATTAAGGTATAATATGATACATGTGGTAAAATGATTTTGTTTTACTCGTAGGATTGCTACACTCGCCCTAAAGGAGCTCATTTAGCAAACATAACCTCCTCCCGAAATAAAATATCTTTTTTTAACACTTGGATCATAAATTTAGATAGAGTAGAATTACCTCCACAAAGTCTCTGGGTTTTTACGTATATACCTTAGGAGCGAGTCTCACCGTTCGTAGAGTTCCTGCCTAGGGGAGGTAGCTGCACCCTGATTGGCTATCCCACTCCACGTGTTGTCTGTCTCTGTCTCTGCGGCATTACCCCTCCACTCAACTATTACAGTATTTTCTACCACTGGCAACATGCAGCATGATCTTTACTCTCTGCCCAGCAGTAGCTCACTGATCTTACGCGCAGCGAATCCGCGCATCTTGGTAACGAGACGTAACGAGAAGCTCGCTGGCTGGGTTAGTCTTCAAGGCCAAGAGACTTTGTGGGAGTAATCCTACTCTAGTTAATGTTGGATCATATTTTAGATAGTCTAAGTTTTTTTAACTTGAAGAATGTGTTACGCTGTCATACATCAGATTGCTGAAATGATAGGACATTCGTGACGCTGGGACCTAATAATAACCCTAAACACAGGAAAGGGATTTTTCACTACTGCAAATTTCCCAACCGGGACCGCCGGGGAGGAAGGCAGGCGAGCTACCAACGACCCACCCAGGCTATGATTATTATAAAACGATCTGGAGCTTAGCTCAGAGATCGATTACAAAAATAGACATTATTGAGATTGTCTGCTTTTGGGATGGTGTCGATTAAGCGAAAGTTAGCCATTATCATGTAAGGAATGCGAGACTTCATCTATGAGTTATTAATAAAGAATATAAATTTTAGATTTTTCAATGTAGACAGGAGAAAATGTTATTATTTGTAGACAAAATATGTTAATTGGATTGAATTAATGTATACTTTTTTATTTTTATCCCATCCTAAAGCGATTGAGCTTACGATTAGAACGAATAATTGGCTATGTGCTGAGATTTATGTTTCCTATAATATGCCGTTTAAGTTTGTGCAACTTATTTTTTATCATTCATGCCACTTGGAGAAGTGTTATATTGCACGTTCACTGGTTCCTAACGAAATACAAAATTTTGTTTTCGTACGATTTTGCATTACAAGAGGCCGTATTGCAAGGAGCGCGTATTCACAGTGGGTGGCTTATTACTACCCTTCAGAGAATTTGTTCGAAAAAATGTTTCAAATAAAAGTTTTAGCCCTTAATATAAGCAACCCATGCGCAAAATTTAAAGAAAATCGTTAGAGTCGTTTTCGAGAAAATCGAGAGAAACGAACATTTCTTCATGTAAAATCCCCTTAAAAACAAGAGAAACTTGTCGCCAATCTTCTGCTCACATCTTCAGATGGTACCTGGCCCAAATACGAAACCTTGTTTTCATACGATTTTCCGTTTTGGAGCTAGCTTGTTCACAGGCATCCACACAGACAGACACACAGACATGTTTCCAAAAATAGTATTTTTGGATTCAGGGGGGGCTTGGAACGTGTATTTATGTAAAAAAACTCAACTTCGAATGTGGGGGTCGAAAACTATACTTCCTCTACCTATAGGCTAGAACCTATGGTATGGGCAGAGGAAGTAAAAATAAATCCATAAAACTAGAAAAACCGTTTAAATTTAACTGTTATTAACAAATGGCAAATTCTATTTCCCAACATTAAAATACCTTTATCAAGAGAAACTTACTGCTGCTTATTTATGTTAGGTTCAGTAGTGCTTATCATTAATCATAAGTAGTTTTTCAAGCGCAGTCTATTCCTGTACTTGTATTTCACAAACACAAGCTCTGAAAACCAGTCATCTTGTGTTGTTATTGGCATAAAGACTAGTGAAAGCTACAAGAGCTGGAATCAGAGGGAAGAAAAGACCAAAATCTTGACAGACGGGCATTAAAGAGATCAAAATTATGACTTAATAATAATAGTAATTTACAAAAAAAGACAATCCTAAATTTGTTGAAAAAAATCTATATACAAAAAGCATTAAAAAATTAGTCAACTGACCCCGATAAGAAAAGATAACCACAACAAGAAATATGCTACTTTCGATTACACCACAGTTGCACTGATAATAAGGAACATCAGATGACAAAAATACTTAAAAAGAACAACTTCAAAATAGTTTATAAAGCTAACATGAATTTAAAAAAAATAAATTATATAGCATAAATAACAATAATAAAACAGATAAATTTAACGAAAACTGTGTACACAAATTAAAATGCGGTATGTAAAAGTTCTTCATAGGCTAACAGCCGAGTCAAGGTTTTGAAAAAAAACTCCGAGCTTTCGGACTCCGAAGTATTCGCCGAGAAAAGTTCAAACCTTTTATAAAATGCGGTAGTTGCGATAATGTATTTATAGGGCAGACCGGACGAAAATTCAAACAGAGATTTCATGAAGATACTCGGCATATGCAAAACACATACTGAACAAA
The DNA here is from genome assembly GCA_964059195.1 of Ectobius pallidus. NCBI lineage: Eukaryota > Metazoa > Arthropoda > Insecta > Blattodea > Ectobiidae > Ectobius > Ectobius pallidus. The sequence goes on along the minus strand of CAXKWD010000001.1, from coordinate 211,937,205 downwards.
AACATGAACTAACACCTTAGAAAGTACATTAGAAATGTTGCATAAACATAATAAAAGGACTTAGACTAACAATCTGGAGTCACTAGAAACATAAGCATAACATTATTATTGAGAATGCTATTGCATTTAACCTCGTAAGTTCTTTGAACTAATTAGAGAACGCACCCAACCATAGGCGTAACGAGGGGGGGGCGGTTTGGGGGTTTGAACCCACCCCCCCCCCCATTGATTAAAAAAGGAAAATTGTATAATTTTTTTAAGTCTGCCCATAAATTACTTAATACAAGTATAAAGTGTGGGAAGCTTAAAACTCGTTATTTTGCGTGTTAATTTTAAACATTTTCCGGGGATGGACCCCGGAAGCTTAAAACTCGTTATTTTGAGTCTTAATTTTTAAAATTTTCCGGGGAAGGACCCCCGGAAGTTTAAAACTCGTTATTTTGCATCTTAATTTTTAAAATTTTCCGGGGGAGGACCCCCGGACCCCCCTCTCCCTGGGGGATATTCCATACCCCCCAGACCCCGCGGATGTTATAACCCCCCCCCCATATGGTCGGCCTGGTTACGCCTATGCACCCAACAGCCATAAATTAACACAACGCGAGAATAGTTACACAGTAATGTTGTTACTTGGTTCTTCGACAAAAGACGGTTCTTTGAATACACTGTGGTTAGTAAACACACTCTTCGGTTATATTATTTGTTTGCCATTCATGTACATATTTATTCAATTTGCTAGCATTTTTTCTCTTTGTTAATATTTGTTTATTTATTTAGGAACTGAGGATGGCACAACATGTGCCGAAATGCATCTTTTATTAAAATAGCATACATGGTTTCAAGAGACTGAATATCTACCACAACAACTAGAAGATACTTCAAGAAGATAGCCAAGAAAACAGAACTACCAGAAAAGTGAAATTACAGATATGCAGTGTTTTTAACAGAACTACCAGAAAAGTGAAATTATAGTTACAGTGTTTTTAAATTTTGGGTACAGCACTACCTCCTTAGCATTGCAATTTTCCTTCCTGGAACTGGAATCTTCATTAAATGTACTTACTTTTGTTCAAGAAATTAAGGGGTGAAATTAGTAGTTTTTAGAATTTGATCTTTTATTTTTAACTATTTCAATCAGTTCATTTTTATTACGCACAAAACTTGCCAGCCAAATTATAGTTCTGAGTTAAGGTAAGGTAGATTCTATTTTAGTGGTAGTTAGGTTAGGTTGGTTAGGTTACGAACAGTGGTATTAGTTTTGTAGGGCATGCCGAATTCACGCGTTTCGAAAATGTGCCGTACCTGTATTATATCTCCCACGAGGTTTGTCGTGTTGGTCAACCTGTTTGCCCAGATAATAGCCTATGACTGTCAATTATGTTATTATTCTGAATTACATATTTTAAGGTAAGATAATTACAGGATGTATTCTTATATATGAAAATTTTCTGACCTAATTATAATCTTTGCACCTAGAGACACATTTTTAGTTTAGTTTAGTAAAAATTAAAACTGTAATGCTAAGGAGATAGGGCTGGACCCTTAACTTTTATTGAAAATAGATCATTTCAGCTATTAACACTATGACTTGAACAAAGGACTCATTTCTATATTGTGAATGGACAGTAGGCCTATATACATGTTATTAAAATTTAATAGACCTAGAGAATCAATTTACAAGGAAGTTTTATTCAGTGTATATAGTTAAAAACATTTTAAATTTAAATTTGTTGAACCAACATTAACAATAGGCCTCGATTTTAAATTATAATCTATTTGACCTGTTAGCCTTATAACCTTGACATTACTAAAGTTACTATGAAACACAATTGATAATTGGTTGCTTTATGGTTATTCAACGTCGGGTATGTAGGCCTACTGCAACTTAGGCTTTGACCGTCGCCGGTGTGCCGGAAGTTTGTCCCGCAGGAGTTCTTTTACATGCCAGTAAATCTACTGATGTGGGCCTGTCACATTTATGTACACAAAAATGCCGTCGACCTGAACTGGAATCAAACCCGCAATTTTGGGCACAGAAAGCCAGCACGACACAATTCATAGTGAAGTTTAGTTTAATTTGTATATCTTTCAAAATTTTATTCGTAAATAGTTTTTCTACAACGTGAGTGTGTTCGAAAACAGGGGGCTTAGGAAAATATTTGGGCCTAAGAGAGATGTAAATAGGGAGTGGAAAAAACCTGCATAACGACGAGCTTCAACCTATAATCGTCACCGGACACAGTAAGGATAATTAAATCGCAGAGGATGAAATGGGCTGGACATTTTGCGCGCTTGGGGGAGGAAATACATATCTCGAAAGTATTGAATGGTAGACCCGAAGGGAAAAGACCACATGGAAGACCTAGACGTAGGTGGGAGGAGAATATTGGGATAGATTTAAGGGAAGTAGAATTTGCGAGGGATGATTGGATAGAGTTAGTACAAAATAGGTTGAATGGCGGGCTCAGGTAAGCGCGGCAATGAACCTTCGGGTTCCATAAAATAAATAATATTCCTTAAGCTTGCTTAGGAATTGTCTATTGCCATTAAGTAAGTAAGTAAGTAAGTAAGTAAGTAAGTAAGTAAGTAAGTAATAGTTTTTCTACATAAGTTAGAAGAAATATGACAGCCCATGTCAGTAGATTTACGGGCATGTAAAAGAACTCCGGCGGGACAAAATTCCAGCACACCGGCGACGGTCACAGGCCTAAGTTCAGTATATCCCCGTCGTTATATAACCATATACCTATCAATACCGACCAATCTACATAAAAAATCTTAAACCAATACTAATAATAAGCCTGCGTATTAAAATGTTCTATTTTGTAACAATCTATTATATTGACAAGGTACCGGTATTTGTTTTAAGTAAAGTAACATTAAATTGATTACAATTTAAGTATCATTATAATTACAGTATCACTATAATTCGGATCACTATCTGGTAGTTACGGCTGATCGGGAGAAACTTTCATTAAACAAAGGGATTAGGCAAAATTTCGATATAGAGAGACTAGGGAAATCGAATCTGAGGTCTTTTTTTCCCCGGACGGCCCACTTTAATCGTGAAATGCACCGCGAAGCCGTGTGTTCAGCTTTTTATTTCATTATCAATCGTTATAATAAAATTGTTTATACATGACTAGCATGTGCCCGCGGCTTCGCCCGCGATAATTATTTCAAAAATTAAAAATCAAGAAAAAATAATAGTTATATCATTATATTTATTAACTCCTAAATCACGTGGACTACATACCACGATTAGATAGTATCGTCTGGTAAAAGCGTCCTCAGATTCGAGGTCCTTGCCCCAGAAAACCCCTGTACAGTGAGTTTCGTCCAAATCGAACAACGTTTGACCATATTTAGGCCTATGTTGATTATCCCACTTATAATAATAATAATAATAATAATAATAATAATAATAATAATAATAATAAGAAGAAGAAGAAGAAGAAGAAGAAGAAGAAGAATCCTCTTCGGGATTAGGTTGAAAATGTCATATGTATGCGTGCCTTGACATTAAAAACAAATGAATCGACCAGCGTGAGCTACAACATTCGAGCGATCGCGAAAGTTTCATTTCCAAGGTTTGACAAAAATAGCCAAAGCCAGCTGTAATTGATTTGACATTGAAATATATTACGCTTCGGAAACGCAAAAAATGCACGTTTTCTGCCAGTTTTTCACTCAATTTTGGCATTTAGAATCAGAATATTTCAAAATCCTTTCTTAGTGAGCATCTACATTAGGAAACGAAGGCACTGTCAAAATTCCAAGTCTCTACCTGTTATAGTTTAGGCTGTACGTTGATTCCTGTCATTCAGTCAGTCAGGACAAAGCCTTTTATATATATAGAGATTCAACATGAGAAAGCTAGGTGAAGAGCAAAGTAGGAAAGCTTACCAAAATTGAAATAAAGTCACACTTTAAATTCCTTATAACTATTTTTTACAACCAATAACTACAATAAAAAGAAGATATAGACAACTATAAGAAGATTTCTAACCTGACACTGATATCTACAAATTACAGTTTTGCAGCTCCATTATAGAAGATTATTCTACAGATTGTATACTTGATTTTTATATATTGACGTATCATCTATAACGATTCTATACTTGATTTTTATATATTGACGTATCTTCGATAACTTCATAATTTCTTAGTTTTAATCAGCTGCAAATACATATGAACATACTTTTATCAGTTCCTAGAAAACTTCTATTGATCTATTCCACAAGGACATTTTTTACTCTCTCAAATTATTGTACTTATTACAACATATTTGTATTTGTCTTTTAATGTTGAACATAAGTTATCTGTTAGTTATTAGCATTGACTATGTGTAACGCTTATACAAACCAAAACTGTACTTAATCTAAAATATCTCAATTCTTTCATAATTTATAAACTGTTCTTTTAGAATTATACTCAATATTATACAATTGATATTCTACAGCATTTTTGATTCCTTTCTCTATTCTTTTCATCTCATACTAGTGCTTAGGTGGAAATATAACCCGATATAAGTTACCAAGTCAAGATTTCAAATAGACTTGCAGTTCTAGAAAACACTGCAGAACAAGAAGCTAGGGATGATATGAATATCGACAAAACCTGGAAATGCATTAAAGACAATATTAAAGTATCTATAGATATGTAAGCATTGGCGCGAATAGCCAAAGGTCCTGGGTTCAAGTCCCAGTATCGGAGGAATTTTTCTCCTATAATATTCTCATTAAAGTATCTGCAAAAGAAAAATTAGGTCCGCTTGAACTGAAACCAAATAAACCGTGGTTCGATGATGAGTGCACGAAATTACGTAGTAAATGCAAGAAAGCAGGCAAAACTACAAAAGCGCTCATAATTATACAGTACTAGTCTGCAAGCAACTATTTTTGCAATCAATAAAAAAAGTTTTTAGTAGTTTCTGTTTTCCCTTTCGAGTCATTTAACTAATATTTCATACTCATAGTGTTTTTTGGAAGTTTACTGACCTGTAGTGAACACCGCTTAGAAAAAATCTAACGCCTGTCTGTCCAAGTATTTTCATTTTACATTAACCATCACTGCATGTCAACACTGTTATCTTCACAAATAAAAAAACAGCAGCTAAACTGAGGGGTGAAACTTTTTTTTTGCTTAAAAGAGAAAGTTAGGGAATACCACCCCCTGGACAGATCATCCTGTGACTAGGAATACTACCGTTACTTGAAGTACAACACAATACAGTTGAGTTAGAAATAACACCCTAAAAAAAATTTTTGAATGACGTGCAGTGCTTGGAAATAAAGCCGCAAAAAGGAAAATGTGATAACTTAAATCGAATGTTTGATCACAATTAACCGCATTTTTTAAATCTATGAGTAGTAATATGTCCGGGACTTCATAAAAGTGATAACATTACCCGATTTATATTATGCATGATTACATTAAGCGACGTTCACTATAATTGTCTTAAAAGAAAAACACGTGGGGCGTACCAACAGTGATAGGGACCTGGGGCGCTAATCAATAAGGGGCATACCCAGTAGACACAATTTATACAATTCACATAATCTACACAAAAATACATCAGTAAGCTGCCTAATTCATTATATGTCGTGGACCCTGAATAAACTATTTAATAAAGGATTACTTTTTTCGTGTATATTATGCATTACGAAACTTTACTTTTTTTACTGTAAGTTTGCTTAGAATACCAGTACTGACTTGTGAAAAAATCCGAAGAAAATCCACGTTAGTACGAAATTCCTTTAGCCATGGTATTGAAAAGGTATTTTAACTAAGTAGGTGTGATTTCACAATATTATTTTATGTAAAAATTAAAGAAATTTCCAAACATCAAAGATTTAAAAGTAAATTAATGATAAACTAAATACTTACTTACTTACTCAATGGCAATAGATAATTCCTAGGCAAACTAAAGGAATATTACCTATATTATGGAACCCGCGCTTACCTGAGTCCGCCATTCAACCCTATTCTGTGCTAACTCCATCCAATCATCCCCCACAAATCCTACTTCCCATAAATCCGTTCTAAGATTATCTTCCCACCTACGTCTAGGTCTTCTACGTGGTCTTTTCCCTTCAGGTCTCCCAGTCAATACTTTTGAGATATGTCTTTCCTCCCCCATGCGTGCAACATGTCCAGCCCATTTCATCCTTCGCGATTTAATTACCCGTACTATATCCGGTGAAGCGTACAGGACCTGAAGCTCGACGTTATGCAATTTTCTCCAGTCCCCATTTTCATCTCTCTTGGGCCCAAATATTTTTCTAAGTACCCTACTTTCAAACACTCTCAGACTATGTTCTTCCAGCTCAGTTAGTGGAAATACTACATAAATTAAAAATCTACCTAAGGGCTAAGATTGACAAACGAGATTGCTCTCTCTTCTCTTGCTCGTAAGGGCTTATGTTATTTTATTTCAGTAGGCTTACGGTACTTCGTACGTGCTTGTTTCTAATATTTTTGAAGTGAAACTTCTTTAGCGGCGGTAGGTGTAAATCGGGAACTTGTGTCACGCTAAAACCGTCACGAAATTACTAGGGTGTTTCGGAGCGGAGTGCACAGAAAACAATCAACTCAATGATTAGGAGCAATCAAAGGAAATGTTTAAGACCTAGTACGAAGACCTGCAAATGGGAATAGAAGTAGAAGTAGTAGTAGTAATAGTAATAGTAGGCCTAATGGTAATAATAATAATAATAATAATAATAATAATAATAATAATAATAATACTTACTTGCTCAATGGCAATAGACAATTCCTAAGCAATCTAAAGGTATATTATCTATTTTATGGAACCCGGAGGTTTATTACCGCGCTTAAAAAATCCAAACAATGAAAAAAAATCAAAGATCCAACATTTAAAAAATCCAAAATTCCAAAATTAAAATATCAAAGATCCAAAATTTAAAATGTCCAAAAACCCAATATTAAAAAGTCCAATAATGCAAAATTGAAAAAATGCAATAATAAAAAATTGAAAAAATAAAAGTAAAAACAAGTTTCACTTCAGTCGCGTGGCGTTCCACGCACACTTTTTTTAATTTAATTCATTGTTTAAACATTTTATAATGTTGTTTAATAGACAACTGTTTATTCATTCAAATCAAGACTCGTAAATGGTCTGCTAAAAATAAAAAATAAATTTGGAGCCTACGTTCAAAGAGGGGCCTGGAGTGGACCGCCCCTCCCGCCCCCGACTTGGTACGCCATTGTCGCCTACACCTGACTGCCTCCTGCCCCCGAGCATGGGCGCCCAGTAAAACCACTTACCTTAAAATTCTTCCGATGTTGGCCTTGACAAAGACTACATGAATTGATGGGCAGCAACCACGTGGTAATGCAGAAAACAATCCACCTTTCACTGTCTTGCCGGGTCTGATACTAGAGTACACTTGATTTTTTCACTAGTAATGCCTACACACCGAATACGCTTTGAATATAAGAAAACTCGGTCCCCTATTCGATTCCCGCACGAATAATAAAATCACTTCACTGATATTCTGTCGTTAGAAAACCTGTTTCCGCACACATTACCAAGAAGATGCTCGTCACGTTGTGACATTTAGACCCGACGCATGCGTTGACTCATCCCTCCACATACCAGGAGGGGAAGAGTCTTCAGTGCGCACGCGTGAATCAAAGGGGTGATTACGAATTGCCCATAGGAGTTCGGCGGGGGGGGGGCTTATGGACTCATTAATTTTTGGTAGGCCTACTCTTTGTCAACCTGAATTTCTTGCAGGGAGAATAAAAAATACAAATACTTTATAGTTATACTAAGTTTAGCAAGTATACAATAATAACGAGGCACTATTGTATTTAAAATAATTTATTTTTCACCAATGATGTTGCTCAGAAAAACAAACTGTTAATTTCAAAACTCTGCAGCCTCGTCGAATTCAGTTGGCATTCAATACTAGGAATCGAGAAACTATGTCAATATATATATATAATTATTTGAAATTGATTTCCAATTGATAATAATAAAATACTGATACTTGCTTAATAAATTAACACTCGAATTTGGATTAATCTCTTTCTTTCTTTGTCGTAGTTTTACCTCTCCCTTTTAGGATTTAAGCGACCCAAGGGCCTTACAGGGCCGCGACCTGGATCACATACATACTTTTTTGACCAGACAAGGACATGGAGGACCTCTCCGGATGAGTGATCAGCCCAATGCCGGGGCCACCTCCGAGACAACACGAACACATAGGACAATACACGTCATTCACACACACTCACTCAGAACAAAGCGAGGATGGGATGAAGGTGCTAATGACGGCCAGATGATATCCGGGGACCACAAGGGCCTAAAGTTACCCAACATTTGTCTCAAAAGTGAGGGAAAACCCTGGATTAATCTCGTTGAGAATTTAACTCACAGTATAGTTGTAATATCACTGTTATTGTTCGCAATAAATTAATTCTAAACATTATAGACTACTGTATAGTTTAGCATAATAAGTAAGAATCATTGTGTTTGGAAATACGTTGAGTTTGTCCTCCCCTTACCAAAATTCCTGGCGACGTCCCTGACGACTGTCCGGTTAGAAATTGGAATGAAAATTGTTCGCCCGATTTTTCATTTTTAAAACTTGGTAGAAGATTAGAAATAGGCCTATCTGTACTAGTAAAGAATTCAGTACTAATGCTATAGTCCTACCGTAATGTAGCTGAATATTCAGGCCTATAAGAAAAAACTGTTTTGCCTCCACTCTTAATATGTTACAACATAGAGTAGGCCTAGATGATTGTATTGCAGCAGTGCGCATTCAGCATTTTAGCCTCATTCAATGTCATAATATTCGCGAGGCAAAATTTTAAACCCAAATTTGAGTGTGGATCTGCAAGTCTGGGTTCGATCCCCACCTTGGATTTCTCTAAGGGAGGTCTAGAGAACGGGGTGCACTCAGCCACGTGACACAAACTGAGGAGCTACTTGCTAAAAAGTAGTGGCTTCAAGCCATCAATATAGGCCTTTGGAGTCGTCATGCTGACCGCATAACCTCCAATCCTGCCATCTGCCTATGGTACTTGATGCTGCAGTCGGATGGCAGACCCAGCCCACCACACAATTATTGCTTCCTTCACATGCCTAGCAGACAATAATATTGTTAAAATTTTTATTTTTTATTGTGAAAGTGTGACAATATTAAATTAAAAGACAGTGGCTAGTTTGAAGATTGTTAGTGAATTTTACATGCCTGTGCCTAACACCTGGTCTCTAGTTTCAATTGCTGAAATTACAGTTCTCACATCACTCATAGGAGCACCATCTGGAAGTGAATACATATTATAATAACTAGGGCAAGGCATTTGATGATTTTGCACCTTTTTTTTTATGAAGGTTGAAAGATAGCTCGAATATATATAAATGTGATTCATGGAATAATTGATTAAATAAGGGCAATTTATTTTTGCACTTTTCATTTTCAAAAGATAGGTAATTTTTTTGACAATTTTTAGACCATTTTCGGCATTTTAGGTCATGTTTCAGTAGAGGTTGAGAGAAGATTTTCCATGCACAAATCGTTACTTTCAGACAACAGACAAACATTTTTGTTTGAGAATCTCGCTAAGTGTTCATAGTTTATTGTAATCACCTCAGCAGTTTGTCTTGTAGCAATAAAGATTTTTTCTTTCTTTTTAAATGGCACATATTTCCTAGGGGCAATTTGATGGGCATGCCAGTTCAGAAAGAATTTATTTTTCGCTAAGGATGTCCAAGTAGTATAAATTTACTTACTTCTTTAGTAACAAAATATGTATGTTTTATTTATATTATAGATTCATATAGGCTATAATTCACTGTCATCCATTAAACTGTTTTTAGCAGTTCATAACTTTAAAAAAACTAATAAGTAGGCCTATGGAATATTTTGGTCATTTTTTAAATGTTGGTTTTTTTAAACCATTTAAGTTCATAAATGCATTTTTTATTTTGCGTTTTTTCATAATTTTATGGTCATTAAATGTCTTGCCCTAGCAATAACAAATAAAATTAAGTGTAGAAATTCCTCTCTGGTTTGCAGCTAGATGAAAAGTTTGCGAGATTTCAGAGGCTGACGCTGCTCCATTCTCAGTGATTCTGAAGTTTCATGTTGAAAGTCATTGGAGGTATACCGTATTTACTCAAATCTAATGTGCACCTTTCTTGTACATTAGTAGCATTCAGAATTGTGGTGCGCATTAGATTCGATAGAGTATTACGAGGGCCCTCCACAAAGTAAGTTTCCCTACGGCCGTTTTCACAAACCATACATAATTTCATGGAAATATTTATTGCAAGAGGTATAGCAAGTGTTCAGCTATTTTTCAACACAGGAATTGAGACATTTTCATACAGTGGGACCAACTTTTGAACACTTGTGTCTGCCGCCTGGGATTTGAACCACTGTGTGAAAACCATCTCCGCTTCTCTGTCATTTATTGAGGTGTAGGAGAAGATGGAAATCACTGGGAGCGAGGTCTGGGCTGTAGGGTGGATGTTGAAACCTCTCCTAGCCCAACTTTTGCAGGAGACTTGCAGGGAGAAGTTGAAGTCTCCATCCACAGCCCGGACAGAGAATTTAATCTTTTCCTATGCATCAAGAAATGACAGTGAAAGGCAGAGAATTGTAGAGATTGACAGAGAAACTGAGAAGGTTATCACAAAATGGTTCAAATCCCAAGCAGAAGATTTCTATGGCACATGTATTCAAAAGTTGGTCCCGTGTTATGACAAATGTTTCTATTCCGGTGGCGAATATGTTAAAAAATAGCTGAATACTTCCTGTATCTTTTGCAATAAATATTTCCATGAAATTGTGTTTTGTTTGTGTTAACGGCCCTTGGGAATCTTACTTTGTAGACGGCCCTTCTAGATTCATGTGCAAATCTGTTCTGTAGTTTGGTGGTAGTTTTGATCTCTTACATTAACTTATTACCAGGATGCACAAACTCAGGTTAAAGTTAACATGTTAAACTCAAATTAAAGTTAAAATGCTATTTTGACACTCAAGCTTAACACCAACGAAGTTGAGTGCAGAGGTGCTAACCTAACCTAAACTGTGACACTCGCCTTTAATCACAAAACTAATTAGTGTAAAATAAAATAAAATACTAAGATAAAATCCAAATACAATGCACATTGTATTTACCAACAAACACTTCTGTATGATTTAAAGTTTAAAAATTGGAATGCACCTTACATGGCGCATTACAATCGAGTAAATACGGTACATACCAACACATGCTGGGTGGAGTCATCCAATTATGGAATAGCTTTTCTACTTCTAGTCAATCTGCCTCTACTGTCCTTCAGATTCTGCATGCATTTGTTCCAGGATTATGAGCAATGTCTTGGCGAGAACTGAAAATGTACGAGATTGTTGAAACAAAACGACATAGCATGGAGTCGCACCACCAACTCCACTATGAAACCACAGAAATGTTTCTAAACATATTCAATCAAGTAGCTCATAGTAACTGATTTTTTGGGATAAGTAAGATGGACTTCTTAGAATGAGGGACAAATCAACTCTGACGTCTACTGTGAGAAAATCACAGGCAGCAGAGTTCTACGCAGAGGGGATTTCGAATCTTGTGGAGAGGTATGACATATGTCTGGATGTAAATGGAAATTATGTCAGAAAATAGTGTAAAGATTCTGGGTATATTAAAGTTCCAAAAACTTAAGAAATTTTACTTTGAAAAAATTATGGAACTTACTTTTCAAATCACCCTACTCAGCGCTTCAGGATCTCTGAGATCGAGGCAAAATCAACATCTGAAACATTGGATTACGGAAAACTTCTCACCTGGACTTCAGACCAGAGAGGAATATCTACATAGTTCACCAGGAAAACCTGAAATCATATGAAATTAAGTAAGTTTGCAAGCAGAGAAAAACATATATAATTAGCACATGACAAACTTTTTATTTGGTACAATAATTCTACACAGTACTTTATACTTATCATCTATATTTACACAGCCATCTTCTCAAAACATATTCTCAACACACATTTTTCATATACACCATAAACACACAAAAACACTCTTGCACACCGAAAGAAAAAAAAATGGTAACAATTCATTATTCTTGTAAATAAGTTTTCAGTTGTATCCTGTACATAAGTCACACCAACAATCATATCTTTTTTTTTTATCGTAATAAGCTATTTTATTCATAATAGACAATCTAGGTTATTTCTTCTCTCAATAATTAAGAGGTATCATACGTAGCACAAATACAAAACATTCTTACAATCCTCTTTTAATTATAATTTTTTTTTACTTTAATTGGTGGCATGTTACAGCAACGTCTTACGAAGCAGATGCTGCAGATTTTTGTTATGTCCTAAGAAAATTAAATAGAGAAAAACAAAAAGAAAACTTTTCTTTGATATAGTACAGGTGAAAATTTGATCACAGTCTGCAATATTTTTATGTCTAGTAACAACTGTCTATTATTTAAAATTTCATTTATATAAAGAGTTAAAGATCGTTAAAACATAAAGCATTCAATTTGGAGAACGAAGTCTACTGTAGTGTGAATTTTTATAATAATTTTTTTCATTGTAAACAATTCTTTATCAAACTTTTAAGCAGATATCTTTCATTCTAAAACCAACCTACTGACTGTGTACTTAATGTAAATTCAGACGTATAATCCATTCATTGGTATTTACAAGGGCTATTTTTTTTGTCTACCTCCGATGGGGCATAAAATGAAACCCACAGTGAAAATCAAAACTGTTTTATTTAAAACATTTAGATACACCTTCCAGCTACTTCTCTACAAAGTCGCCACTGAGACATTTGTCATAGCATGGTACCAACTTTCCAAACCCTCTTCATAGAAGCTTGCCGCCAGCATATTGAGAAGGGTCTTCACAGCAATTTGAAGTGTTTTGAAATTCTTTGTTGGTGTGGAAGCGCTGTCCTCCCAGATCTTTCTTCAGCTGCTGAAAAAGATGGAAGTCACTCAGCATGGGGACGAGTTTTTTAATTCCATTGTGACGGGGGATGAAACATGGATTCGTTATGACAATCCTGAATCAAAAGAACAATCCAAACAATGGATGCACACAAATTTTCTCAACAAACACAAGAATGGGAGGATAGCGCTTCCACACCAACAAAGAACTTCAAAAACACTTCAAAATGCAGTGAAGACCCTTCTCAATGTGCTGGTGGCAAGCTTCTATGAAGAGGGTACTGGAAAGTGGTACAAATGTCTCAATCGGAGCAGCAACTATGTAGAGAAGTAGCTGGAAGATGTGTCTAAATGTTCCAAATAAAACAGTTTTGATTTTCGCTGTGGTTTTCATTTTATGCTCCATCGGAGGTTGAAAAATAATAGCCCTCGTAGATCCTCTGCTTTGGTGAAACCTGGTCATTACTAGAGTTAGGATTATCCAGATGAAAGTTAAGCGGTTAATTGAGCAAATAATTGTCAAACAACCATTGTTTTAAGCAATTAACATGATAACTAGTAGGCCTACACCAGATAACTGGATAACAATGTCATGTTATGCATTTATTTGTGATTATCCAATTTACTGTTGAAAGAAAGTCTAGTTGATGTAAATACAGTAGGTTGGAGAAAAACATTTTGTCATGTTTTAGAGTGGTTGGTGCTTATGACTGTTTTCAGTGTCTTGTCTCTATGCAGGCACATGGCAAACATAGCGAAGAATAGCCTACAGTACATCGGCCCAGAGAGAAAGAATTTATACAATTGAAGAGGTCGGGGGAAGATAGTGCTAACACTCTTTTACAAGTCTAGTTAGTAACATAATAATATGTAGCCTACCAAAAAGAGATAAAATTTGACAAACTTTAAAAATGTAATATCTAAAATGAGGTTTGTGTGGGTAGCACTAACTTCCCCTGACCCTTACTAATTGAATGTCCATGTTTCAATTTATAATTGTTTGTCCATGGTGTGTGTTTATATCAAATGCCAACCCTGTTGCCCTGTTGCCCTGACACAGATGGTGGCAGATAGATGGTGATTGCAAGGCTTATTATCAAGGTATGTACCACTTGGGTGGACCAAATTACATGGTGATGCAAAACTGGCAGAAGTGCAAGGTATGAAGGCATGAGTGTGTGTATCTAGTGCGGGGTGTGAGTGATGATTGGAAACCCAGGGTCAACATTAGCCTACTTTTGTCAGAAGACATCAAGGGGACTGCTAGACTTAACTATCTTTTACCTATTCTGCATTAAATTGTATGTACTGTAACCAGTTATTTATCTCAGCTCCATGCGTCATGCATAATCTTGCTCACAGCAAGCTTATGTGTGAGAACAAGGTTTCACCAAATCAAAGTTGAAATACCACTGATTATAACATAAACTAAATTCATTGCCATATGAACATATTACACTGTACAACATGAAAATTTCCTTTAGATGAAAATATGTGTTTCTTATATATATTTTACTTGAAAATAAAGAATTTGTAAATATTTTTTGTTTACCACGAACCATTTTTAAAAAAATCCACATTTTTGTTTTTTACATAAGGATACAGGGATGCACTAAATTCTGCTTTCTCTGTGAATGGGACAGTTGTGACAGAAAAAAAATCACTACATCTGTAAACAGTGTCCTCTGACCACTTGTGAATCCGCAATGTGTCTTTCTTCCACCATTGCACATTAAACACGGTTTGATGAAAATATTTGTATAAGCTCTGGACAATTCCGGGGTGCTCGGGCAAAGAGAGTTAAGTCCACTTTCTTGTTACTGGGAATTAGAGTGATTTAACACACTATACCAGCCCAACATCGCTTTAGAGATGGATAAACCCATGAGGCACACATCCATAACTACCGTACGTTTTTGAGTATGACTTACTGGACTTAGAGAACATTTTATCTATAACTCTATGGACATATCTAAATTTTTGAGGATGGTGGAATTAACTCTCTTTTCCTGCACACTTGCGAATTTGCATCTCAGGAACAAATTCAAACATTTAAGTGAGGCAAAGGTAAAAGAAGGGGTTTTTATTGGCCCACAAATTAAAGCAGTCTTTCGTGATGAAGAGTTTGAAAATAACAAAAACGGTACATGATGGACCATTTTGGTTTTGATATATGAATCAAGCAAGAACCTTCTGTTTATACAGAATCACATATTTTCATATAAAGGACAGGAAAAAAAGTTCAAATCTGTTGTACAGTGTCATCTTTGCACTGCCTAGATAAATTATTTCTTTAACTTCCTTATGATGAAATAAATTTCTTGCTTATTTTAATGGTACATATTGAATGCAGAAAATATCATAATTAACCAAATTTAGTAAATTTATATGACATGGTAATGTTATAATAAAAAGTCTACTAAACATTGGTCCTAAAATTAATATCGTCCTGGTATGTGTGCTTGTTTATATATATATAAAATATTCATGTGATTCATTCATGATAAATAAACAACTAATTATTTTGTAAAATGTCAGTGTTCATGAAAACAACAAGAAAGTCTAATGAGCATGACTCATAATATGAATATATTTTTCTGTAAGAGTATTTATTTATTTACTTTATATATGCTAGTTAACAATGTTAAAAATATTTATTTTATTCCTAGGTATTGTACTTTTAATAAAAAACTCTTTTCTGTGCAACTTAAGATAATTTTAAGTATAGAATTTCCTTATAATTTGTAGGCCTATACCAGAATAAGAAAATATAAGCATGAGTGTGTGTGTGTATGTGTATGAGAATAAATGCAGATGTAAGTAATACTTAGCATGAAAGAACTGACATCATTTGTACAGTGTACATGTATATCTGGTATAATGGATGAATAAAATTATAAGTAATATTTGTTCACATATTACAAGATAATGCTTTTCTCTAGTTTCCTATATCCCCTATGATGGGGCAAAGGGTCTCCAATGGAGGTTTCTGTTAATTATGTGAATTTTGTTATGCTTAATTTCTGAGAGAGGACAGAGGGACAGGTGGTAAGCCCATCACCTCTCAATCCCAGTCTGGAAACTAAGCTATTATTTGGACGTGAAAAGGCCAAGAAATTTTGTCCAGAGGGTCTAATTTAGGCTTCCAGTTTTTTACGTGCCATAAATCTACGACACGGTCCCCCCCCCCCCCCCCCCGCTTAAAGTCCCTCCCGAAGGACTCTGTGCCCAGGATTTTTATCTCCTGAAAAGTCCATCGACCACAGTCGACATAATGCTTTTCAAAATGTTCTTATTTCAGAATGTCTGTATCGTACAAAATATTAATTTTAGGACTCATGTTTATAGAAATCTTTTGTTTATAACAACCTGTCAAAATAATGAATCTTTTTAATACGCTGTATATATATGCATATTATACATAATTTAAAATAAATTTAGTTTGTAAAGGGCGTGTATTCATTTTACTAGATTTCTAGAAGTAATGAAAAATTTAAGAATAATAACCATATTAACTGTCCTTTAAAGAAAGCAATGCTATCAACATACGAACAGAAGAATTAACCACAAGAACAATATTCCATTTCCAACACATTGAAATACTTCTGCATTAATAGTTGTAAATTATATATAACAGGAAAACAGCTCATTGTGTATTTGCATATAAGATCTAAAAAAATAATAATAATACGAATATCAAAGACATTTACACACAGCATTCAATTATGTGAAACATCTCAATTCTCTGGACCAATTTATATAATTAATTATGCAAGTAAATGAGCTATAGCCATTTTTACTAACCGGCTAACTTACGTCAACCATTGTGGAACTAGGTCTACTATCAGATTAGATTAGATTAGATTAGATTTTATTTAGTCCAACTGAACATAACCATGTTATGGGACTCGTCAAATGATTACAAACAAGTACTTCTATATACAAATTTACAATTCCACAGTCAAAGAAAATAAAAATACATGACTTAGCCTACATACTGAATTATACAATATCAGATCACTATGTCATCTACCATAGGCAGATGGAAGGATTGGGGGCATGTTGTCAGCATGCCGACTTCTACAGCCTTTAGTGATGGCTTTCTTGACTGGAAATCAGTACAATTAGCAATTAAAAGTAATTATTTGCTTTTATGTTATTTTCTTGCATAATAGTCTTTGCTATCCATAAAATTATCATAAAACTATCTCAGAATTAAAACCATGAAAATGTCATGTCATGTGCAAATATGCTTTAAATCAGGGCCACCACATGAGGGGTGCTGCCAGGCTCAAGGGACCTGGGCCCGGATCCTGGTGATGTGATATAATTTTATGAAAAACTGGAAAAGTTTGAGAAAATCTTCTGTTACACGAGTAACAAGAAGGAAGCTCTACGGAGAAGGGAAGAATTAGAATTAGAATTAGAATTGTTTCATTTTACCTGGTGGAATTAAGGCCATTAGGCCATCTCTTCCATTCAACCAGGAAGAGACAACTGTCTGAACGAGGATGGTCGGCGGTCGGTGAGGGGCCCGCGACCAGTACATCGTCTTGGGCCCGACCCCGAGATGTGGCGGCCCTGCAATAAATTCCCCCAAAATTCCAAAAGCCATTAACAAAAGCCACAGGGTTCTCATTTGAACAGCAAGTTGAAGCAAATTCCACTCCAAGAAATGTTGTGTAAACTGTACAAGTTATGTTTTCCCTACATGTAACTCGAATTGAGATGTTTCACATAAAAATGGTTTTGTGTTAACAATTGTATCTTTAGTTCATTTTCATTTTACAAATAACACGAACACTCCACTTCAATGCAATAAAGTACCAGCATTTTTTAAAATGAACATTTATAAACAGAAAGTAAACAACATCAGTTTATTTTAAAAAGCCTATTTATAGTCCTCTGAACAATAAAAATATTTCTTTTCCATCACAGGAATGGATTTAAGATAGAATACTCTTGATTTTTTTGCTTATGTACATTAAAATGTACATTGGAATTGTCTTTGCTGAGATGAAGCAATACCTGGAGCGAACTCAACACAGCACTAACTTCAAGTTCTTTTCAGCACAAGCACATAACACGAGCGAGGCCGGGGCAAAGCCATTCGAGGCGTAACAATACATTAAACCTAGCAACTTATAGGAAAGTTCTCACTGCGCTCCAGGTCGTATAATTCTGTTATTTTTACAATAAAATCTGCAGGAACAGACAACAAACAATAAGTATATTATATTATGATTTATGGGCACACGTACATGACCACTGTTCTTTTTTTTTATGCAATACCTTCTCTTTTTATAAAGACGTAAAATCTGTATGAACACACATATGAAGAAAAGTTCAGCTGCCTTTAAGAACAATATATTTTAAAGAACTCCTATAAAACTCTTTGTTTTTCTTACACTTCTCTCCTGTTTAGTCTTGAGATAAATTCATTTAAAAAACTTCCCACAACTATTATAGATCCCGCTATAGAAAAATGTAGCCACCAACACTTGAGAATTTCACTGCAAAGCCTTCTATAGTTTATCTTGTCCATGTTTTCAGTGAGGAGAGGATATCGTACAGAATTTTGTTATCCTTGCATCGATTTCAATTCAGTTAAAAAAACAGTAGTATTCATAGATTGTTTGAGACTGACTTTCAGCGACAAGATATTACGGTGAAGTGTGCATAAACATGGTGATGCTGCAGCTAAAACTGTCTACATCTCACAAATGACTTACAAAGTTATGTAACAGAAACCAGATCACACACACACGTGAGATACAGAAAACAGTAAAATGTTTGTGTGATTCATTATAAGCAATACAACCAGTTTGAAGTGTGTAGGTAGACATAATTGGAAATGAATGTTGAGTTAGGAACTTCAGTTCAATACATGAGTTATTTACAATAAAAAAAAAATGCCTTTAAAATTTAAGATCCACTAAACTTAGATCAAATCCCTCAAAACAAAAAAAAATCAGGCCAGAGCGCCAGTCGACCGCTAGCCAATGATGGGAGGGAACTAACCTCTTGAAACATGTCCTAGTAATGGTACATAAAGTGAGCTAAAAGTGTTTTGAATGTTTGACTACTTTTGAATAATAAGGAATATATAAATTTAATTGTAAAGACTGCAACCTTGAGTACAATGGAAAAACTAAAAGAAATTTGGTTATAAGGGCAAAAGAACTTATTAGACATATCAAATATGGACAGACAGATAAATCAGCAATAGCCGCACATGTTTCAGAAAAGGCTCATGAAATTAATTTAGAGTCGGAATTACAGAAATACATCCAGGGACATAAGCAGCTCACTGTTTGGGAGAAAATTTTCATACAAAAAAACAGGGACCAGCTGATGAATTTTGATTAACCTGCCGATGATGATCTTATCAAGAGGTTAATTAAACACCCACCAGGAGGCACAGCTGTTGGTCCTACCTCAGAAAAATTCGAGGAGGTACCGGGGATCGAACCCGGGCCGATGGATCTCTAGTCAGCGATGCTAACCACAAGACCAAGATCTGCTTTTAATTAATTTCTTTATTTTCCTGCCAAAACCAACAAAGGCTTCTGGAAAAAGTAGTACCATCATAAATTTGGTACAAATTTTGAAGAAGTGTGCATAAAGAAGTTAGTTGGTATTAAAAAGAATGTGTTTCAATTTTCTTGCTTAAAACAAGTCAATTCTAACAATACTCATTATCTGCTCTAGATCAGCGGAAGACAGCCTAGTCTAGTGATGACAATTGTAAAGGCATGGCATGTCACTGTGTGTGACGACAGGCAAGAGCGCTCCCCTTGCCGCAACATTAATGCCCCTCTTTCCACCCTGTTCAATGGTGCCTGCAAACTTCTTGCAGAAGTCTGCAATGGCGTCACAGAGCAACCTTCTGTCCTCCACTGCTCTAGATAATATTAAAACACAACATTCTGTAAACTAACCATGTACTGTAAGTGAAGTATGACATCCACAACTCAACATTCAAGTATTAGTGGAATAATAACAGTTCAAAACAAAATGCAGTGAAGTTTAACAGTTTTTCTGAGTGTCACAGGAATTGAAGCAAGTCTCATTGTAAATCATCTTAATACAAACATTCATTTACCTTGATTTTATCACAAAATCTGAGACAAACAAAAGTACGAGTATAAACCCAAATAAGAAACTGGCTACAAATAATCAGATACTTTTAGTATTAAACAATGTGATTAAAATAAATATAACAGATGACTGTGCAAAAGTGTGATTCATTACAAATTTGAACATCAGGGTAGGGTGTCAGCTTCTGCTTGATTGAATGGATTTAAGCTCTTTTAAATAAATGTCATTAAAAAGATAACTTTTGAGCTATGAAATATAAAGAGCTGTAAAGATGTCAAGAGGACAAGCTGGTCCAAATTACACTAATTTTTGTAAACCATAAAAAATTGTAAATTTTAATGTAACCCTCAATTTTATACGATATATACCCATCAAATTCAGCTGTCATCTAAATGCCTGAAACAGTGAACTAGAATTTTTCTTTCAACTCTGACTTCAGTTTTCTCAATATTGAAGACATAAAGTAAAATTAAAATTCATGAAAGTAGTATTAATGTTTTAAAATTTTGTGTATAAAGATTTATTTAAAATTTCTGGTTAAATTCTTGACTGGAGTCTTATTGAATCTAAGGACTGTGTTCACCAATGCTGATGATCTGTCTTTGTAACAATAGTGTTAAGACAGAATTTTCGAATAGTAAAATATTCTCAAGAGAAGTCAAAATGCAACAAATATAGAAAAGGATGCCACCTCTATTTAAAAATAGATTCTCTGATTTAAGTATAATAAATTCAGAGGTATTCAAAAAATAATATACTCTAATTTTTTATTTGTTTATAACAAAAATGTTAATTATTAATAACACTTATTTGTATTTTGTAGGTATTGTATGAATATTAAATACACACAGAAATTTTCACAATTCTAAAAGAGAAAAATGTAGAAATTATAAATTGGACCAGTCTGTACCCTAAAATGCTCACTTAGAGCCCACCTTCATTGTCTGATAGGACGATGAGATCTGGTCGCTTAACTTTGGAGAAGAGCCCTGGGACTCAGTTGGGCGGATGAGGTGTGAATCCCAAAGCCATTCTGGAGGAAGACCAAAGGAAAAATATCATTAATTGTGCAAGATTAAAACTACTTTGATACAAAGAATTACATATAGCGAAATTAGTACAAACGTGTGTCTATTCACAAATTCTATGCTGTATTAATTTTGTGTTAAGAATTTACACTTTTTGTTAATGAAAATAATTTCTTTTCCATGTGTCAATTGAACAGAATGGCCTAGTGTAAAAGTTCAGCATAAAAGAAAGAGGAGAAAATTACAAATGAAAGGTTTTAAACTCCGTGCCGCGACATCCCCGAAGGAACAAGGCCTACCAGCCGACCCCTGCGTCATCTACCTACAGGCAGATGGCAGGATTGGGGGGGCATGTGGTCAGCGTGCCGACACCCACGGCCGTTAATGGTGGTTTCCATGACTGCTGCTACTTCTCTATCAAGTGGCTCATCAATTTGAATCACGAGGCTGAGTGCACCCCTGCCAGACCTCCCTACCTCAGAAAAATCCGAGGAGGCTCCGGGGATCGAACCCAGGACGACGGATCTGTAGTCAGCGACGCTAACCACAAGACCACGCCGGCGGTCACAAATGAAAGGTAAGAGGCAATAAAAGTTGAGGTAATAATATCTTAAAGAAAAATGATCAAATGGTTTCACTTCACGAAGTGTCTGTGTTCAATTCACGAAGCGTCGTGTGTCCAAAAGTCAATGATTTAACAAAATAAAATGTACAGAATGTACTACAGAATGTAATTTATTTGTTAATAATCATGTTAGTTTACTGTTAAATTTAGTGTAGGTGCAACGTATATCAGATAATGTCACACTGGGTGGGCAATCTTAAGAAAATCAGAGTTTCTAACATAAAATTTCAGTTCATATTTGTGTGTTTGCCTCAGATTCAATTGTGGTACAACTTTACATATGCTCTATATCAAATTTGTGAACAGTTCAACTTAATTTCATGTAAGTTATATTAGGCTTTATGATTTGATGCTTTCATGGCATTTACTCATAATTATGGCTTCATGAGTTATCAGCCGTGTAGAAGTTATAAAACTCAAGCTAGCTGACGACCCATGAAGCCACAAGGCTATTTCCACATACTACAAGTAGTAATAATTTACTTTCATTAGTACATAACATGAATTCTTCATTTCTGCTTGTAGCACGGTAGAAACACCTGTCGAATATTACATGGTTAGGTTGGAGTCAAATGAACCCAGTCAACTTGGAAAGGAAAAGAAGCTAACAACGAAAGTTTGCTTTGATTGCCTTTTCTGGAAGCTTTAGCAGAGTTATTGAATATCACATAGCATAAGTCCCAAAGCTAGAATGGGTCCCAAACCATCCCGTACTTACTGTCATAATTCTTTTACGGCCTGAGAAAGATACATAATTTGTCCATCTTAGCAGTGAGAAATACATGTCATACAGAGAACAACACACTGTGCATGGACTTACGTAATCCTTGAATTAATAATATATGCAATTTTATACAGCTACAGACTTTGTATTTAAAAAAAAAAGGGTGGGAATAGAAGCTGCAAAAAAGATTCAAGTGGATTTACAGAATACTGTGCACGACTTTAACCCTTTGCAAAGGCTTGATTTCTCACAAAATAATATAGAACCATACAGGATATAATATTGAGTTGTGTCTGAGAAATAACCACCCTAGAACACATAGAAGAAAATAAGAAATATAACAATATTACTTTCCACCCTCGGGCGGACAAGAAATTCAAGAAAGTTTTCAGTAAATATGGTATCACTAGTAAACAGATTTTCATTAAAAAACTTATTAAATTAAAATAAATGTACGGTCCTTTCTTTCCACTACACACAATTAAAAAAACAATATCACTGATGTTTAAGTGGATAAAACAATACGTTGTAAAACTAAAACACACGTGATGTTTCGACCTGCTCTCCATGCCTTTCTCAAATGTACATTTGAGAAAGGCCTGGAGGGCAGGTCGAAACGTCATGTGTGTTTTAGTTTTACAACGTATTGTTTTATCCACTTAAACATCAGAGATATTGTTTTATATTATGTGAATTTATTAAATTCCACCAATTTAGAAGCCAAAAATCAGGAATAACTTATACCAAATCAACTGTACAAACTGTGAGAAAGTGTATGTGGGGAAAACCAAGATGAAATTAGAGGTTAGGACAAAAAGAACATATGAGACATCTTAAACACGAAAATACAGACAAATCTGCAGTAGAGGCCCACTTTTGGAATGAAGGTCACGACATCAATCAGGATCCAAAATTAATTAAATGTGTCGAAGGTCACCAGGAATTTTCAGTTTGGGAGAGGATATTCATCCACAAACTTAAAGAACATCTCATGAACTTCGACATTCCACCAGATGAATTTCTCATTGCCAAATGCAGAAAACTTCCCCGAGAGGGCAACACAAATGTCCAGTCGGCAATTGGTGTTAATCTGATGATTATGAATGTTGGCCTTCGAAACTAATTCAGATATTTATACAAAAAGTGAAGTAGCCTATATGTGCTAGACCCAACTCAATATTACATCCTGTATAATATAGGTTCACTTCCACTATATTTTTGAATGTAAAACCATGTTAAACTGCAAATAAAATAGATTCCGAAATGGCTAGATAAGTTTGTTATTACATGCTTACAAAAATATAGTAATTTATATAATTATGTTATTGACAGTAATATATCATCTAGGCATATGTTATGTACATAACAGGATTGATTCTATATAAGTCAAAATACTAACTTTACTGACTTTAACAGTGTGTTCCTTTGGTGGAAATAAACAAAGAATTCAAAATTTGTTTTGCCTACTTCCACTCTGTATTCTGTCCATGTCAGAAATGGAGACTTTCTTCATTAACAGTAGAAAGCGTAATGCATTCAATTTCCTACATACATCTGATAACTGTAACAAACTGTAACTGTAATATATCTACAAGCATCAGTTGCTTTGGTGAAATTAGCCTTAAAGAACATTTTCACAAATTTGATTTCTTACCAACAATTTCAACATTATTCACTAACAAAAGATGGAAAGCGACACAGTGTTTTCCCATTCAGTTGTCCATTACTAACTTATTTTACAAGACTGCTCAAATTTCAGCTCTTTCAAAACTGTTTGGTTGAAAATGACCTGCCATGTAATAGTCATTGGTTGTTCTATGAGGTTGTTGTTGAAAATAATTATCTGATTGTAGAAGTTGGTGGGATGGAGACGATGGATTCACTTTGTTCATCATTGTCATTGTCATTGTTGAACCGTTGTTGCTAATTGTCGGGACCTGGAGATCTGCATACAGATTGTCTTTGCTTGTAACTTCGCGGTCCTTTTTGTTTTTCGTTGCTCTCCCACTGCTGTTGGAGTTGCAACGCCGCTGCAATTCGGGACACAACAAACAATCACATTTGGCAACGTTGAGTTTTTTTTTTAAAGGCATTAAAATTAACAAAAAATTAACTGAATATACTTGATAACGGAATCAGTTTGTCTTTCACTTTTTAAAACAGATTTTTGTTTTTGTTTAAGAGTGTTGGTGAGCCACACAATCACGCTGATGTGTTCATGTGTGTGTGAAGATTCTGCCGACAGAAAGAAAAAAGTGGATATAAAATGAAGACCCAGAACAAGAAAACTTCTAAAGTAACAGAGAGTGTGTATATAGCAGTGCCAAAATAAGTGTTAGTGTGGTCTAGTGTAGGAGATAGTGATGGCGTGATTATTTTCTGGTCATTGCTACTTTAAAGAAACAATTTTATGAGAATAGTAGAAAAAGTTCTTCAAAATTATTTATCAGAAATATGTGGCTTATGGAAGAGATATATTAAAATACATGTTGAACACCGTTGAGCTCGATCAATGTAGAATAAATAAGATACCATTTGCTCAGTTAAAATATATTTTATGATCTGTTGCCAAGGCCTTTCGGTGTCTCTACACCATCTTCAGGCCATCTGAAATTACAATATTTTGATCTTATAGTATTTATCAGCATATTTATCTGCATAGTATGGATATGTCATAAACAAGCATGTTTATCTGTATAGTATGTATATGTCTTGTTTATGACATATCCGTAGTATACAGATAAACATGCTGATAAATACTATAAGATCAAAACATTGTAATTTCAGATGCCCTGAAGATGGTGTAGAGACACCGAAAGGCCTTGGCAACAGATCATCTCTATATATATAAAAGGCTTTGTCCTGACTGACAGGAATCAACGTAGAGCCTAAACTATAACAGGTAGAGACTTGGAATTTTGACAATACCTTCGTTTCATAATGTAGGTGCTCACTAAGAAAGGATTTTGAAAAATTCTGATTTTAAATGCCAAAAATCAAATGTTTTTTAGAATACTTAATCCCTTTTTACATAGAATTATCGAATCCGAATCACATTTGACATTAAAACATATTGTTGCCAGTTGGTTTCAGATGGGTTTGGAATTAAATTAAATGGAAGTTTGACAATTACAGTTGGCTTTGTCTATTTTTGTCATACCTTGGAAATATTCTTTCGCGATCACTTGAATGTTGTAAGCCCTAATATGGTCAAACATTGTTTTATTTGGACGAAACTCACTATACAGGGGTTTTCTGGACCAAGGAACTCGAATCTGAGGTCGCTTTTACCAGGCGACGCATCTAATCGAGGTATGTAGTCCACGTGATTTAGGAGTTAATAAATATAATGATTTAACTATTATGATCTTAATTTTTAATTTTTGAAATAATTATCGCGGGCGAAGCCGCGGGCACATGCTAGTAAAATATATTTTAGCTGAGCAAATGGTATCTTATTTATTTTATTATGGAAGGGAAGTAAACTGAAATTATTTTGTGTGACTTGAGGCTTTCCTGGTGTTGAGAATATATTATTGTTTCTCGGGCTTCCAACCAGGTGAGTTGGAAGATTGGTTCCAAGCTTTCGGCAGCAATCTCTACTGCCATCTTCTGGGAGAAGTGAGCTGGATTGAGAAATATCTGGTTCATATATAGGAAAAGTCTGCTGCCATGGGTGAGTTGGTAGCGTGACTGCCAGCCACCTGGGCGGCCCGGGTTCGATTCTCGGCAGGGTTGGGAATTTTACAGAGATGTAAAGTTTCCTTCCTGGGTCAGGACTGGGTGTTGTGTCCACAATTCCCATCCCGCGAAAGGAACTGGCCACCCTACCTGGTTTCATCCAGCCTAGTGTCCCTCGGTCAGGCCGTGGGTCTTCCCCCCATGGCTCTGTCCCAGAGCAGGACCGGCCTCCAGGCCGCACACGTCATAATATATAGGAAAAGACAGGATATGCTAGAATGGGTGGGGGCCAATAGGAAAATTAGAAAATGGAATCATTAAATGGAGAGTTCTGATTGGTCAGACAGGAAAAATTGAAATCACTGATGTGAAATTTCACGTTTTTTCCTTCCTGAGCAATTGGAATTCT
Source organism: Ectobius pallidus (assembly GCA_964059195.1). Lineage (NCBI taxonomy): Eukaryota > Metazoa > Arthropoda > Insecta > Blattodea > Ectobiidae > Ectobius > Ectobius pallidus. Next base: position 211,910,694 of record CAXKWD010000001.1, on the reverse strand, counting down.
CCATTTAATTATTCCATTTTCTAATTTTCCTCTTGGCCCCCCATCCATTCTAGCATATCCTGTCTTTTCCTGTGTATGAAGCAGATATTTCTCAATCCAGCTCACTTCTCCCAGAAGATGGGAGCGTAGATGGCTGCCAGAAGCCTGGAACCAATCATCCAACTCACCTGGTTGGAAGCGTGAGAAACATTAGTTTGTGTTAACATTAAAAAATGTACATCTTTAGTTTGTTGGTTGAAATAGCTGTTTTATGTAATTTAATGCCAAAAACCAATAAAAATGTTTCTATTTTTTTCCTTAGAGTTATGTTTTACATCAAATAACATTAGAGAATTTTTACCCAGTTCACATCAAGTTACTGTAAATGCTAACATCATGTGACCGATGTTCTGTGCATACGTCAGTTTATCATAATACTTTACTTTTGATACTTTATTTTTGAAAGATTTGCATGAAGTTTTACGGTAAGGCATGAATACAGAAATAACAGAAGAGTTTTCGTTTTTTGGATATTTCTCCTTCTGTTTAGATGGTTCAGTATTTAAGACACTATAATTTACTGTCAAGACCTCCAAACATGGCGATCTAAGGCAGATATCTCCATTTTCTCTCTTGTATTTACCAAACCGTATCAAGTTATCCTGGCATAAACTCTATCATGGCATAAGACTTTTTCCATTTTCTGCATTTGGTCAAGTGACATTACAGTATACCATAACAGAAAATACACTATCGTGAAAGATTTTAGTAATAGTACAGTCGAACTTGGATGTAATTCGAAGCTTACGGGACCAGAAAAAATTTAATTAATCATGATTTAAAATAAGAAAGGTTTCAATTTTTCTATAGGAATGTACAGGGACCATGCTAAAAGTTCCAAGTATTCAAGATTTCAAATTTAAAAAAAATTAAAGTATTCTGTATTGTTACTGTATTATTTAAAAATAATGAACTTCTGGCAAAAATTGACCACTGAAGATGTACCAATAACTAAATTTTTGTAGGAAAATAATTTCAATTTTAAGTAACGGTAAAATACAAATACAAATACAAATACATGTGTATATATATACACACACACAGTCAAACCTCTCTATAACAATCAGACTAGTTTAACGTCACAGATCATAGCAATGTGTCAGAAATTTCAAACTCATAGTTGGTGGGAAGAGATAAGAGAAAAACAAGCACATAGCTAAGGCAAAACTAAAACAGTTGCTCCCTATGACATTTTAATTGCACTTTATGTAAATGCTTGACATAACAACCTAATTCACGTATGGTTTTTGCACACAATAAGGGATGGTTTTAGGCTCAATGATCCTATCTTTTCTTGAATTTCAGAAAACAATATTGGTGGATGGGAAGGATACTGATCCGATACCACCTACCATCCATAGGGCTAAGCTAAGTAACAATTTAATCTCCAGTTATTGTTATAAAAGGGTGTTTCTGAAAATAGCTTATTTTCTGATACATTATATCATAATGTCACCTAATTGAATACAGAAAATGAAAAAATCTTATACCATGACAGAGTTTCTGCCAGCATAATTTGCTGAATACAAGAAAGAAAATGGAGATATCTGACTTAGATCGCCATGTTTGGAGATCTTGACGGTAAATTATAATCATTAGCGGATTACATTTAACATTATTAAGATAGGAAACTCGCCGGGAACATACAAAAGTTGCTGTATGCGGGTTTATTGTTATATCTAGGGTTCGGATGTTTATGACATGTCATATTTTTATCCTGGCCGCCATTCTCACCACAAACACGAATTAAACACGAACTGCGCATTTGTTATCCTAATCAGACCGATTTTATTTTGCACATAAAGTCATAGTTTGGACATTTTCATGGTCTTGGTCATATTTTGGCTATATTTGTAATTTAACGCCATTTTTCAACAATAAATTCGGTAGAAGAGCACAATTATGCAGTATGTGCACTAAATTTTCGACTTAATTTTTTTTTTAAGTCACGAATATTTTTTGGTTTTACTGTAACTGAAATGCGAAGGGACAATAACAAGTAATAGCACAATTACCTCTTTCTCCTTATTGTTAACAACTTCCACTAGACATGATTTAAAAATATTTTCAGTTCACATTTGCAGTGGAATTAACATTAACAGATTAGAAGTTCTTTACAAATAAAACTGTAAATCGCCTGTAAAATTGTTAAAAAGTGATTATCTGATTAAATTAATGTAATGTAATAATTTAGTGACATTAAATGTTTTAAATTGGAATATTTATTTTTAGAAAATACGTTCTTTATGAGGTCATATTTAGGATTTTTGGGTCATGTTTAGTCATTTTTAAGGTCATATTTGCAGACATATTTTCCACTTTTTTAGATCATAAACATCCGAACCCTAGTTATATCGATCTTCGTTATACAGAGGTCTGACTGTATTATTTTTGAAAAGATGTAGCAATGACCAAAAACATGCAGATGAAGGCACAGCTGTTAGAGAGATTAACTGAGGTGATACACAGGGCAGATGGAAATATCATGTTTAATCTTTCAGAAAATTTAACAGTTCAGTGCATGTGCGTTGAAAAAGCTAAAGTGTCTGTAATTGTACGGTAAATTATTAAAACAGGACAAATAATGTTAAGTACCGGTTTGAAAAAGATAACTTCATACGTGAAATTATGTAAAAAGTAATTCTCTAATTTATCCCCGTCACATTTTTAACTCGGACTTTTTAAAACTTATATTAAAATGTTTGGATTATAGCATGTAAAATGACAATGTATTAAACAACATGAAATAACATTTTCCCATGACAAAAAATACACAATTCTTGTGATTGAATGGTGCATTAGCTGAACATACATTTGGTGCATGTGATTTTCTGTGCGCAGTGCAAAAAGTGTAAAGCAGTGCATATAAAATGGTGCTGGTGCAGTCGATGGTTGTGGTGCTTTTGTGCAGAAGAAAAATCAAAGCATTCGGAAAAAAATCTGTCAGTTTCTCAGCCAATCAGGCAAAATATGTTCATGATTCCTCTAAAACAGCCAAACACTTAGGTCCCTTATTTCATTCTTTTTGCAAACAGTTACTGGATTCCCATTTTACTTTATTCCTTATTTATTTATTATTATTATCTTGTTTTAACGGGGACAGACTCTAAACTACTGATATACGTTCATGCTATCAACACTGATTTGTCGCAATAAATTCTTTGACAAGACAATTTTTTTTTCACATCACATCACACAATGCAACACAAAAAAGTAGTCTGTCGATTTCCTTTTCTTAAATAAATAAATTTAAATAAACTTGTCATGAACAAACTGGATTCGTCAAACAAGGCTGAGTCATGTGCGACATTCTAATATTTATTTTAAATTTGTTTAGCAGGCGGTGACAGAAGGCACACGTGCGGTGGTTGGGTGGTAGTAGTAGTAGTGGTCGACTTGCGGGTAGAACAGTAGGTGGCAGCAGTAGCAGTATCATGGTGCTACACCCTGGTGGGAGGCTGCAGAACCATGGCGGCGAGTCTCACCTTCATAGCTTCAGGAGAACCACCGGTGATGGTGTGGGGTCGTCTGTTTGGCGAGGTGTTGTATATCGCCTCTGCAGGGATTGCACCGCCGCCTAGACCTTGGTTGTCGATACGTGGGGTCTTCCTTCCTGCTGCACTGTCTACATCGCTCTTCTCGCTGAAAATTAAAACAAAAAATCATTTGAAGTCTGTCCACAGCAATGGATCCATATGCGCTGCCTGCTGAAGCTGTGCTTCCATCAGGCCGCATGCATACCATCCATTTGTTCTTACTTTCTCCACCCCAGCAAATACAGTCTTGTAATTAATGAATTCTTAAAACTAATTGCTAAATGGACAGATAAGGTGACGAACAAAGAAATATAAAAAAAAAAGTGTATAAGCCTACAAAATAATATATCTGAACATATCAAGAAATGAAGATTGCAATATTTTAGTCACTTATTAAGGAAAAGAAAATATGATTTGTTAAGATTAATATTTCAATGTAAAATTATTGTGAAAAGAAAGCCATATATAAAAAAGGATATCATGGATGCAGAATTAAAAAACTTGGTTTGAGCAGTCAACAGTTTCCAGGGAGATAATCACCAAAGTGCTAGACAACTCCGTCATAAATAACTACAACTTTAAAAGAAAAGAAAGAAAAGAAAAAAAAAAGAAGAAAAAAAAAGCTGTTCCCCAAAATTGTAGAATGCACCTCTTTCTTCATGTCTTGTCACTCACTCTTTCTTTCAACATTTGGTCACTTTAAGTTCGAGACTATGCATACAAAGTTCTGGAGTTAAATTATTACTGTCATAATTATTATCATTAAAAGAAGTTAAATTGAGTCTATAGTAGGCCTATTATTAAATGTAAAAGAAACGGATATTTAAGTGTTATGAAGTACCAAGTGCCCAATAACGCCATGATGGTAATATAGATATACATAAAAGATTTACATTTGTTGAAGGTCTGCAAGAAACTGTCTGCTGCATGACGTCATCGAAGGAAAGTTAATGGGAAATAGAAGAACGAGAATCCAGTAGCTGCACCATTTAAAGAATTTGCATTACAATAGTTGTGGCTAGAGAATCTATTTTTTATTTAAATTATTTTTGTACATTTTTATGATTATTATATTATTAATATTATATTGATCTTTGGGGATAATATTTATATTTTTATGTATTTATGAAAAGTATTTAAGCTGGTTGACGTAGTTATTGTCTTTTACGATAGATGACAGCACCGGCCAAATCACAGCTTCCTTTTGCTAGTTTTCTTGAAGCCAGCGGATTTTGTCAACACGAAATTAATTCATTTTAATATATTAAAATTAACACGAACAAAATTGATTTTATCTTAAATACAGGCTCCTTATTACGCAGTTTTCAGCTGATACTCTCAAGGTCTCAGGATCGATCCATGTTCGATAATAATCGATAGGCTACTACTCCGATGTCATAATGGAAATCAGTATCGATATGGATATCATTACAATGCCATTACGTCATACGTAATAAGCGTATTATAGTACGCCGAATAAAAAATAATAAAAAAGTGTGCGTGGAACGCCACGCGACAGAAGTGAAACTTGTTTTAATTTTTAGATTTTTTCAATTTTGGATTATTGGACTTTCTCAATTTTGGATTGTTGGACTTTTTCATTATTGGGTTGTTGGACTTTTTAAATTCTGGATTTTAAATTTTTTTAATTTTCGATTTTGGATTTTTTTATTATTAATTTTGGATTTTTTATTTTTGAATCTTTTGATTTTTAAATTTTGGATATTTGGATTTTTTTATTTTTTAAATTTTGGATTTTTGGGATTTTGGATCTTTGAATTTTTTTAATTTTGGAATTTTGGATCTTTTAATTTTGGATTTTTTAAATTTTTGATCTTTGAATTTTTAAATTTTGGATTTTTTAAACTTCGGATAAGCCTAATCATTGAGTTGATTGTTTTCTGTGCAGTCCGTTCCGTCACACCGCACTAATTTCGTGACGATACAATAGACTGTCTTCTCGGCAACAACAATAGAATGGAACATTGCTAACTACCCCTACCTTACAGCTATGACACCACCTCCAAATCATACTCAAAATTATGGGGCAAATGGGCTTTAACTAGGTACCCATTGCCTACTACATAGTAGTGGGCATAAAAGAGGAAGGAGCCACGTATAAAAGTACGTTGCAGATATTCTCAATTCGATTCCGATTCCGATTTTTTGAGCGTTACACAAGATCTCGATTTACCCCTACCGCGGCTAAAGAAGTTTCACTTCAAAAACACTGTGAACACTCTACGTTTTGATACAGGTTACTGGAAAATAAGCATTTCATTATTTGATAGAATTAATTTTTATGTTTTCGTTTTTATGAATGAGAAACTCTTCTGCCTTTTTATAACTCGCCTGATGCAAATCAGAGTTTTTGGTTAGAGGCAAAGGGAACGGAAAGAGAGGAAAGAAGTACGGAGTTACAATATACTCTGCTATTTACCTCTCGCATTTTTCTCCCAAGCCTTCGATGTGATATATTAGCCTGAAGGGAAATGTACAAAAAGCATGGAACAACAATCTGTAGAGAAGGCTTGTATAGCCTATTGTTTCTCCTGGACTCCTATGAGTTTGCTTTCATTCGGCCCATGTTACACGCTGCTTGAATTTTTCATTAAATAAATCCAAAAGTTACAGTTTATTCTCTGATATCCGGGCCTCCTGAAGATTTATCCTTTCACATACTATTCAACTCAAAGTGACTATTCAACTGATACTGTTTGATACTGATGAATAACGTTTAGCAATTCCTCGGATATAGACCAATCACGGCCGTTTATCTTACAATATTCTTGTAGGAATCGCGAGGATGGTGTTTTATCGGGATAAAATCGTCTGTTCGGTACTGGAAACGCAAGTACCAGCGAACAGTGATTAATAGTCAGCGGTACGAAAACAAATTATTTTGTACAACATTGCTTCTTTGGAAATCGAAATAATAGAAATGTACTTTTTTTTAAAGTATTTTTTAAAAACACAATTTCGATTTGGTGCAAACCTGTTCGTGTGCTTTTATTGTATACGATCTACCGGGTGTTCGGAAATTCATGTTACAAACTTCTAGGGCTAGTAGAGGGGACTTAGTAGACAATATTTCGAATAGGAACCCATGTCCGGATATGTACCGTTTCCGTGCTACAGCCATTACAATGTGTCGGATTTGCCGGTGTTGTTTTACAACCGGATACGCAATACATGACATCAGAAGAGCACCATGTGAACTGAGGTGTGACTTGAGGTACAGAAGTAAATGACGTTTGACTCATTACTAGACCTGGGATTTTAAGGCAAATGCCTATTTTGTTCCTTATGAAATAACCTGAATTTTTAAAAATATGTTGACATTTCATGATATATCACTTATATTTACAGAGTTTTATAGTGCCCTAAAATGCCTATTTGAACCTTTGGAGCCTATTTTTTTTAACATTCTACTGAATAAAATGCCTATTTTGTACATTTAAAATAAAATTCAACTTCTCTAACTTTTACAATCATTTAATGGACATCTCTGAATGAAGGGCAGAACAGCAGAGGGTGGGTTTTTCACAGAAACTTGATTTTCCCAAACAACTGCCGCCAAAGGAATGCTGACTGACGGGGATGATTCGCTCAAAACAAGTAGCAGGTGGCATGAGAAGGGACATACTGTGTCAATTTTTCATATAATCCAAAACTGTTTTTGATAAATGTATTTTTAATTCTGTCTTAATTTTGCCATTATTTCTGTTCACAATAGGTATACCACGTTTTTTACAGTAAAACGAAGATCACGTTACATTTGAAGAGCATATTGTAGTATTTAAAAGTCTATTTTCTGCCTATTTACACATTTTTAAAGCTTATTTTTAAAGCTTATTTTAAGTGCCTATTTTCTCTTTTAAAAGCATATTTACTTGTTTAAAACCTATTTCAGGTGTCTAAAACTAATTTTTTTAGAGCCTTTAATCCCAGGTCTACTCATTACAGATGAAAGTCAAAATTTTTTGTAACAATACCAAAGTAACAAAAAACTTTCATTGATCACAATAACACTTGTGTCAACAATGTAAAAAAAACAAATTTGTTTCTGTATTCTGCACTGGATGTGTCCCATACGAAACTGCTCACTACAACAGAGACTCGATGCGACGACCACCAACGTCGTTGCACACATTGTACCGACGAATCATGTTCCTGTACACTTGTTCCATCACACCTGGTGTAGCACGGAAACAGTACGTTTCTGGACATGTTCCTATTCGAAATATTGTCTACTAAATCCCCTCTACTAGCCCTAGAAGTTTGTAATATGAATTTCCGAACACCCGGTACCTATAGCGCAGCTATTCTATATCACATTTAAGAACGATCCTGTTCAAAACAAAGAGGCGTGGCTGTCATAGTCCGCACGTGAGAACGCATGACATCACCGTGTTATTGGTAGTTTGTTTATTCTCAGTACAACTCACCCGCAGGGTCGTCGTGAACAATGAATACTTTGTTTTTTTTTTATTTTTTTTATTTATTCATATTAAAGTCGCTTTAACTAGAAAGTCATACCGCGACTATAAAACTAAAATACAATACTTATAAAAAATTAATTACATATGGTTATACAGTTTGATGCCTTTCATGAATTTTACAACTTTATTATGATGCATCGGTTGTCCCAGAGCCATGGAGATGGTGACAGGAACTTTGCACCGAGTTCGTTGGTCAGTATACCTGGGGCAGCGAGTTAGTAGGTGTTCCACAGTGAGAGGAGATGTACACAGATCGCACCAAGGAGGAGGATCCCTCGAAAGGATGAATGAGTGGGTTAGAGCTGTGTGTCCAATACGCAGTCTGGTTAGGAGTACCTGATCTCTGCGACTAATGGTTACAGTGGGTTGCATAAAAGTAGGAATTGGGCAGACATCGTGCAACTTGCTGTTAGAAGTATATCTCCATTGTGTTTTCCAGTTCTGAAGTATTTTGCCTTTGATGGATTTCAGGAAATCATTATGAGGGATCTTGAGGTCAGGCATGCTTGTGGGATGTTTACAAGCTTCCTTGGCGGCTACATCTGCTAGGTTGTTCCCAGTTATACCACTATGGGATGGAATCCAGGCGAATACAACCATTTTTCCAGATAACATTAACTGGTTATATAACACTAAAAGTTCATTCACCAGAGAGTGAGGAGGATACGAGTGACGTAAAGCAAGCAGAGAACTTAATGAATCAGAGAATATAATATACGAATAGTGATTTGGACTTTTAAGTATGTATTCCAAGGCAAATTTAATAGCAAACAGTTCGCAAGAGAAAATAGATAAGTTATTTGGAAGGCTGTATAGCATGGTGTGTTCTGGGAAAACCACTGCGCAACCGTTGTTGCCATCACAACATCTGGATCCATCTGTATATATTGATTTATAATCGAAATATTTTCCTCGTAATTCATTGAAGAGAATGAGGTAAGTGGAACTATCAGTGGCTGACTTGGAGTATTTAGTCAGAGTGGTATTGATGACAGGGGTTTTAAGCCTCCAAGGAACAACGTTTAAACTGAAGTTACGAGGAATCATAGGAGGAACTGTTAGATCGAACTCTTTCATGTACTTAGAAATTCTTAGGGAAAAGGGTTTAATATGAGTGGTCTTTCTTTCGTGATTATCGAAGGAAGTTAAGTTGGAGAATACTCCAGCATCTGAGTTCACTGAGATCTTTGTAGCATATGAGAGGCTTAAAAGTTTTCTGCGTATGTGGAGAGGGGGCTCATCAGCTTCAATTTGAAGACTTTCAGTAGGACTAGTATGAAAGGCTCCTAGAGCGATCCTCAATGCCGAAGATTGGACACTGTCGAGCATTATAAGGCTAGTAGGGCTAGCCGAGTTGTAAATTATAGAACCATAGTCTAACTTCGGGCGTATAATCGATCTATATGTGCGTAATAGGATACAAATGTCTGCTCCCCAGGTTCTGGCAGATAAGATTTTCAAGAAGTTCAGTCGTCGTATGCATTCGGCTTTGAGAAGTTTAAGGTGAAATGACCAGGTCAGCCTACGGTCAAAGTGCATGCCTAGTATGCGAACTGTATTAACAACCGGAATCATATCAACTTTGTTTTGTTTGCTACTTGATATACTATAATGATGACGATGCCAGTGAGAGTTCGTTATTTCAAGTATAAATATTGATATTATTGTTGCATGAACTTACGAACACTACTTCTGTAATTGCAAGCCACTCCCAGGTAATGGAGCATGCTAATGACTTTAACCAATCACGTTTTGTCACATGATGCGAATTTTCCGCGAACTCTCTGTGAGTTCTCCTCCTCTTTGTTTTGAACAGGATCAAACTAGAGTGGGACAAATTATGGATATAGTCATATGAATTGGAACTGCTGACAATCGCTGTACGAGAAAGCTTTCATGTTGAAATCTGCCCAGAATAGTCATCAGAGAATGTTAAATAAGACTTGTCATGGAGATTGAAGAGAAAGATATGCACGTACATCCTTCAAGCAAGTGTGACCCCAATTAAACTAATTAAAAGTTAAAAGGGAATACGTGTCATATCCACTGCACTACACTAGTCTTACTGACTCTGAATTTGCGATAATCGAATGATGGACATAAACCAATTATATCTCTGAGTGGGAAATCAGTGCATTGTATTGAACTAAAATCCCGTTCTTCTTCTAAGGAGACACTCCCCCAGGAAAAACCCTGTTACAGTCATCATTAGACTTCGGACTTTTAGGTCGAGAAAATGCTGTTTTAGGTACCTAAAATAGGCTCTAAAAATTGGAAAATAGGTTCTAAAAATCGTAAAATAGTCTCTTATAAAATCGTTAAGTTGCAAATTTTCTGAAATATCTCAATTGCAATGCAGAATATTATATTTATTGAAATCACCAGTAATCAATAATCATGATAAAAAAAACATTTCTTTTTTGTTACTGCTTGTGGGAGTCGGGGGAAAAAACACTACATTTTCTTGGGAATTCCAAGGAATTTTTCTACTTAAGATTACTATTTAACCACGTCCAGAATGTGTCATGTACTGCACATTCCGAGCTAAAAATTTAGTACGAACTGAAAATAAATGCTAGAATTTATAACAAAAAATAACTTATTTTGAACTTTAGAGGTAAAACAAGCAAAAAGGCAATGTTAGGCTCTAACGTAAAAATAGGCTGTTTTAGGTCCTATAAAAGTATCAGTTTTAGGCATAGTCACTTATGAACCATGCATATAGCCTACAAGTTTTCGTCCACATATCACATAAGGATTAAAATAGGTTTTTACCTAAAATCCGAAGTCTAGTCATCATCTCCAGCATATATCGTTTCCCGCTATCATAAATTGTCAGAGCATCACGCATTCGACACCCGTTCTCAACTTAGTACTCTTCTCCTAATCTCTCAACACAGAAAAACCTTGCAGTCGTTATTCTTCACCATCACCACCTCTCGACAATGAAAAGGTCTTCCACACGACGTCAGAGCCTGTAGGACCGTATCATTGTTCAAACCTAAATTACTACAGTGAGTCCCCCGCAAGAGTTGGCCAATGACGCGGGTTTCTGCGTCGCGGCTGGCACAGCTCCAACTCCCGAGCGATCGGGTGAAATATCTACGCAAATAATGCAGCGGTCGTTGTAATGATTCAGGTTATCACATTTACAGCTAAAATTACAATGAAAATAAAATCAGGTAAACTGATGTAACAAAGTGCCAGTATGTTTTTGTTTAATCAGTTAAGACTGCAATTATGATATGCAGAATATATATATTTTTTAATTGATTTCCAAGTTAAGCTCCAGATTTATTCATTAAGCAGGTCTTACGGAAGAAGAAAGGTCTACCATCTCGGCCACCTGGGTCATTTTAACGGTCTAGTTGGATAAGCGCATGTAAATCAATATGTTTTTTGTCATAGCTACCTGTATTTTAATTTCCAAGGCCTTATAAGATCACAGTAAAACAATAGGCTATGTTGTCAAGATAACTGATTTTTTTTATAAATTCTTTCGAATACGTATATTACCATAAAATAGGCACTAAATTGAGCATTACTCCGAAACAGGTCAACCGATTTTATCCATTATGAATAGACGTCTTCCCACGGACATTATAAATGTGTATACCAAGTTTCATAAAAATCCGGTAAAGCGTATTTGAGTTACCGCGTCTTTAAAATATACACTAAATTGCGTTTTACTCCGGTACCGGTCTACCGATTTGGTCCAATATCAGTAGACGTCTTTCCACGTGCATTATAAATGGGTATACAAAATTTCAGGAAAATCCAATAAAGCATATTTGAGTTATCGCGATTTCTTATATATTAACATAAAAACACTAAATTGTGCATTATTCCGGTACTGGCCAACCGATTTGGTCCAATATCAATAAACGTCTTCCCATGGACATTATAAATGCGTATACGAAGTTTCATAAATATCCGATAAAGCGTATTTGAGTTATTGCGCCTTTAAAGTAGACACTAAATTGGGTTTTACTCCGGTACCGGTCAACAGATTAGGTTCAAATTCAATAGGGCACTTCTCATGGACGTCATAAATGGGTATACCAAGTTTCATGGAAATCCGATACAGCGTATTTGAGTGATGGAAAATAGGCACTAAATTGGGCATTACTCCGGTACCGGTGAACCGATTTGGTTCAATATCAATAGGGTTCTTCCCATAGACATTATAAATGTGTTTTCCAAGTTTCATGAAAATCCGAAAAAGCGTATTTGAGTTATGGTGCGTACAGACACACGGACAGACGGACAGACGGACAGACAGACGGACAGACATTTTTCGTCCACCACACAATCTCATAAAGTACCATACTGGCACTTAATAACCACGTACCTCATCACAAAAGATGATAGAAATGATCTCTTCTTGCACCCAGACAATACTGGCACCTTTTTAGGAAATTTTCTTTCACACGCATAAGTTCAGCTTCCGAGACAGAGCTACTTTCTCTTGTGATAGGCCTATGTGATATTGTCATCAAGTTCTTCTAACAGTATGTAAATATTATTTATGGGGAAACTTTAAAAATAAAGTGTATAGGTCAATTTCCCATACACAAGAAGAACTTAAAGACAATTGGTGGTATAAATAAGACCAAGCCGCGGCTCAAAACTCACTAATTCATAGCAGCTGCTTGGTTTGGTATAAATAAAAGGCGGCTTCCTCAACCACCTGCCTAGCCGTTGCTCAACGACCTTGACAGCTCAGCCGCTGCTTAGGATTTGGTATAAATAAAACTAAGCCGCGGCTGTCTGTTGGTAGCAGCGGCTTGCTTTTTTCTGAGGCACCTCATTTGCGGACTCAGCTTGCTCAAGTGAAGTTTTTAATCGTATTGGCGGGGTTCATGGGGGTGATTTTTTAACCAATATGAGTAATTTATAAGGAACGTAAGGATTATGATGTGCACAGATGTAAAGAACCGGTTGTACAATAAAATTGTAAAACATGTGTAACTTAACTTTGTTACTTTTCTTTATTATTATAATAATAATAATCATGAAATAATACATCATTATAAGTCTAACACATTCTCATATTTTACCGTTATCAATATGAACTAAAATATTTCAAACGTGAATAATTCTTTTAACACTATTTCAAATTGTAATGCTGTAAACTAAATAACTTCAAATCTATTATGTAGCAAGTAGATTCAAAACGAACGTATTTTATGAATTAATTATGGAAAATAATTAAATATTAATAAAAGAGCTACATATATATGTAGACCTACCTTCTTTACTAATAGCAAAACATATTGAAATAAAAATGGAAACTCCATCCTCTTACAAAGCTATTTTATGTGGGACAAAATAAGCTGATCTGAACAAATCTCACACCCTTAAAAGCTTATCCGGGTTTGTTTGTCTTGCTATCAATTTGACTATGCCCCCTCTTCCATAGGCGTAGCGAGGGGGGGGTTTTGGGGGTTTGAACCCCCCCCCCATTGATTAAAAAAAGGAAAATTGTATAATTTTTTTAAGTCTGCCCATAAATTGCTTAATACAAGTATAAAGCGTGGGAAGCTTAAAACTCGTTATTTTGCGTCTTAATTTTTAAAATTTTCCGGGGAAGGACCCCCGGAAGCTTAAAACTTGTTATTTTGCATCTTGATTTTTAAAATTTTCCGTGGGAGAACCCCCGGAAGCTTAAAACTCGTTATTTTACATCTTAATTTTTAACATTTTCCGGGGGAGGGCCCCCGGACCCCCCTCTCCTTCCATGCTCGCCAGACCCCGCGGATGTTATAACCCCCCCCCATATGGTCGGCCTGGTTACGCCTATGCCCTCTTCAAACAAACATAAATACTTGGAGGGAATGAAAGAAACGGGGTAGAGCACCAGCTTTTAGACTCTTCAGTTGTACAGTCTGCACAAGAGCAAACTATTAAAACTGCTAAGATTATAAAATATCCTAATTATTTACCTAATAGGTACTAAGTATACTTGTGATTTTAGGACAATTGCCTACTCTGTTAAGTATTATTTAAAATGTTAAACTATAATACGTTTCTATGACGGTACAAGTAAGCAAAATATCGAAATGTGCTTATTAGTAAATGTTAACTTTTGTTTATTAAAATTAAGTAAAATTATATCTGTCTACTGTTTTAGTTAAATGCTTAATTCATTAATTTACAAGCCTAAACATAATTTTTAGTGCCCTAAAATCAAGGTTTTCTAATAAAACATGAATACTAGAGAATACTGTAGGATAAAAATTCCTCTGACACTGGGGCTTGAACCCAGGACCTTTTAATACTAGGCCTAGAGATGTAAAAACTACGAGGACATGTTCACACTCTCTTGTCTCTTTCCTTTCTCCCAAAGTAGCTTTTCTTTCTTTAAATTCAATACTTTTATACATTATATACTGAACTTTAAATTTTAAATCGGTCACAGACAGTCAAGTGGCATGTTTGTTTACACAGCTGTCATGTGTCGAGCGGTATGGGATGCAGGTGTCCAAGCACTTGCTACCAGTAGCCTGAGCCGCGGCTATGCAAGGAGGGGAAATTTTTTATTTATTTGAAACAGCCAGCCGTTGCTAGATTCTCAACCTTCTCATAAGCAACGGCTAGGTAGCAGTGGCTTTCTTTTATTTATATCACTCAATATCACAAGAGAAATTAACTCTATCTCGGAAGCTGAACTTACGCGCGTGAAAGAAAATTCCCTTAAAAATGTGTCAGTGCTGTGCTTATACAAGAGGAGAACATTTCAAACATCTCTTGTGAAGAGGTACGTGGTTATTTTCGCTGTAATTTTAACTGTAAATGTGAGAACCTGAATCATTACACCAACCGCGGCAATATTTGCGTAGATATTTCACCCGATCGCTCGGGAGTTGGAGCTGTGCCAGCCGCGACGCAGAAACCCGCGTCATTGGCCAACTCTTGCGTGGGACTCACTGTAGATTATTTACATATTCCTGAAAATACTTAGCTAATTTACTTATTTTTATTAATATATGTAATTATTTTACTTTACTTTAAAATAGTGATTTCAATTTGCATATCTTTACATCCTTGTAAGAATTATTACTAAGGTGTCTATTTCTGTAAATAATTATTGTATCTTAAAACTTACCATATTTCTTTTGCGTAACATTACTTATAAGATCACTTATTGTATAATCAATTATTTTGTAAGTTTTTGTATTACTTTTTTATTTTTTATTCTCCTGGTTAAGTGGAACAAATTGCCAGAATGATTTCGTTTAATCAGTGATAATTGCAATTATGATATGCAGAAAATAAGTTTTTTAAATCGATTTCCGAGTTAAGCTCCAGATTGATTCATTAAGCAGAGCTTGTCTAGATTGATAAGCATATTATGTGAAGGAATATGTGGGTAATGTTGTTTGTCAAAGCTAACTGTATTGCAATTTGCAACTTCCAAAGCCGTATATGAACAGTGCAAAACAATATGTTGCCATGAGAACTGATTCACATTTGATAAATTCTTTCTATATATTACCATAAAATAGGCACTAAATTGGGCAACCGCTACTGGTCAACCGATTTCGTCCAAAATCAATAGGCTTCTTCCCATGGACGTTATAAATGCGTATCCCAAGTTTCATGAAAATCCGATAAAGCGTATTTGAGTTATCGCGCGTACAGACACACGGACAGACATACAGACATTTTCCCGTCCCCCACACAATCTCACGAAGTACCATTCTGGCACTTAATAATACTTTACTGTATCTGGTCATTGGTAGGACAGATTTTAGCAAAGCTATTCTTTTTAAATAAGAACACTAATACGTCTTAAAAATCTTGATTTTGTCGTCGGTCAGTGGAACGGAATAACTGAATTCCAATTTGGTACACATTATTGATGCCTCGTCCACAATAGCAGCATAAAAGCTCTGTTGTACCGACAATAGTGTTTGCTCCATGTCAAACATGAGACACTGTTCACCGTAGTGACGTCATCTTGGTACTGTATGTGGGTGCTGTACAACATGTGTTAGTGACGGCCACTTAAGCTAGACACCAATGCCCCATTTCACTCCCTAACAATACAGGGCGCTGCATAATACAGGGTGTATAAGTATTACTCCTCCAAGGGAGATCCCACCGAAGAAAGCGGATCCAATATTCACCGAGGACTCTGACCGAATATCTAACGAATACCAACATTAGCCGTGTTCTGAGAAGTATGCGAGCGAGAAAGAATTATGCCAGAATAAATAAACAGAATAATAATAATAACGACTTTAAGGGTAGGAAAAGATCTGAGGAATCGATCCAATGTGGAAACCATAAAAGCATTCATAAAAATGAATTGTCACTGCTTTCTGGATTACTACAGTACCATTAACTGCGAGTAATAAAAATACGGTGTTTGTTTACACTCTGCCAAAAGCGCATGGTGAAACAACGCAAGTCACAAGAATGAGTTAAAATTCTATCCGAATTTAACCAATCACGATGAAATTGGTAATTAGAAACCAACAACGTACACAATCATAGTAGGACAAATGCTTTGTGATTTGAACATAAGCCCATAGAAAAAAGAAGAATAGCAAATTAACCCTTAAATGCAAGATCAATTTCTCACGCAAATTATAAACCCATGTCGGACTGCGAAGAAAACGCTTAACACAGTGATTACGCTAATATTTTATTTCTTCTGCCCTATTCTGTAAATTTAAGGTGCATTTCAAAATATTCTTCAGAAATATTTCCCGTTATTTATTTTTTCCAAATTTAAGGAAACTATTTATATCCTACAAGGATACATTATGCATTTAAGGGTTACAGTCACATACCTCAATCCTCCATTTTCAACTGATTCTAAAAATATAGATAAAGACTATGCCACAGCAATACAGAGTGTACGAAAGTACTGTGTACTCTCATTCGGGAGGTCCGAGGTTCAAATCCCATAGCCGGCCAATTTGACATTGTTTTTTTTTTTTCACGATTTCCCCAATCGAAAAGGAAAATGCCGAATTGGATATTTACATACCATGAATCATCCTCACTATTTCATCCTGTAGGCCTGTCATATCTATTTAAATTACTATCAGCTGAAATTTACTCCATAAAAATACACCAATAATAATAGAAACAATTGACAATCAATAGTCCCATGGCATACCCTACTGTACAGACACAGAACCCGAACTCCTGATATGGACTCGCAGCTAAAACGAGTATAAATACAGCTGAATTAAAAAAATACTATTTGAAGAAAAACATATCCTATCATACATTATCTCTTAAACAAATCAAATCAGATCCACAAGGTGATTCCAAATATCTTAATTACGAGGAGCGTCCATAAAGTAAGTTTCCCAGGAGACGTTTACAGAAACAAAACACAATTTCAAGGAAATATTTATTGCAACAGACTCAGCCAGCGTTCAGCTATTTTTCAACATAATCGCCACTGGAATTGAAACATTTGTCTTACCGTGGCACCAATTTTTTAATACATGTGTCGTAGAAGTGTGATGCCTGGGATTTGAACCACCATGTGACAATCATCTTCGCATCTCTGTCATTCCCTGTCATTTCGTGAGGTGTAGAAAAATATGGAAATCACTGGGAGAGAAGTCCGGCTGGTAGGGTGAATTTTAAACACCTCCCAACGGAACGTCTGCAGGAGACTTGCTAAGAGGTGTTTAAACATCCATCCTACAGCCCGAACTTCGCTCCCAGTGATTTCCATCTTTTCCTACACCTCACGAAATGACAGGGAATGACAGAGAGGCGGAGATGTTTGTCACACAGTGGTTCCAATGCCTCGCGGTAGACTTCTACGACACAGGTGTTCAAAAGTTGGTTCCACATTATGACAAATGTCTCATTCCGGTGGCGATATGTTGAAAAATTGCTGAATATTTGCTGTATCTGTTGGAATATATATTTCCAAGAAATTGTGTTTTTTTTTGTAAACGTTCCCAGGGATATTTTCTTTATGGACCCGACTCGTATAAATACTAGGGCTGAAAATCGATTAAAATTTGTAATCGAGTTAACACTTGAGTTTAACCGATTAATCGACACACAGGTCGGTATTTTAAACGAAACCAAAGTGTACATTTAATATTGTTTTACATGTTTCATAACTACTGCACTACAGATAATCAGAAGAAATCCTGAATTAATGAATACCATTATTAGTTAACTAGTGAAAAAAATATATAAAACTTACATTTCCGGTTACTTTTTCAGCCAAGACTTGAGACACACGAGTTTGTTGATATTTGAATGTTCAAGAGACGATCGCAGCTTGTTTACAATAATACCGGTAGCACTAAAATCTCTCTCACTCTGCACTGAGAAAGGAGTTTGGTCATTTGACCCATTTCTCGAAAAAACTTTTTCAGAATTCGACTAAACCGATTAATCGGAAAATGTAATTGATCGACTATTAAATATTTAATCGATTAATCGGTACAGCCCTAATAAATACGTCTATGTAGGTACATAAAACATATTATTGGCGGCCAAGTAAGGAAGATACACTTTAGGACTGCATTTTCCCCATCAAAATATATAGACATAAGTTAAACAAATACTACATGACCATCATAATGAGTGTACGTGTAAGTGCAATGCAAAATATGTTGGTGCTAATACATGAGGTAATCTGAACACGTTGATATTAATAATGCCAGATAATACAGGGTGTCAGCAAACTGTGAGTGTGGTGTGCAATACAGCAAGTGCCATGTGACGACCGCTTGAGAACCAACGTACCCTGCTCTCTTCCCAACACCATAGAAATACAGGGTGTCACGAGGAAGTTCTTGTGACACATCGAAATGTGGAATTGATGGCTTTGGAAAAACATCTGTCCCGGGTCGAATAGAACCCAGGTCCTCCGCTAAACATACAAAGCGCTGAAAACAATTAATCTCATTAGAGAACTTCCCAAAACATGCAACAAGCCTATAACTACAATGGATGAGGCATTTGTGCCGGTAGTATTAAAGCTGCGTGTATTGGGTACAGTAGGTGGCTACGTGTAGTTAGTGGCAATTCTCCATGGAGATATTGAAGAGAAAACTCGGAAGCACTTTATGAAATGAACATAATTATTATGATGCAAAGTTTTTACATGTCCTGCACACACATACGTCTATGTATATATTGACTTTCATATGGAGTAGAACACAGGAATAAAGGAAAATACGAAAGTAAAGTTTTTCTGCAAAATCGCGGAATTTAGACATAAAGTTAAAATTGCTCTAACTTCTGAACAGTTCAAGATAAATAGTAAAATAACATATATTCCTGAAGCAAATCTAATACTCTACAACTTCCTTCTCATAACTTTTCGTAGGACGGAGGGCTGAGGAATTAGAAGGCCAAAATGTGGCAAAAAACGTGAGGAAAAGTTTTTTTTTTTTTTCAAAATTAGCTAACTTTGAGCGCGTATATCTCGGAAACTATGCAAGATAGCGAAACAATATGTGGAGTCAATCTTGTTGATAATTTTGTCAGTTTTAATTTTGTATAGAGTTGTCTTATCTCTAGAACCGATAGTTTACTATATATAAGCAAAAAACCGAAAAAAGAGACCTTTAGTATGTTTACCTTCTAATCAGTCGAAACAAAGTCCAATAGTAAAAAATTGTGCTTCTTTCATTTCCCTCTACAACCTTTCGTTGACTGGACAGTTTTTTTAGACATGTTTATGATTTTTTTCCCACAAAACCGTTAATAATGCCATTTAATATCAAAATTGCTTGAAAACTGTCGAATGTAATATAACGATAGGTCCAGATTTTCTTAAGCCGGGCGTCGAGTTATATTTACTGTGACCATTTAGCGAATAATTACACAATTAAGCATGTAAAGAATAATTAAAACCACAAAAGGAATAACAATAATATAAATTCAAAAATCAGTCGGCCTGGGTTGCGCAGTTAGTATCGCGCTGGCTTTCTGTGGCCATGGTTGCGGGTTCGATGGCATTTATGTGTGCATAAATATGACAGGCCCAAGTCAGTAGATTTACTGTCATGTAAAAGAACTCCTGCGGGACAAAATTCCGGCACACCGGCGACGGTCACAGGGCTAAGTTGTAGTGCATCCCCGTCGTTAAATAATCATATACCAACCAACCAATTTATTACACCTTACAATAGGTAGTTACTAGTTAGACAAAAAATCTACAGACAAACATGGCTTGACTCCAATCTGTGGTGTTCTGAACGTACTCTATTTCGGTTACCAGTATCTTTTCATTCTATCCTGTTGCTCTAAGTGCTTCTTTTGTCAGGGCATTGCCAACATAAGCGATTTCTTCACGTAATGGCAGCCACTCAGTAGCCATTCAAGAGGGTGCCTGCCCTGCTTCCATCACAGGCATGTCGTGTTCACTTTGCAATTACTTAACCTCACTTAAAGCAAAGAAACAAAAGAGGATTTCAATGAATTTACTGTAAGCTTACATTTGCTTGTAACCAAGTGGTTGGCTGCTCTGATAGGAGTACACCTTCCCTTTTCTGTGTGTTAAAGAGGTTGGCAGGCCCTTATTTATAAATGGCCAGATTGGACATTTGCCCGGGATGGTAGATTTTAGGGGATTTTTTTTATAATATTAAAAAACACATTATATGACAAAATATTTGATTTTAAGACTTTAGGGAGCTGCGGTTTTACAATGACAGGGAAACAGCCCTCTGATGCAAAGAGAAAATCCAGGAAAAATACTGTAAAATAAACATAATGCCAAATGAATTAAAAAAAAATTGAAACAATGAAAAATGTTAGATTAACTTTTAGATTTTCATTGAATAGTAGAAATAAGGCCATTCGCTTTGTTACTAAAAATATTGCTTTTTATAGGCTATACCTGTATTACATATTTTTTTATCTCAGCTTTATTTATACTCCTTGTAGCTACTAGGCCATATCAGGAGTTTGGGAACTGTGTCTGTACAGTAGGGTAGGCTATGGCACTATTGATTGTCAATTATTTACTACTGTTAGTGTATTTTATGGAGTAAATTTTATCAGATAAAATTGCATCCTTGTGGCTATAGGAAGCATATTATAAAATAAACGATCGTGATTGGTCTATATCCGAGGAATTGCTAAACGTTATTGGTCAACATTAAACACGCGGCGTATGAATGGGATAGGCCTATACGAAAAAAAATAATAATTGCAAATGTCCCAGTACATCTGAAAGGTAGGCGTATTGGACAAAAGACTATGAACTTAGTAAAGTTTATCGTGTTGGCTTTCTAAGTCTAGGTATAGATTCCTCTTTGCATTTTCCTGATACCTCTAAAGCACTAATTTGTATTGACTTTGGTCTCTTTTATTTCTGTTTCTGGAACTAACACAAATCAGAGAGTTTGCTTATTGAAGTACACATTTATATACAGGGTGTTAATTAATTAATAACACCGAAATATTTTCCCTGTGTATTGAGGGGACATAGACAAGCAACTTTTACTAGGAGATTTTTGCTCTGTGGATTCAATTTTTCCTGTTACAGCATAAAATCTCTCTAAGGCATGGCCGCCACTGACTTCTCACATTTAAAAAAAAAAATGCAAAACAAAGGAACTTCATTGTTAACTCTGCAATTATGAATAAGAAAACTAATGCATTGGCGGGAAGTAATGTGATTAATCTGTAAATTTTGCAGATTATGGGAACACTAAATTATGATATATAGCTGTTGATGAATGAATAAGAATAAGGTTTAGTCGATCATTAAGAAGGCGTGAAGTCAATTTAATGAAAATGTTAACCCTACTTCGCTTAATTATCGACATATGAGCACCAAATTGTAATGACTTTAATGCCCTGAAGCATACACATTTTACGTCATAAATAAAAAATCTCTTAATAATAGTTGCTTGTCCCCTCTATACACAGGTAAAATATTTCGGTGTTATTCATTAACACTCTGTATAAGTTATTTTAACGCATTTGAAATAAATTGAAATTTTGTGACTAAAACGATAGGGTTTCTAGTCAAGTGAGTCGACAGTTGATAGAATGTTACAACATTTGAACGTTCTCAGGTCGCATCACAACTGGAAGCAGCAACAGGTTACAGAGAGTTTTAACTTAAATATTTGAAAACGTGCTTTAATAAACCAGATTACAAAACTCGACCACTCTGATAAGTCATTAGGGCTCTTTAATTTTAAGTGGTTGCACCGCCCCTTTCAGCATATTTGCCGCTATGCCATCTCTCTTCGCTAACTACTGGAATTCCTTTTTTTGTGTGTAATTTCTGCTACCTTTGAAACTTTAATTTATATTCTCTTTAATTAATTCAATTCCACAATAAATTCGTTTTAATTACTAAATACGAGGCGCGTCCATAAAGTAAGTTTCCCTGAGGCCATTTACAGAAACAAAACACAATTTCGTAGATGTAATATATATATATATTACAACAGATACAGCAAGTATTTAGCTATTATTCAACACATTTGCCACCGGAAATGAAACATCTGTCGTAACATGTGAACAATTTTTGAATACCTGTGTCGTAGAAGTCTGCCGACAGGGATTTGAACTCCTGGATGACAAACATCTCCTCCTCTCTGTCATTCTCTGTCATTCCCTGTCATTTTTGAGGTGTATGAAAATATGGAAATCACTGGGAGCGAGGTCCGAGCTTTAGGGGGGGATGTTTAAACACTTTCCAGCCGACCTACTGCAGGAGACTTGCTAGGAGGTGTTTAAACACCCACCCTACAGTTCGGACTTCGCTTCCAGTGATCTCCATATTTTCCTACACCTCAAGAAATGATAGGGAAATGGTTGCCACCTAGGGGTTCAAATCCCTGGCGGCAGACTTCTACGACACAGGTATTCAAAAGTTGGTTCCAAGGTAAGACAAATGTTTAAATTCCGGTGGCAAATATGTTGAATAATAAACGAATACGTGATGTATCTGTTGGAATATATATGTCAACGAAATTGTGTTTTGTTTCTGTAAATGGCTCCAGGGAAATTTATTTTATGAACGCGCCTTGTACATTCTCTTTAATTAATTCGATTCCACAATAAATTAGTTTTAATTACTAAATACGCTTTTTATGATTTGTTTGTGTGGTTAAAATAAATGTTTGTTTTGATCCTCCTGTGAAAATGACTAGCGGCAGCAATTTATTAAAAACGGTATGCGCTAAGTGGCTTAGTTAGCAGGATGGGATTTGATTTGATAAACTGTTTCCTTACCTTTCTAAATCGGACGGTCTGAAGTCTCCTCTACCTGTGAACACAAGTGGATTAAATACAACAGAGCGTGAAATTGCAATAGGTTAAGAAGTTCCTGCAAATAAAATTTACATCCAATTAAAAGTAAACATAAATCCAGCTGAAATTAATGCATAAGAAGATTAAAAAGCTTAGTAGCAATCACATCAAGTTGCATGCTCACAAATAAGTTATATTGCTATAACAGAGCGATGGCTATTAATATAGTGCTATGCATGTTATTATAAAACATTAACTATAAAATCAGGTAAACTAATGTAACAAAGTGCCAGAATGCTTTTGTTTAATCAGTGATAATTGCAATTATGATATGCAGAAAATAAGTTATTTTTTTTTAATCGATTTTCGAGTTAAGCTCCAGATCGGTTCATTACGCAGGGCATGTTGAAGAACAAAGGTCTAGATTGATATGCATATGTGAAGGAATATGCGGGTGGTGTTATTTGTCATAGTTAACTTTATTGCAACTTCCAAAGCCATATATGTACAATGCAAAACAATATGTTGTCATGAGAACTGATTTGTATTTGATAAATTATTTGTAATATAAGTTATTACCATAAAATAGACATTAAATAGGGCATTACTCCGGTACGGTCAATTGATTTGGTCCAATATCAGTAGGCTTCTTTCGATGGACGTTATAAATGTGTATACCAAATTTCATGAAAATCGGATAAAGCGTATTTGAGTTACCGCGCGTAGGCCTACAGACACAATGGATAGACAGACAGACATTATTCCGTCCACTACACAATCTCAGAAAGTACCATTCTGGCACTTAATAACATTACAATAGATAAGTTAACAATAATAAATGTTCTAAGGGGACCAACTGTGAAATTTGCCAATAAATTGCAAAAAAAGATTTATTGTGCATATTCTATTGATATCAATTCTTAGATAACCAAGGAATGCAACATATTCCAGCTAAGTGCTTTTAAATGTCCTGACTTTTAGGGGTCCTGCGAAAGTACTGTGATATTGTGATATATTGTGATATATATGATACAGCAATACAGTTGCAATAGATAGAGTACTCAAGGTAGAAAGGAGAATAGTAAGAACCTGTTTAAACAAAAATTAGCAAGTAAATGGAGTTTGGAAACTAGCTTCTAATGAAACAGTATATAAAGAAATAGAACCAGTGACAAGTACAATGAAAAAAAAAAACAAATATCATTTTTGGGACATATTTTACGGACACCAGAAAATAGAATTAGCAGAAAAATAATAGAAAAATTATGGAAGAGTAAGAGTAAGAAAAATATAAGATGGATTACAGAACTTAAGGAAGATATGGCAGAGCTACATATTACAGTAGAGGATTTAATATACAAGACAGACACACTCAAGATATTGAAAGACAAACACACTACACTACAGATGAAAATCAACAAACAGAGAATAGGAAGAGTAGTTCCAGAAGCAGAAAGAAAATTGCGGTCAGAAAGGATGAAGAAGTACTGGGCTGACAAAAAGAAGAAAAACCTCAACCAGAAACGTGACTAAAGTGGTCCTATGAAGGCCAAAAAATTAAAATTAAATTAAATATGATACAGCCTATCTATACGATAATATTAATTCTGCTGCATCACATCAGTTGGTAATGCCAATAGCTCAAGATTTCCTTATTGTGTGATACATTGCAGGGAAAATGAAAACAATAAATCAGTCGATTGAACGTCTTGTATATGAGATGAAGAAAATCGAGGTTAGCCTATAAGAGAAGGCAAAGCTGTGTGCGGATTTATGTGGCGAGATGGTGAAATTGGATGGAATAAAGATTCCCTTGTCTAAGGGCAGAGAGAAAGAGTCTACATTTGCGTAAAAAAGTGAACAGAAAGGCAGGAAGAGTTGATACAAATCGAAACTCGCAATAGCAGAGCTGTATTTACTTATTTGTCTCTGGATTTCCACACCTGCGTCTTTCTGGTTCAAAGCTCAAAGGATGGTTTATTGTCTTGAATAAATGTTATATATGAACGATTTGTTTACGATTTTCAACATTATTTTTTCATTAATACGTCACCAGAATGAGCACATGCTCTTGATCGAGGCAGTTCAGAAACGAATATACAGTAGAACGCCAATTATCTGGAAAATCAATTATCCGGTTAATATTTTGATGTATCTGATTCAAAAACAAAAGAAATAAATTTTAAAAATGTTGCGTATGATAGCATACAAAATTGAAAAAAAAAACAAACAATTTACTAAATCTCCGTAGCGCGACATCCCTGAAGGGACCAAGGCCTGCCACCCAACCGCTGCGTCATCTACCACAGGCAGATTGCAATAAAACATGTATTTTCTATTTAAAAAATCTAAATTGTACAGTAAAAAGTAAAGTAAAGTGTTCCCTATTACAGGCCATGGAGCCCCAGATGGTTCCAGGTTGTGAGGTTTCAAGATTTTTTAGACATTCGGCACATGAGGATGGTAAGGTTGTCAGCCTTACACATCGGCCGCCTTTACCCTCAGAATTGCTCCTGGTACTCATTTCTGTTAGAGACTGAGTCGACCCCAGGGCCAATAGTGCCACCAGAAGGATTAGGCCAATTGAAAAACTCCAACGACCTCATCGGGAATCGAACCCGCGACCTTTGTAGCGCAGCGTCTCAACCACTACGCTACGGCGTACCCCAATATATTGCTGTATCTCACTGAAAAAATAACAAATAAATTTAAAAAGTGCTAAGTATGATAGCATAAAAAATAAATGGCGCGACATCCATGAAGGGAAAAGGCCTGCCACCCGAACGCTGCGTCATCTACCATAGGCAGATGGCAATAAAAAATGTAATTTCTATTAAAAAATCTAAATTGTACAGTACTCTACTTAAATAAAGGGTCACATCTTGAATATATCGGTCAGTCAGTTAGTTGTATTGCTGACAAATTGTCAATTTTGTCGGCTAAAAGTTTTGCTTTTTCGGAAATAATCGGCCCTGATAGAGGGTTTCCCAATGCTCGCTGCTGTAAAAATCATTTGAAAACGGTCTCAAAGCGATCCAGATAGTTGGAGTACAGATAATTGAAGTTGTGCTGTAAATGCATTAACTAAAAATAGGCCTATACATTCATTAATAAAAATATACGGTAATCCATTACAATCACTTAGGCCACGGTTATCAATCGGTTAATATCAGATAAGCTGCGTCCCGAAGCGATCACAATAAGCGGCGTGGACTATATTTATACAGTACTAACTTTATAGAGAAATTAAATAAATATTTATTTAAATAAAAATAAATACCCCCCCCCCAATTGATTAAAAAGGGAAAATTGTATAATTTTTTAAGTGTGCCCATAAATTACTTCATACAGTAAGCTTAAAACTCGTTATTTTGCGTCTTAATTTTTAAAATTTTCCGGGGGACGACCCCCGGAAGCTTAAAACTCGTTATTTTGCGTCTTAATTTTTAAAAGAAGCTTAAAACTCGTTATCTTGCGTCTTAATTTTTAAAATTTTTCGGGGGCCAACCCCCGGAACCCCCTCTCCCTAGGGGGTATTCCATATCCCCCAGACCCCGCGGATGTTATAACCCCCCCATATGGTCGGCCTGGTTACGCCTATGTATGAGAGACCTGGTCGAGGTTCGATCTCGGTGATCTGGCTAACATCACAGCCCCTGGGGGGGGGGGACAATGATGCTATGCACTTCACGAAATGAGGAAGATAAAGAAAAGTGGGATAGGGTGGTTTCAAACAAGAATGACAAACAGGAGAAAGAATCATGAATGGAGGAAAAAAGACAAAGGTAAAAGAAGAATAAGAGGGAAGCGCTTCACTGATATGGGCCATCAGACTACCTAAAGTTTAAGGGGGCGTGGCGAACTGAAAAGACTTCATTTCAACTGACTTGATATTTGAAATGTAAAGAATGCGAATACATTTCCATGTGAAATACGCAGAGCACCTGGGGGACAGCTCGTTCATTTAACTTGGTGATGAGAAGGGCAAGTCGTGAATGTTAATTGAGGGGAGAGTGCAAACATTGAAAAAAGCTTCTGAGGTCCACCACTTCTCATTAAGGGGAAAGCCAAAGAGACCTCTTTACTCTCTCATCATCCACAATCCGTTACATTTTGTTAGAGATGCTGAGCGAAAATCATATTGGAGAAAATCCTGATTTTATAAAACTATTAATAAGTTTTATGTTAAGAATAGTGGAAATAAAAATGGTTGTAACCAATTTAAGGTAAAACATGAGACGAGCCAACGACCTATAAAATGACCCTAAATTAATAACATAAAAGTGATGAACACTTGATAAAAACACTTAGTTATGATAGTGGTTAAAAAATCGGATAAAAAACACACAACACAAGACGTTTCAGCCTGGAGGGCGGGCTGAAACGTCTTGTGTTGTGTGTTTTTTATCCGATTTTTTAACCACTATCATAACTAAGCGTTTTTATCAAGTGTTCATCACTTTTATGTTATTGAGATTTTAGTGGAAAGTAGGACCACGCATTTTATCTTTTACTATGACCCTAAATTTTAAAGAAAATTAATAATTGTGAAGAAAGACTTAAAAACTGATGTTTTATTTATAAAAAATATTATTGTTCACACAAAGTAATAGACTAATTTGTAACTTACATAATTTCAGAAACTTTAAAGGATGTTGTAGGTATAAAAACTTTGTTCCTTGTTCTTGATTAGAACATTTGAGAAGAAAAGCAAGAAAATAGTTTTTAAAAAGATCCTACAAAAATGTTGCATTACACTAGCTCAGTAATTTATTTAAATATCACCCTATGCGGAAAAAAATACGACAAAAATGGTTGATGTACTCAATGTAAATGCATGAAAATGACTAAATAAGGACGAAAATGACTAAATAAGGACGAAAATGACTAAATAAGGACGAAAATGACAAAATAATGACGTAAAATTGAAATAAATGCCCTAAAAATATAAAATTGCATAAAATTACAAAAAATGACCTAATAAAAATATATTTCTATAATCTAGAGGCCATGATTAGGATTTATCTACAAGTTGGCAATCCCTATGCAGCATCCATAAAAAGATGACATGACATTAAAATCCGGGGTCTGCTTATTGCGATAAGAGCATGTTTATGAAATGAGCAAAGTGAGTAGGCTATAATTTCCTTAATAAATGGCATTTTACACAAGCTCCACACGACTGTTTTTGTTCGACCATAATTAAATGTTTAAATACTGAGATTTTAGATTCATCAAAAGCAAAGGAGGCGGCTGACCGCGGCAATCAGCTGACAGAAAGTTGTCGTAGTTCTTGTCTTCTGCGATATATGGCAGTGGATGGCGTACGGTTAAGTCGAAGCTTGTTCTTGGCCGCTTTCTTAAAACGAACGGATTTTTACAAGACGAAATTAACTCAATTTAGTATAATATTAAAATTAACACTAACAGAATTTATTTTATTATTAATGCAGGTTGTTTATCATGCAGTTTTATTTGCTGCTCTCAAAGTTAAGATAGTTCCGTGTTCTATATAAACACACACACAAGTATGTATATACACACAAGTGTGTGTATGTATATATATAATCCTTTGTAGGCTGAATAAGGTTAAAAGGTTCAGCCGCATTTATTTCCTTATAGGCCAATCTTCTACACATTTCATCCTATCACACTGCCATTCTTGGTCATAGAAACTACCAAACCGTTATCAACTGTTATTAAACTCCAACTACCAGATCACTCATATGTAATATTTACTAAACAAAACAATACAGAAGTGCATAAACCATAAGCAGTTAATAAAATAAATGAACTACAAAACTCACTGTACAAACAAAAATGCAGACACCTTTAAAACTATTTGGCTACATTTCGGGAGAAGAGTCATGCATTTTCTGAACAATTTTTTGTAAATATAACCTTGTATTAATATACAGTGATGAGTGTAGTACTTACGCGCAAAGCAGCACTTTTCCCTGCGCATTGCGTACACTGTAAAGCACACCAGAATGAGCAGCAGCAACAGGCTGCCGGCAGCTATGCTCAGCAGCGTCGCCATGGAAACAGGTTCTGAAATACAGAGTATCTAGAGTTAAAGTCATGTTTCTAAACCCCTGCATTAAACTAATACTGTTTTACACAGGGCTAGTATTTTACAAATTCTTTAACTGAACATACAAGTTTCACATCTTCAGGTCTAAAACAGAGCTGCAGTTTTTGTCTCAGATTATTCAATTCCATTGTTAAAAATAACCCTGAATTAAGTAATCTGAGCAATAAAAAATTTAAGGAAGTAATTAAGTTTTTTTATAGGCCTATAATTATTTATAGTTGTTTGTAAAGTTCCCGCACGATATCTGTGCCGATGGCCTAAGTCATTGCTAGGGCCCGGGGGTTTAGCCAATAATTCGTCAAGTTAGTGGTGCACAAGGCATAGAAAGCTTTCTGAGTTAGTAAACAACTTGCACTGCATGTGGCAGTTTAGTGTTCTGTTGACGACGTTGTGTGTTGTGCGTTCTTACAACCAGTGGCGATCCGCCACTGGTTGTAAGAACGCACAACACACAACGTGAGCTAAAATGAGTGGGGGTGCTGCTCCAGAAAATGTTTAGCCTTTTGTTTAGAAAAGCTACTAAGTAATATCAAGTTCATTGCAAATAATTTCGGCAACTGTCTAGATGTATCACTCTTCTAGAGAGACAAAATATGTAAATGGCACAAGCGATCAGACTCGTGGAGGAATTATTCATAGGTAAGAGTCAACCTGAAGATGGAATACTTCTACAGGTGCAGTAGAAATTAAAAAAAAATATCCAGAAAAATGCAGGATTTTTCTACTATCTTTACCTTTTGAGGTGCACTGGAAGGTTCTACAGAAGACCATAAAGTGTACCCACACAAGGGAAACACTAATATCTCATTCCCCCGTCACGTCATGAGACGTAGAGAGAAGTTTTTACCATTAAAGATCTTCTTTGGAGGAAAATAGAAGATATTTTTCTTTTGAAAACTTCAAAATGTATATTGCCATTCACTGCAAACAAAGCGTATGCACAGACATATAAATTGCCTTTTAATTTTCACTGTGAATATTGTTAAAGCATTGGTTGTGTATATTTATGTTCGTTTTACTAGGAAATATATTTTAATCTGTGATTTACAATTAAATGTGCAAACTATTCTATGACGCTGTGTCTATCATTTCACCGGACTAGCTGCACTGCCCTTGAACTTGAATGTTCGTATTAAAGTGCGCCACTGAAAGCGAGTCACCCCTTCCCTCGTGTTTACATACGGCTATATCCCAGTCACCACTAACCTGATGTAATGTTTTTGTGGCTAAACCCCCGGGCCCTAGTCATTGCATTATGTTTTCGTGGGGACTGTAGCGTCGATTGTCCTGCTACCTATCTCTCTCGCACAACAGTACCTTCCTTTCTATTTGTAAAGGCACAGCTACCTCTCTCTCTCGCACAATAGCATGTCTCTCTCTAGCGAGTAACTGTCTCATCGGCACAGATATCGTGCGAGATCTTTATTTATATTTCATATATTTAAGTATTTTTAAATTATTCTAATTAGGTTTAGCTATATGAAACAACATTGTAGAGTAAGATTAAAATTTTGTATAGTAACTTGTGGCTATATGTGGGTCAATGTCTATAAATATGCTTAATCACCGTATATTGACAAATGAGCTCTGCGTCAATAACAAAAACACAGCATCGGGTTCTGCACAGGAAGTATATATACATAACAGAAGAGAACGTCACTGTAATAATAAGTGGCCTGGTTCTTAAAGGGCCAATGTCAATTTCTTGCAAAAGTGAGATCTATGCATTATTGAGCTCGGCTAGTCTTTATCTTTCGTATAATAAAAGTGTCAATGTATGTTGCTATTAATAGACATAATACAGAAACATTCTAGGTCATTGTCGGAAGTTCTCAGCAAAAAATGTTAGCCTACTTCTACAGAGGTTTCCAAGTCAGTTATCTCAAACGCAAGTTTTATGACATTGGCCCTTTTAGAACCAAGCCACAGTTAGATAAAATACGCATAGAGAAATGCGACATACAACTTAACAAAGACATTGACCTTCACCAGGACTATAGATGCAATGACTATAATAGGCAGGTTTTTATTGCTGAACTGAATATTTATAAATATTTTAACTCTTAGTATCATAAAAATAGGCTACTCTTGATACTGAATAAATATAGGCCTATTTATAAGATTCTTACATTTTAAGAGAGATATTACAATTTTGGCCCAGAAAACCTCCGTCCAAATCGCCCAATGTTTGCCCATTTAGGCCTAGCCTATACCTATTCATTATCCCTGTATCGACAAAATTGAAACGATCGATAATTCCGTGCGAGATGTTGAAAAAATCTTGATGCCCTTATTTTCAACTTATTAAAAAAAAAAAAATCAAAGCTACCTGCAATTGACTTTACAATTGAAATGTAATAATTTCACTCATAACTCGTGAAGAAAGCAAAACAATTAAAAATCCGTCTTAGAGGTGCATTCGGCCACTCTTTGGTCCATCTACGTTGAAAACTTCAGACCTCTGCGTGCAGTAGATTTCGCTGGGCATCGCGCACAAACAGCAGACTGACAAAAACTTCCTCTTATTATTATACTAGCAGATCCCTGCGGTTTCGCCCACGATAATTAATTGGAAGATTAAAAATTAAGAACAAAATAATTAAAATTTTATATATTTATTAACACTTGCACGCGAAACATTCACAGACCAAAACTAAACGATTAATAATAATTAATGAAACAGCTAAAAATCAGGCTTTGAAGTGAATTCCACGATTAGAAAGCGCGGCATGGGGAAAAAACCTCAGATTAGAGTTCCCTGGACCAGAAAACCCCTGCATAGTGAGTTTCGTCCAAATCGAACAATGTTTGCCCATTTAGGCCTATATTTATTATCCCTCTTCCATCTATGTTGAAAATTTCATGTGTATATGTACTGTACCTTGATATTATAAACAAATGAATCGACCAGGGTGGGCTTAGAAAATTCAAGAGATCGCGATTCTTTTATTTCCAAGGTGTGACAAAATAGGCAAAGCCACCTGCAATTGATTTGACTATTGAAATGCAATTCCGAAAACTGATGCTTCGATAGAGCTAAAATCGCGTTTCTGCCAATTTTTCATTCATAACTCGCGGACGAAACCGAAAACTAAAAATCCGGCTTCGAGGTATATTCGACCACTCTTCAGTCCACCTATTTTTAAAATTCAAGATCTATGCGTGCAGTAGATTTCGCTGGGCATCACGCACAGACAGACGAACACTTCCTCTCATTATTATAGATAGAACGATATACGTAGTTTTTATCATAGGAGAGAAAACCACTATGTGCTAAAGTAGAGAAAGTTTTATGCTGTAACGATGTCAGAATTGACAGGAGAGAACAGGAAGAAGACATCCATTTGCGTGTGTAATAACGATAATATGATGGTAATGAACAGGAATATAGGGTGTTTGACATGGCGTATCACGGGGTAGGTTTTCATTTTATAGACTTGTGATTTGCATACTCTCCACCCATATGCAGCCTCTATCAACATGGCCAGTGGTGTTAAAAATACTTCGGCTCGCAAACAGGATGTTTCAAGTACAGCTCCTAAGAAAAAAAAATTAAAATAAAAAAAGAGTGCGTGGAACGCCACGCGACAGAAGTAAAACTTTATTTATTTATGTATTTTCTTCAGTTTTCCTTTTCTTTGTCACTTTCATCCTCTCACGGTATCCTCTTGCTCTTTCTGCAATTGATTTCGGTTTTTTAAAGTCTGTGTGTGTGTCTTTTTATGAGATTTATAGTTTGCATAAGGCAATAGTATATTGCGATACAAGTGCCGTAAGGCACGTTTACGGGTCGAGGAAACAGATTGAAAACCCGAGGCGCAGCCGAGGGTTTTTAAGTTTTCGAGACCCGTAAATGGCTTTTCGGCCCGTGTGTTTCATGCTATTTTTTGCACGATGATTATTTATATCAATTTAATTATATTAATTGTGATATTACCTGAAAATATTATGTAAATACATTCTTGAAAATAGATGTTTATTTCAGAAAGTGATTCGCATGTGTTTGTTGTTATGGGAACCGAATATTTGTCCTGGGGGCCGTGTCCATAAAGGCTTGTATTATGAAGTGTATCGTAATGAATTATGACGTAGCGCTTGGACCGTAAGTAATTTAACCTCATCGCAACCGCCCTTAGCAACAAGACTGTGTGGGAATGTCAACTTACGATCCATGTAAACAACGTTCGTAAGTACCACTTACTAGCTAAGGAGTGCAAAAAATAGATTTTAATATAGGTTCATACGTATCAGTTCTATCATGCACTTCATTTAAAATCGTATGCGTTTTCTGCCACGACTTTGTTGATTATAGTACTGTTCAACTTTTTTCAAAATGTACACAGTCAAACGAAAAGAAAGATTCAGTGTAATTCTCGAGAAGGCGGTGGTTTTAACACACTTTACCAATGTCGGATAATTTATTTAAATTTTGGATAAGCTTAATCATTGAGGTGAATCATTGAGTTTATTGTGTTAATTTTTGGATGTTTTAATTTTTTTTTTTTTAGTTTTTGAAATTTGTATTTTTTAATTTTGGATTTGCGTGGTAATCAACCTCCGGGTTCCATAAAATAGATAATATACCTTAAGATTGCTTAGGAATTGTCTATTGCCATTGAGGAAGTAATGTCTGAAAAATTTCCTTTGATTACTCCTAATCATTGAGTTGATTGTTTTCTGTGCAGTCCGCTCCGAAACACGTAGTTTTGAGTGTGACTGAATAGTGTGATTGATTTTTCCGATTTACCTAGATTTAAACAAAAAATCAATCTTTTATTTTGCCACAAATAATTAATAATACTTACTAACTACTCAATAGCAATTTACAATTCCTTAGCAAGCTAAAGGCATATTATCTACTTTATGGAACCCGAGAGTTCATTGCCGCGCTTATCGAGGCCGCCATTTAACCCTATTGTGTGCTAACTCCATCCAAACATCTCTCGAAAATCCTACATCCCTTAAATCTACCCTAATATTGTCCTCCCACCTACGTCTAGGCTTTCCAAGTGGATTCAATTAATAATGGCGGGCGAAGCCGCGGGCACCAGCTATAATATTATTGATAGTTTAACCACGGAAGTACCGCGGGCAATAAAAATCCAAACAAACCATTCCTTGCCTTGAAAAATTATATAATTTCTGAAAACTACACTGAATTTATCAAATAAAATTCACATCACATTCATCTGTCAACAAATAGTTAAGAAACAATACGTATTATGTGTTCACAGTTAGCTTTGGAACTGCATAATCGAATCTGAGATCGTTTTCCCAGGCGGCGCTTTCTAATCGTGGAATGTACTCTAAAGCCGGAATTTTAGCTGTTTCATTAGTTATTAATGGTTTAGTTTGTGAATGATTCGCCTGTAAGTGTTAATAAATATAATGCTTTAATAATTATTATACTCTTAATTTTTTATTTTTCAATTAATTATCGTGGGCGAAGCCGCGGGCACCTACCAGTAAATTAAATTTTCTAACATGCAGATTTTTCCTGCTAGAAGGTCTATGTGTCCCCTTAATTTAATACTTGTCAATGAGGATTTACTGCTTCATCGGTAAGAAATGTTTGAGAGAACCAATGCACTGAGTCCATGTTTCATCCAATTGCTTTTAGACGTCAGACCTTTTCAAGTTCCGTGTTTATAAACGCCTGCAATACTTCGTGCAGTCTACACGCAATACATCTGTGCAGGAGAAGTGGTCGAGGAGTCACGGGGCTACGTACGCTTTACCTACTTGTCTGCAGCTCCCATAAATTGTTCATTGTACAGTTATGTGTTATTTCACAGTTTATAATGGTTATATAAGATAACTCAATGTATTAATTACTAATTAAGGTATTGTTTGGATAAATCTCTTTCCGGTTGATTATAATTTTACATTTAACAAAGTTTTATTTTGCTTAAAATTCACATCCTTTTTCTACTGTACTCTTCTTCTTAAAACTATTTTCGAAGTAAAACTTCTTTAGCCGCGGTAGGAGTAAATCGAGAGCTAACCCAAACTTGTGTTACGAACAAAATCATCACGAAATTAGTGGGGCTGTGACGGAATGGACTGCACAGAAACAATCAAATCAACGATTAGACTTATCTAAAATTTAAAAAATCCAAAATCCTAAATTTAAAAAATCTAAAAATCCAAAATTAAAAAATCCAAAATTAAACAAGCCAAAAATCCAAAATTAAAAATTATAAAAAAATTTAAAAATCCAAAACTTGAAAAATGTACCGGATCGCGCGGGGGAAAGGTATCAGGCATTGAGTGGGAGGCTACTACTACTTCGAGCTTGTGGCGTGTTGAGCCCTTCACCATTATAAAAAATCCAAAATTAAAAAAATATATAAAAATCCAAAATCCAATATTTAAAAATGTAATAATCCAAAATTAAGAAATCGAAAATCCAAATTAAAAAAAATGAAAAATTCAAAGATCCAAAATTTAAAAAATCCAAAATAAAAAATAGAGTTGAAAAAATCCAAAGATTAAAACAAGTTTCACTTCTGTCGCGTGGCGTTCCACGCAAACTTTTTTTCTTCTCATTTCCCTTTATCTCTCTTTGTTTGCTTGTACTTTATTTATTTCTTAGTCTGTTTCTATATTCGTTTTTTGACTTTCTGTAACACCAGGGGTGATCATTTGTACAACTCCAGATACAAGAATAAATCATTCATTCATTCAATATTCGTTTTTTGTAGTTGGATCTGAAAGTTGCTTTATTAATTTTAACGGAAGTGGCCTACATTTATTTTGTGTTCTGTTCATTTACTCAGTTTTATTTTCCTGCTACCTTAAGTTAAGCATTCCTCAACATAATTTAAATAGTTTCAACAAATCCATCATGGTGTATGGTTTGAAGATGTACAATGATCTGCCTGTTAGCATTAGAGTCATTAATGACCTGAAAGTTTTTAAAAGACGTATCAGAAAGATTTTAATTCAATTAATGAAGTAAATGTGGGTAATGTATGATTCATATTTAATCTTAGATATAGTGACAAGTCTTATGGCTTTATGCTCTAACAGACGATTATTATTATTATTATTATTATTATTATTATTATTATTATTCCGATCTTTTTTATATTTCTCGGGTGTTCTCGTCGCTGATCTCTTCGGTTGTGTCTATTATTATTATTATTATTATTATTATTATTATTATTATTATTATTATGTATGCTATAATATTAATTCATTTATTTATATTCACCATTACATCGCCATCTCTCTTTCTCCCGCTCTTTATTTCCCCAGTGATGTTTCTTTCGTCATTTTGTCTCTCCCTTTCTTCCCTGGTTTTTCTTTAATTTTATTTATATTTCCTTCTTTACTTGTTTCGTTATAATTTCTATATTAAACTCCTTTCTCCGTCTCATATTTTTCTTTCATTCCCTTTATTCTTCATTTTGGTCTTGCAATATTTATTTATTTATTTATTTATTTTTCTTTCTTTCCTTCTTTGTATTATATCTTGCGTTCTTCCTTCTTCTTCTGGTTCTTGCGTCTCTTAGTTTAAACGTTTTACGGTCCACCCGGACCTTAAAGGTCCATGACTTCGGAAAGGGATTATCTCTGATTAACAGACAGATTTTTTAATACCGAACATGGAGATGGATGTCTTACCGAGATAGGCGATCAGCCCAATGCCAAGGGCCTCCTCCGGGACAATACGAACGCATTTCATTATGATTATAGTTTTATAGTTTAAACACAGATCTTAACACGTATATGTGAGAAAGTTTTGCAACACGCTTTGCACCGTTTATTATGTTTGTGGTTATTTATTACGGCTTACAGATTTTTACATCGTGCCAGAGGCCGCTCTTACTGACTTCTGATATTCTGATATTCTCTAATGCGTAAGTATATATATTCCACTTGTCTGAGCGCTTCATTTAATCGCGACTCTCTTACATAAGTTACAGGCAGATACGTAGATTGCCAAGGATTGAGTTACAGGATAGACCAATATAGATCTGACATTTTGAAAAGTTGTCAAAATAATCTAAAAGCCATTGGTTATCCCACATCTCATACCTCAATAAATGTAATACGCAAATTTAAAATAAAAATTGTATTTATTTTCAATATAGGTTACGTTAGACGTTTTCATGGTAACACTGCGGCAGTGTCTGACACAGGTTAAGTATATTTGAGATTTTTTTCGACCCGTGCTGTGTCTCAACAGCCGAGTCTGGAACCTGCTGTGTCACCCGACAGCGGACCATGCGGCATCACTGGATCCACCCAGCTCTATAGACACCGCCTTGCTGTAAGCTCCCTTACTGTATCGCGCCAGTACTTGGGAGCCCAGCGTTGAGTTCTTCTAAGATTCTCTCATGCTTAAAGACCAATGCTGGACCGCACAGTAAACATTTTCCCAAATTGTTTCAGTGCCCTCTCATCTATAAAGACCAATGCTGGACCGTACAGTAAACATTTCCCCAAATGGTTTCAGTGCCCTTGACAACGAACGCATTGTTTGGCTAAGTGCATAACCTGATGACAATAGATTATGGGATTTTTTAAAATTGTTTATTGTTTATGTACAGTCTGTGTTAAAATTTGTAAATGTCTTATTGTTTACAACACCTTGTGTATAGCTTCGGTATTCTGGCAATATTTACCATAATTTTAAATTTTTTAGTGTACTTCGGACCATTAGACGCACCGCACTTTCAAGGCAAAAAAGTGCGTCTTATGGTCCGTGAAATACGGTATATAGGATACTATTGTGTTACGGATAAGGTGGTTGGGATCGATGGCTTGCGCCATTCGATATTCGATATCCCGAGGGATCGACCGAAACTTTGTGCCCAAGCGAGATGGTCGGGGAATTTGAGGTCATGATCTAGTGATGTTCTTTGACGCGTTTAACATTCCGAGTGAGAGAGATTCCAGCTGTGTGGGTGATAGCTATTACCTGATATGCATCCGAACCTACCAAACCGGCCAAATTCGTGGCGTAGTCATTTTCATCAAAGGATTGCTGAAATTTCTTACTCAGGTATTGGCAATCGGAGATGAAAGCAGCCATTTCATAATTACGGGTGGGACATTCTAGCAAATTATAATAGGCCGTGGGATGTGGAGGTGTTTATGACACGCGTGTTTGCCGGCGAGCAAAGAATTTATATAATTTTTGAAGTGAAACTTCTTTAGCCGCGGTAGGAGTAAATCGAGAGCTAACTCAAACTTGCATTACGAACAAAAACGTCACGAAATTGTTACACACAAAATCGTCACGAAATTAGTGGGGCTGTGACGGAACGGACTGCACAGAAACAATCAACTCATTGATTGAACTTATCCAAAATATAAGAAAATAAAATAGCCAACATTAAAAAAAAATATAAAAATCCAAAAATCCAAAAATAAAAAACCCAATAATACAAAATTAAAAATCCAAAATTAAAAAATCCAAAACTTGACAAATGTACCGGAGCGCGGGGGAAAGGTATCAGGCATTGAGTGGGAGGGTATTACTGCTTCGAGCTTGTGGCGTGGTGAGCCCTTCACCATTATAAAAAATCCAAAATTTAAAAAATAAAAATCCAAAATTAAAAAAATTCAAAATTAAAAAATCCAATAACTTATGTAATATTTAAGAAATCTAAAAATCCAAAATTAAGAAATCGAAAATACAAAATAAAAAATAAAAAAATAAAAAAATAAAGATCCAAAATAAAAAAATAAAAATCAATATAAATATAATGCTTTAATAATTATTATACTCTTAATTTTTAATTTTTCAATTAATTATCGTGGGCGAAGCCGCGGGCACTTGCTAGTATCATACAAAGTCACATAAATTAGCAAACTCAAATATCTAATTTAATTAACGGAATATAATTCCGGAGTGCGCGGGCAAAGAGAGTTAAGTCCACCATCCTCAAAAATTGAGATATGTCCATAGAGTTATAGATAAAAATGTTCTCTACATTTGTGTTAAGACCAGTAAGTCATAATCAAAATTGTACGGTAGTTGTGGATGTGTGCCTCATAGGTTTATCCATCTCTAAAGCTATGTTGGGCTGGTATAGTGTGTTAAGTCACTCTAATTCTCAGTAACAAGAAAGTGGACTTAACTCTCTTTGCCCGCGCACCCCGGAATTTCAATGAACCGATTAAATCACTGTTAGTCCGGAACTGTACATGAATATAGGCCTAACGGATAAGCATATGCAATACGTAACGTACCGTCTTCTTCGGCAAACAGACGCAAGTTAAACACGTGATGTGCACCTAGCTTATATTAATTCTGAACTAGTTTATTTGGCTCTGCTTCAGCTTGGTTAATAGGCCCTTGCGAAAATTAATTATTGTACGAGGATCGTCAATAAAGTAACTTTTTCACAGGTTATTAACGGAAACAAAGCACAATTTAATGGAAATATTTATTGCAACAGATACTACAAGGGTTCAGGTATTTTTCAACATATTCACCACCGGAATTGAGACATATTTTGTCGTACCTGGGACCAACTTTTGAATACATGTGCCATAGATGTCTGCCGCCTGGGATTTGAACCATTGTGTGATAACCTTCTCCGTGTCTGTGTAAATCTCTAGCATACCATTCCCTGTCATTTCTTGAGGGGTAGGAAAAGATGAAAAATCTTTGGGTGCGCGGTCCGAGCTGTAGAGTGAAGACTTCAACACCTCCATGCAAGTCTCCTGCAAAAGTTCGGTTAGGAGATGTTTCAAAATCCACCCTACAGCCCGGATCTCGTTCCCAGTGATTTCCATATTTTCCTACACCTTAATAAATGACAGAGAATGATAGAGAAGCGGAGATGGTTGTCATACAGTGGTTAAAATCCCAGGTGACAGACTTCTACGACACAAGTGTTCGAAAGTTGGTCCCACGGTATGACAAAAGTCTCAATTCCTGTGGCGAATGTTGAAAAATAGCTGAAAATTTGCTACATCTGTTGCAATAAATGACTGACTGACTCTGTCCTATATC
Source organism: Ectobius pallidus (assembly GCA_964059195.1). Lineage (NCBI taxonomy): Eukaryota > Metazoa > Arthropoda > Insecta > Blattodea > Ectobiidae > Ectobius > Ectobius pallidus. The sequence goes on along the minus strand of CAXKWD010000001.1, from coordinate 211,870,329 downwards.
CCCAGTGTCGGGGCGAAGGGCCTCCAATTGGAGGTTTCTGATACCTATGTGAATTTAGTTACGCTTATTTTCCGAGAGAGGGCAGAAGGACAGGTGGTAAGCCCATCGCCTCACAACCCCCCAGGAAACTAAGGTATTACTTGGACATGAAAGGCCGGGAAATTTTGTCCAGAGGCTCTAATGTAAGCTTGGAGTTCTTTAACGTGCCGTAAATCTATGACACGGGGCCCCCAGCTTAAAGTCTCTCCCGGAGGACTTCGTGCCCGGATTTTTACGTCCGGAAAAATCCATCCCGCGACCTGCGGATCTTGAGGCGGGCACGCTACCCCTAGACTACCGCGGCCGACGTTGGAATAAATATTTCCATGAAATGTTATTTTGTTTGTGTGACGGCCCTCCTACTTTTACCACCCCTGTTTGAAGTTGCAAGTGAAGTGGATGGAAATAATTATACTTTCGTTCTCGCCGAGTTATAATTCCGAGTGTCACTGGAATTGTTTTCGCATAAAATTTACTATTTTAATAAAAGTATTGTTCCAGTTTGAATGGCTCATAACGAAAGAAGTACGGCGCACTGTTTGATTGAGTAACTTTGTTTAAAACAGAGATTACAGTAAAAGTGAGAGGTGACGGGAAACCTGCCGTTGCTATGGTTACGGCCTCTGCAAACAAGCCACGTGAGAAGTCTGCATTATTGCATTGCAAAGAGCTTGGAACACCCAAACATAAAAATAGGATGTGTTGATATATTTCATGTTTCTTTTTTTTCCTACGAGGGATATAAATATGTTGTAAAGTGTTTTAAAAACATTTTCACCTATCCCTCGAATTTGGTTTTTATAAAATCAGCTTAACAGCTTTGTCATTCCTAACATTTGTAGTAGTCCATATTATAAAATCTTTAAAAAAATTATTCAGTAGGATGGACAATATATTTCGGTTTAATCCGCTATCTTCAGGTCCTTTTTCCTTATCCCAGACGGTCTTATTCTAAACTTTGATCCATTTCAACTCAATGGATCAAAGTTCAGAATAAGACCGTCTGGGATAAGGAGTTGAAATGGATCAAAGTTTAGAATAAGACCGTCTGGGATATGGAAAAAGGACCTGAAGATTGCGGAATAAGTCGAATTATATCGTCCATCCTACTTAAAAAAAAAAAAAAATAATAATAATAATATTAATAATAAGATTTTATAATATTGACACCTACAAATTTTAGTAATGATTTGAGTTGAGTTGATTTTATAAAACCAAATTCGAGGGAAAAGGAAAAATTGTTTTGGAAACACTACAGCCTACAACAGATAAAAATAGAAGTCTCCTGGAATTATAAACAGATTGAAGGTTCGAACCATGAAATAAGTGACAGTCAGTAGTTCCCTGACTGTATAAGAGGGCCGTCTACAAAGTAAACTTCCGTAAGGCCGATTACATAAACTAAACAGATACAGCAAGTATTCAGCTATTTCTCAACTTATTCGCCACCCGAATTGAGACAGTTGTTATAACGTGGGACCAACTTTTGAATACATGCGCCATATAAGTCTGCCGCCTGGGGTTTGAACCATTGTGTGATAACCTCCGTTTCTCTGTCAATCTCTACTATACCATTCCCTGTCATTCACTGTCATTTCTTGAGGGGTAGGAAAAGATGAAAATCTCCGGGTGCGCGGTCCGAGCTGTAGGATGGAGGCTTCAACACCTCCCAGCAAGTCTCCTGCAAAAGTTCGGCTAGGAGATGTTTCAACATCCACCCAACAGCCCGGACCTCGCTCCCAGTGATTTCCTACGCCTCAATAAATGACAGAGAAGCGGAGATGATTGTCACACAGTGGTTCAAATCCCAGGTGGCAGACTTCTACGACACAAGTGTTCCAAAGTTGGTCTCATGGTACAACAAATGTCTCAATTCCTGTGGCGAATATGTTGAAAAATAGCTGAACACTTGCTATATTTCTTGCAATAAATATTTCCATGAAATTTTGCTTTGTTTGTGTAAATGGCCCTAGGGAAACTTACTTTATGAACGACCCTCGTAGAAACAGATCCCGAACTCCTGATATGGTCTCATAGCTAAAAGGAGTATAAATACATACAGCTGAAATAAAATTAAAAAAGAAAACTAAAATGTAAAACCATCAGTTCAGCTATGTTTATAGCATTTTAAAATAAAAACAAAGCAATTCTAAACCAATTTTTGAACTACAAAAGGAACGATATTAGTATCAACAAAAAATAATTAATGTTGCAATTTCAAACTGGCAATTTGTGCCTACTTTCTCATAAAGTCCGCGTGATTACTGCATTTTAATAAAAGACTTAGCCTGCATTTTCATTTTGAATCCTGTGCGACTCTTTATACAGAGAAGAGAAAGTTAATTGGGGCATATGAACACTTTTTTATGTAAGCAGCCAATGTTATGAAACTGAACAGACGGTTTGCAATTACTAGTGCCCGGGAGATGACGTCATCGTGCCTACTTTGTTATTATCCCTGCTTTCTATTGTTCCGCGCATTTTATGACTCGTAAAAAAGTTTCAATTAAAATTTACAGTTCACTAACTGCTTTTGCGACTTGATTTCTAATACGACAGCGTTGTGTTGACTTTTTTGCTTAGCAGAGATGATAATATGTTCTAGTGTGGAGAAACTGAACTCAATTACAACGTGTGTTCTATTACGGTATTTATAGTTAACTGTAACTCTGCTAATTATAGCCACTAGACGTATGTGAGTTTTACTCCGAGGGGTAGTTATAAGTAAACCCCGGATTTTTAGTCCTTTATGAACGGTATTTTAGGCTTTTATTTTCGTTGATTAGCCATTTTTAGGTTTTGAACACACAATTTTAGCCGTCTTAATAAAACATAAAAATGAACAATAATATTAACACTGAAAATGGCATTAGCCTATAATTTTGACACAGTTATTCTAGTTTATTTTGCCCTAACTTCTACTACCCACCCTATGGATTATAATAGAACGATGGTTGGCAACATTTTTGCCTCATAAATCGCGATAAACCAGAAAATTGAAACAAAAACGAAACTTTTTGAAGTTTTTTGTAAACATAAATTATTAGGCCGTTTATAGTTTGGGGGTCGTCTTATAGGGCAGATATATGCTAAAACCATAAAACTTTTACGAAAATTTATACCTCGTCTTACCTGAAGGTCGTCTTATATGCAGAAATATGGAGTAATTCAAAACTAAAACATCTTTGGAGGGACTAGGCCTACCACCCGACCGCTACATCATCTACCGTAGGCAGATGGCAGGATTGGGGAGCATGTGGTCAACATACTGACACCCACGACCGTTAATGATGGTTTCCGTGACCGGAGACGTTACTTTTCAATCAAATAGCTTCTCAGTTTGTGTCACGAGGCTGAGTCCACCCCGTTCAAGAACTCCCTACTCAGGAAAATCCAAGCAGGTAGGCTACCGAGGATCGAAACCGGGCCTGGCAATCCATCTCGGCGTCAACCACGGGACCACACATTATTGTACAGTCACCCCTCGATGTAATGCCCCTCTTTACAGTGGCACCCTCTCACTGTGCCAATAAATGCAAGTGAACGGATCTTCTCCCATATAAAATACATAAGAAACCCCGTTACTGTGCCAATTCATTTAGTGCTAGTGAATATAAGACAAGATTTTTTAGAAAATATAACTAGCAATGACTTTTTTCAGTTGAAGAATTCTTTTAAAACTGGCGTGAATGTTTGTAGGATTATTTAAGAAACGTACTACACTTTATTTCCAAGACGTGAGTGCAAATGCACTGCGGTGGAATGAGGAAGCTATGTTAAGAAGTGACAGTCTGCGTGAGGGTGGAGCAGGTAGAAAGAGCCCATTATACGAGTACAATGAGACTTTCACTTCATTACCCTAGCTACAGTTATTCAGTTAGAGATAATCACTTACATGGACCTACATGATTTTCAACCCTTTTGTGTATACAGTACACAAAAGGGTGGACATTGGACACATACCGTAATAAACTGAGTTACTGTACGGTATTTTATTTTGTTCTAAAGTTCTCTATTTGTTTTTTCTTTTTTTTTTCTTTACTAACACAGTACAGTAAATTAATACAGCCCTGTATTATGCCATTTTAATTTTTTTTAAATAAATTTCGTTTTAGTGCCACTAAATGTTAGAGAAAGGATGGTGGCACTATATCGAGGGCTGACTGTAATTACCGGAAGATTTTCCTGAAGAGGTCGTTCTGATCAGTCACCGAAACATTAAAAAATCTACTACAGTACATCCTACTTGAACAAGCCACTAGATCAGCGTTTTACAGGGGAGTGTTAATTTTTAATTTTTCCCTAGACCCAACTCTTCACTGACCTCTTCAGGAACTGACGTAGATGAGAAATTTGTTCAGTTGATTGAGTAGTGATCTAGGTTGGGTGGTATTTCTCATCCTCATGAGGACGTGGGAACAGGTCAGTGGTACTAGAAATGCAATTAGTTCCCCAGTAATTAGTTTAATTTTGTCCTTATCAGGTCGTTTCGCAATTAAGCCAGATTTCCCGGATACGAGATCGATTGCATGGTTCAATGAATCATCGACTAACATAGCGACAAATCCACATACTCACACATACTTGTTTTCTGTCTGTCTGTCTGTCTCTCTCGTAAACACATCCATACACAGTGACACATATGCATCTGCTTTCACCAATACTACAAGTATAATGACGCAGTGTCATTACTTCAATACTAGAGTGGAAAAACGTTGCAAGCGGTAAATGGTAAATGTTACAGTTAGCGGATAAAACAGCTAGCATATGTACGAGGGACGTCCACAAAGTAAGTTTCCCTGGGTCCGTTTACAGAAACAAAACACAATTTCATGGAAATAGTTATTATAACAGAAACAGCCAGTGCTCAACTATTTTTCAATATATTCGCCACCGGAATTGAGAAATTTGTCATGCTTTGGAACCAACTTTTGAACACCTTTGTCCGTTTACAGAAACAAAACAATTTCATGGAAATAGTTATTACAACAGACACAGCCAGTGTTCAGCTATTTTCAACATATTCGCCACCGGAATCGAGACATTTGTCATACTTTGGAACCATCTTTTGAACACCTGTGTCGTCGAAGTCTGCCGCCAGGGATTTGAACTACTGTGTGACAAACATCTCCACTTCTCTGTCATTTCTTTAGGTATAGGAAAAGATGGAAATCACTGCGAGCGAAGTCCGGGCTGTAGGGTTGATGTTTAAACACTTCATAGCAAGTCTCCTCAGAAGTTTGGCTGGGAGGTGTTTAAACATTTACCCTAAAGCCAGGACCTCGCTCCCAGTGAGTTCTATCTTTTCCTACACCTCACGAAATGACAAAGAATGACAAGAGAGGCGAAGGTGGTTGTCACACAATGGTTCATATCCCTGGCGGCAGACTTCCACGACACATGTATTCAAAAGCTGGTGCCACGGTAAGACAAATGTCTCAATTCCGGTGGCGAATATGTTGAAAAATAGCTGAACACTGGCTGTGAATGTTGCATTAAATATTTCCTTGAAAATGTGTTTTGTTTCTGTAAAAGGCCATAGGGAAACTTACTTTATGGGCGCGCCTCGTCTGATATCATCTGCTTGGCGACAACCCTTCATCCAGGCAATTAAAATAATGTTCCATGGCGGACGACTTCCAGAAATTATTGCTATTTCTAGTGAAATTACCGGATGTCTCTCTCTCTCTCTCTCTCTCTCTCTCTCTCTCTCTCTCTCTCTCTCTCTCTCTCTCTCTCTCTCTCTCTCTCTCTCAATCTATCTCCCTCTGCCTTATAAACACCTGCTTTATGAACCTAGCGCTACTTGTTTGGTGTAATATTGGTCCCACTCAGTCAATTAACAGTTTCTAGGAATTTGATCACTGTAGGGTTTCCTAAATTGCCACTCTCAAATTGCCTCTCTCTCTTGTCGCTTTCTCTGACACATATACACACCCGCCTCTCCCAACAATCACTACTTGATCGCTGACAATCCACCCTCTCTTCAATTAGTCACTTGAACTATAGAGTCTCTAAATTGGAACACTGTACGGTTTCCTAAATTGGTACACTTCGGCAAGGCAGTGTGACACATTGGTTTCTCGTTAGCCTGATGAATCAAGTATCACCAATACGGGAGACAAACCTAAATAATTGCAGGTACCTTTCTCCACATTGAGCTAAATTACAACAGTTTAGCACCAAACTACTACTCCAATTAATTATTTAATTTCACCTGACTTTGTCAAAAACGAGAGAGGCAGGCACTTATTGAAATTAAGCATAGAGATGAGAATAGGCGATTAGGCCTACTAGGGCAAGGCATTTAATAAACATAAAATAGTGAAAAAATGCAAAATAAAAACAAGTATGACCTAAAATAGTGAGAAAACAAAATCACCAAAACTTAAAAAAAAGTGTGCGTGGAACGCCACGCGACAGAAGTGAAACTTTTTTTTATTTTTTCAATTTTTGATAATTGGATTTTTAAATTTTGCATTATTCGACTTTTTAATATAGGGTTTTTGGACTTTTTAAATTTTGGATCTTTGAATTTTTTAATTTTGGATTTTTTAAATTTTCGATCTTTGAATTTTTTTATTGTTTGGATTTTTTAAGCGCGGTAATTAACCTCCGGGTTCCATAAAATAGATAATATACCATTAGATTTCTTAGGAATTGTCTATTGCCATTGACGAAGTAATTATTATTATTATTATTATTATTATTGTTATTATTATTATTATTATTATTATTATTACTACTACTACTACTACTACACTACTACTACTATTCCCATTTGCAGGTCCTCGTACTAGGTATGAAAAATTTTCTTTAATACTCCTAATCATTGAGTTGATTGTTTTCTGTGCAGTCCCCTCCGAAACACACTATTAATTTCGTGACTCCGATTTTGAGTGTGACACTAATTTCGTGACGGTTTTAGCGTTACACAAGTTCTCAATTTACCCCGTACCGCCGCTAAAGAAGTTTCACTTCAAAAATGGCCAATGAATTTATCACTATTACTTATAATTAGTTTTTTTATGTAATGAATTGCTAAAAGCAATTTAATGGATGACCGTGCGTTATATATAAATATACAATATAAAAAAACACTTAATTTGTTACTAAAGAAGTAAATAAATTTATACTACTTGGACAACCTTATCGAAAAAGAAATTCTTTCTGAACCGGCACGCCTATCAAATTGCCCCTATAAAATATGTGCCATTTAAAAAGAAATAAAATCAATCTTTATTGCTACAAGACAATCTGCTATGGTGTTTACAATAAACCTGAATTAAAATGGACTATGGACTATGAACACTTGCATTGTAGTCAGGGCCCTCAGTGATTAGCAACGTGGCTTTGGAGTCACGAATTAAATAGCACGTGACCTTTAATTATTCGTTTCTCCGGTACCGAATCGATTTGGTCCAAAATAAGTAGGCTTCTTCCCGTGGACGTTATAAATGCATATACCAAGTTTCATGAAAATCCGATAAAGCGTATTCGAGTTATCGCGTACAGATACACGGACAGACGGACAGACATTTCCCATCCACCATACAATCTCATAAAGTACCATTCTGACACTTATTAATTTATTTGGTTTCGTGTAATGTGTTTTAACTTATTTTGGTGCTTTTTATTACATTCTTCGTCCTTAAGTTACTGTTTTATTTTATTTTGCTTAAACAGAGTGTTAATAAATAACACCGAAATATTTTACCTGTATATAGAGGGGACTTGGACAAGCAACCTTTATTAGAAGAATTTTGCTCACAGACGTAAAATGTGTATGCTACAGGGCATTAAAGTCATTATAATTTGGTGCTCATAAATCAATAATTACGCGAAATAGGGTTAAAATGTTCATTAAATTGACTTCATGCCTTCCTAGTAATCCATAAAAACCTGACTCTTAATCATTCGTCAACAGCTATATCATAATTTAGTGTTTCCATAATCTGCAAAATTTACAGACTAATTACATGACTGGCCGTCACTGCATCAGTCTTTTTTTTATTCATAACTACTGACTACAGTGTTAAGAACGAAGTTCCTTTGTTTTGCATTTTTTTTCTAATGTTAGAAGTCAGTGGCGGCCATACCCTGGGAGATATTATGCTTTAACAGGAAAAATTGAAACCATAGAGCAAAAATGTCGTTATAAAAGTTGCTGGTCTATGTCCCCTCTATACACAGGTAAAATATTTCGGTGTTATTCATTAACACTCTGTATATCCAGGTTCAACGTTAATTAATCTACTCTCATTTTGCCGACATTTAATGCTATGATTCTTCAGAAATAAAACCAGTTAATTAATTCTATTGTCACACAAGATACGAGCTCCATCTTTGTGGAGCATTATGCGGGTAGTGGAGTCTTTAATACAGGACATGAGGGCTGCAAATTGAAAATCAATCCCTTCAGCCTCTGGCTCTGCAGGGATGTCCTGATTGAATTCTCGTCATGGAAATCGCTACGGGCATTAATAATTAATATTCACTTCTCCGAACAGTCAATTAATTCACTGTAAAAACTTAATCAATTACCAGATGACGTATTTCCCGTATACACTAATTAAAACCTGTGATTTAGTGCAACATGTAGCCACTGAATGTTACGTGGGAGCTTTACCATCAAAGTAAGAGTACTGTAGATTCTTAGGAATTACACCGAAAACAATGTTTATAAAGACATGTATAAATAAAATGATTTTTCAGATAAAAGTACAGTGAACGCCGCTTAATGTAGGCCTAATCGCGGATAATGTTATCAATCGGGTAATGTTATCACTTTTGTGAGGTCCCTTACGGATTAATACCGATATACTGAAGAAAAAATGCTGTTTATTGTGATCAAAGATTCGGTTTATGTTATCACACTTATTCGGTTTATGTTATCGTACTTACCTTCATTCAAAATTTTGTTTTTAAGGATTTCGTTTCTAACTCAACTGCACTGTGTTGTACTGGAGGGAGCAATTGTGTTCCCAGCTCACAGGATGACCAGTTCGAGGGGTGGCATTATCTAACTTTCTTTTTTAAGCAATTAAACATGTTTCACCCCACAGTTAAGCTGCAGCTTTTGATTTATGAAGATAACACTGTTGACTTGCAGTGATGACTAGTATAAAAAGAAAAGACTTGAAGAAACAGGCGTTAGATATTTTGCTACGCGGTGTTCACCACAGGCCAGTAAGGTTCCCAGCCTGGATATGACATAACTTATCTGTCAGTGAGGTAGACATTTAAGGGCAATCAGTCAAAGGAGAGAGGTTGCATCCGGCGCTGTGAAGTGAATTTTGTCTTAGCTCAGTTGGTAGAGCATTGGCACGGATAGCCAAAGGTCCTGGGTTCAAATCCCAGTGTCAGAGGAATTTTTCTCCTGAACCCTATTATCTTAAGCATACTATTCTAAGCATAAGCATACTGAAATTACTTTCCTCTTTAAAATGTGCAGTTCAATAGTTTATTGCGATACAAGTGCCGTAAGCGGTGCATACGGATCGAGGAAAGAGTTTGAAAAAACAAGGCGCTCGCGCCGAGTTTTTTCAATTTTCCGAGATCCGTTAAGCGCTTGCGGCACGAGTATTGCATGCTATTTTTTGCACGATGATTATTTATATCAATTTAATTATATTAATTGAGATATTAGCTGAAAATATTATGTATATACATTATTGAAAATAGATGTTATATTTCAGAAAGTGATTCGCATTTGTTGGTTGTTATGGGGACCGAATGTTTGTCCTGTTAAAGTCGCCACAAACTGGTTCCGGTCCTCCAAAAAGGCTTGTATTATGATGATTTTACTTACGGCACTTGTGCTTTTTGTAATTTTTACCGCACGGAGATTTCTTTTGTTTTCAAAGCAACCAGATTGCGTGTGGGAATGTCAAGTTACGATTCACGGCAACAATATTTGTAAGTACCACTAATTAGTTACGACGTGCAAAAAATGAAATAAAATATCGTACGATGTTCGTCTGTTTTAAGAACTTTACATGCTCACACCAATAACAAAAGACGTTACCGCTCGCATGTTAAGCTCTATAACACCGTAGATAACTATGATTCATTACTGTGATAGCTATTGCAGACAGACTTACCTCTAACAGCGAGATGCACTGCTTGTTTAACTTCTCCCCGCTCGTTCTCAACTGCGAGGTAGTAATTCCGCTGGTCTGACACATCCACGTCTTTCACTGTAAACCTGGCTTCGTAACAGTCTTCTCTTTCGTCCTGAAATAAAAGGCAAAGCAATTATATGTTTAATTCAATGTTATGAAAATCGAAAAGCTTTATAAGTTAAAATTATTAATATATTACCATAAAAACAGATCTAAATTTATTTATAAACTTCATTATGAAAAGAATAATTTTCTAACTAGTACATTTCCGAATAATCTAAAAGGTTTTTCCCACCTTTGTACTAGTGTTTTGAAAGACTAGGCTGAGTGTAATGCTGATTGTGATTACAAATATTTATTTACTAGCGAAGATACATTGACGTAATGTCTATGTTCAGTCAATGTTAAAAATAGCCACTGCTTCACTGTTGAAATTGTTGATATTGTCTATATGATGAATGGTTTGTTTCTTGTTATTTGGAATAGCACCAAAGTAAATGGAATGTAATATATTAATCCATAATAACCATTTATTGTTGTGGTAAAGAAATATATTAAAATTATTTTAGGTTTAAAACAATGTTCATATTATATTATGTTGTGGTGAAATTCTTCCAGACATTAAAAACACTTAGTTATATAAGTTAAAAGTGAAATGTTCTATAAATTGTCAATTAAAATTATTTTGAATTTAAAATAATGTCCAAATTATAAAATGTCCTCTTCTTGGTAAAATTCTTCACTGTTAAAATCACTTATTAAGTGCCAGTATGGTACTTTATGAGATTGTGTGGTGGACGAAAAAATGTCTGTCCGTCTGTCCGTGTGTCTGTACGCACCATAACTCAAGTACGCTTTTTCGGATTTTCATGAAACTTGGTATAAACATTCATAATGTCGATGGGAAGAACCCTATTGATATTGAACCAAATCGGTTTACCGGTACCGGAGTAATGCCCAATTTAGTGCCTATTTTAATAGATTATGGCGCCTTTCTCATAGAAAGGCGCCGTCACTCAAATACGCTGTAACGGATTTTCATGAAACTTGGTATACCCATTTATGACGTCCATGAGAAGTGCCCTATTGAATTTGAACCTAATCTGTTGACCGGTACCGGAGTAAAACCCAATTTAGTGTATATTTTAAAGACGCGGTAACTCAAATACGCTTTACCGGATTTTTATGAAACTTGGTATACATATTTACAATGTTCATGGGAAGACGTCTATTCATAATGGATAAAATCGATTGATCTGTTTCGGAGTAATGCTCAATTTAGTGCCTATTTTATGGCAATATACGTATTCGAAAGAATTTAATAAAAAATGAAAATCAGTTATCTTGACAACATAGCCTATTGTTTTACTGTGATCTTATAAGGCCTTGGAAATTAAAATACAGGTAGCTATGACAAAAAACACTATTGTTTTACATGCGCCTATCCAACTAGACCGTTAAAATGACCCAGGTGCCGAGATGGTAGACCTTTCTTCTTCCGTAAGCCCTGCTTAATGAATAAATCTGGAGCTTAACTTGGAAATCAATTAAAAAAAAAACATATTCTGCATATCATAATTGCAGTCATAACTGATTAAACAAAAACATACTGGCACTTGTTTACATCAGTTTACCTGATTTTATTTATAAATGTTGATTGGTGAAACGTTGTAGTCAGCTTTAAAATCAGACCTGTCGTATTAATTGAGATGCATTTCGATACTAGAATGTATCATCTTCAGTCGTTCTCGGAGATAGGATGATGAACCGACCTGCTTGTTGTGGTAGTTAGTCTGCTACTGACTTATTCCAAATAACAAGAAACAAATCATTCATCATATAGACAATATCAACAATTTCAACAGTGAATCAGTGGCTATTTTTAACATTGACTGAACATAGACATTACGTCAATGTATCTTCGCTAGTAAATAAATATTTGTAATCGGTATTACACTCAGCCTAGTCTTTCAAAACACTAGTACAGAGGTGGAAAAAACATTTTAGATTATTATACCTAAATTTATTTCCTATAGTCATTGTCAAAATACAAGAAGAAACTCCATCTTTCGTTTCGCTGAATCAAAATGTAAGACGACCAAGGGGCAATTACATGGTAAAAACTATTAGATAATATTAATAGCCCAACGTTAATTTTGTTTGGTTTTTCAATGTTCCAGTCCAATTTTAAATGCTATTTTAACTACTGGTTCATGCTGGCTGAAAAATTATTTTTATTTACATTGTACTCATAAATTTAGAATTTTTCGTGTATAGTATACTGTGCAGTGATATGTAATTATATTTATATTAATCTACTATATCCCCTAAACATGAGCTTTGATCATATAGGGGCATGTTTCGTTTTATTTGTATTAAATGTGTGATAATAATAATGCAATATAAGTAAGTAATGTTAATAAATGTAAATATAAAAAAATAATGAAAAATAGCGAAAAATGCAAAATAAAAAAATACATTTATCATAGGTAATCCTACGAGAGTTTACGAATTTATCTGATGAAACTGGTCAACTCAGTTGGATTTATTAAGACTATTCCATGAATAAAATGTAACGGATTATACAAATAATAATTACTTCCGTGTTTTGTTATATAAAAACGAAACTACTAACTGCGAGATCATGGCATACTACGAATCAATCATTCATGAATCGATTCGAGTTGGGACCAATGCTACCAATGGTGCGTATAAGACATAGTTAACGTAATCCAGGTAAGCAGCAGCAGAACGGAATAAAAACATACGAACTGGCTTGCACAGAATTGATTTTTTTAATCGATGTACAGGTAGGGGGAAAAAAGCGGACCGACTAAAATATCTAAGTTGCCGATATGAGCCACTGCACATGCCTAGCGGCTTCACAGGACAGCAGGGAATGTTTTTGAGATTTGTTCTAGAGAATATACACACTCAATTGAGAAATAATTTCACGTAATTTGGATTGCTTGTGAAAACAAAAGTTTCCGTTACATCTCTTACATTTATTTACCTATCACAAGGCTCTGAAATCAGCTACAAGAATAGGTACGCTTTTTTCCCCCTTACATTTATATTATTTCAAATTCCAAACAAGTTATGTTGCATGAAATAATCTGTTTTCGTGCTGCTTAATGACAACATGTGACATATTAATCACGGCACATTGATGCTTACGTGTCCAGTAACGAGCAGACGATTTTATCGATGAAACAGCATCCTCATATTAATAGCAAGCATTTTATAAGATAAACGATCGTGATTGGTTTATATCGGAGGAATTGCTAAACGCTATTGGTCGATATCAAACACGCGGTTATATGAGTGGAATAGTCATGTTAAAAATTTTATTTCACGAAATATCCACCTATATAGAAGGAAGTCAACACTGAAATCGCCTTTTAATTAATAAAAAAAAATCAGGCTTCTACTGATGAATGAGGCTCTATACACACCTGCGCTAATTCATCAGCTTTGTAGCGGCCGAGGTCCATGCCAGCTTCTAGTTGTAAGCTTCCCCACTCCCAAGCTGCCCTTCGAGGTCTGGGGTCTGCACACACCACGAGCTTGAGGATGGCATCCTCACCTCTCATCGCCACAACTTCTTTGTCTTCTGATTGTCTTAACACCTGTGGTGCTCCTGAAACACCATACCATAAACCCCATAAGCTTGAGGAAACACAAAAACTGTTTAAAAAAATGCATTACTTAAGAACTGGAATACATCAAATGGGAAATACTGGAAAGAATATAACGATTACAGTGAACGCCGCTTAATGTAATCGCGGATAATGTTATCATTTTTATGAAGTCTCATATGGATTAATACTGATACACAGAAAAAGGGCTCACCACGCCAATAGCTCGAAGCAGTAATAGCTCTCTTACTCAATGCCTGATACCTTTCCCCCGCGCGCTCCCGTAATTTTTTTAAATTTTGGATTTTTTAATTTCTAATTTTATTTATTTAATTTTGGATTTTTAGATTATTTAATTTTTGGATTTGAGTTGATTGTTTTCTGTGCAGTCACTGCAGTCACTAAAGTTCTGTAGTGGATCTGTGACGGACTGCACAGAAAACAATCAACTCAGTGATTAGGCTTATCCAAAATTTAAAAAATCCAAAATTAAAAATCTAAAAATCCAAAAATCCGAAATTAAAAAAAAAAGTAACGCAACTTTGGCTTAGCTCTCGATTTAGTCCTAGCGCGCCTACAGATGTTTCACTTCAAAAATGCCGTTTATTGTGATCAAAGATTCGGCTTATGCTATCAAATTTTCCTTTTTACGGCTTTATTACTGAATTTCTCTGATGAAACATCGTCAACTCGAGTTGGATTTAGTAAGACTATTCCATGAATAAAAATGTAACTGGATATACAAATAATAATTACTTACGTGCTTTGTTGTATGAAAACAAAACTAACAGCTGCGAGATCACGGCATACTATGAATCAACCATCCATGAATCGATTCGAGTTACCATGTTGTAATCAGAGCTACCAATGGTGCATATAAGACATAGTTAACCTAATTCAGGTAAGCTAACAACAGAACAGAATAAAAGCACACGAACTGGCTTGCACCGAATCGAAATTGTGTTTTTAATCAATGTACATTTCTATTACTTCAATTTCCAAACAAGTTATGTTGCATAAAAATAATTTGTTTTCGTTCCACTTAGTGGCAGCATGTGAAATATTAATCATGGCACATTGATGCTTACGTGTCCAGTGACGCATAGGCGTAACCAGGCCGACCATATGGGGGGTTATAACATCCGGGGGGTCTGGGGGTATGGAATACCCCCCAGGAAGAGGGGGGTTCGGGGTTCCTCCCCCGGAAAATATTAAAAACTAAGATGCACAATAACGAGTTTTAAGCTTCCCACGCTTTATACTCGTATTAAGGAATTTATAAGCAGACTTAAAAAAATTGTACAATTTTCCTTTTATTAATCAAGGGGGGGTTCAAACCCCCAAACACCCCCCCCCCTCGTTACGCCTCTGCAGTGACGAACAGACGATTTTACTCCGATAAGACGGCATCTTCGCGATTTCTACAAGAATACTGTAATATAAACGGCCGTAATTGGTCTATATCCGAGGAATTGCTAAACGGTATTGGTCAATATCAAACACGCAGCGTATGAGTGGAATAGTCATTACTAGGGCCCGAACTTTTATACAGTGAACGAAAAGTTGCTGGAGTATGGACTATAGGAAGACGGAGAGGTGAGGTCATCATGTGATGACAATAAGGAAGAGGAGAGGTATAATCGGGTGAAGATAAAAGTGGTTATATTGTGTACGTACTGTTCCATGAATCATTCTAGGATACGACCTTAATATGTTTTGCAGCTTGAACCATATAAGGGGCAGCATCTGTCACGAAAAGAATCACTTTTTCATGCAATATGCTTTGTGGCCATAGAAGTGACATGGCTTGATTAAACAGACGTGTAATCGTTGAATGATTGACATATTCTAACTGCTCACATGTCAACAGATATTTTTTACTGGGACACTCAGGAGACAGTGTACCAATAATTACGTTTCCTACATATCTCTGTGATACATCTGTACTTTCGTCTATTGAAACCCAAATCATTTCATCCGCCACATTTTCTCGTATGGTACGTAATACTTGATCATAGCAATTCCCTAAATAACATTTACGAAGTATGGTGTCTGAGGGAATTTCATTGTGTGTGTAATTTTCCAGAAATGCTTTGAAGTAAGTGTTGTTTACTTTCTTCAGTGGAATATTAGATTTGATCATCATGTTACACAGATCATTACAAAATTCAGACTGCCTATGTGACAGAAATGTGTCTCTTTTTGCTCTTTAATGGACAGAAGCTTCATATGTCGAACGTGCTTTTTATTATTGCAGTGATCTTGAATTACTCGTCTAACAATACTTTCTATCTCTATTTTGCATTACTTACATTCAATCCTGTCACCATTTGCTGTAAAATATTCACTCCCAAA
Organism: Ectobius pallidus; assembly: GCA_964059195.1. Lineage (NCBI taxonomy): Eukaryota > Metazoa > Arthropoda > Insecta > Blattodea > Ectobiidae > Ectobius > Ectobius pallidus. Next base: position 211,854,173 of record CAXKWD010000001.1, on the reverse strand, counting down.
TTCTTCTATAAGTTCAGTTATACGTGAATATTTCGGTTTTCGTGTTGGAGGCATAACTAGTCATCAGTTCATCACAGTTGCGAGACACACTATGTACTGCTGGCATTGCGACCTGTTCTGTTTTGCTGTACTGTGATTATACTCAGGCAATGACGTCATGCTATGCACAAGCCGCAGGTATCTTGCGATCGTCTTCATGCAGCGATCAGTGTATAAAAGTTCGGACCCTAGTCATTACAAAGCTAGGCAAAAGGTAATAATTTTTAAGCTTACGAAGTCATACATTTATAATGAGGTATAGTTTTACTTTGACTGACATGAGTTTGAACAGAGTTGTGTCAGTGCAAGCGAGAACAAATTGTCGGACGGGCGGCGACAGTGTATTTTTCCAGTGGACATGTTGGGTGACAGATTGTGTTTTGTTTGCAGTGACCTCTGGTGGCAGTTACGCATAATAACGCTCTCGCTAATTGTTTGCTTACCACGGCTCCCATTCATCTCCGTTGCATATTTTCATTCTAGTGCATTAAAGATGTGTTTACTGAATGGCATATTTATGAGAAAGGTGGAAATTTGATGGACTGGAAACAAGGGTTGTGCAAAAACTTGCTCTGATTCTAGTGCACGATTTGGTATGCTCAACTTTCGCTGTTTATCAAACTTTACAACACCGTATTTTAAGCCGCATTTTGTCATAGGTAATAAATCGAGAGGTCCGGAGTTCGTTGCTCGTGAATTTTTTATTTATTATTTTTTTATTTCAGCTGTGCTTATATTCAGTGATGGGAAGTAATTGAGTAAAAGTAATCGGATTACAGTAACAATTCCTTTTTTGGTCCCATTTAATTGTAGGCCTAATCAATACTTTAAAAAAATGTAATTTCTACTTGTAATTTACTTCTGGAAATAAAATTGTAATTGTTACAATTTAGTAGTCGTTAGTATAATTCTCGCTTCCTATATCGTCATCATTACTGTTTTTGCGACTTCTTCTTCTTCTTCTTCTTCTTCTTCTCTTCATGGAGTAGGAGAAACTCCTGTTCCGTCCTCAGCTTGGCATCTCGTTCTTGGCCGACCGACATCTCTTCTCCCTTGTGGTTTGTACAACAATGCTTGCTTCGGGAGACGTTCTTTATTCATTCTACTCAGGTGGTCTGACCAGCAAGATCTATATTTTTCATTTTTTCATGTTTTTGCAACTAATATCCAAATTAGAGTTAATATTAACAAAAAGTTACTCAGTGTTTCCAAAAATATTCTCATTGATGTGTTTATTGTTTTGTTTTTGTTTGTTGATTAATAATTTGGGCTTGTTCCCAAAACAAACCAAAAACAAGGAATTTTTAGGTAGGCTACTGCCATTTCGTAAAGTAATTGTAAATGTAATTGTAATTTTACTGATTACTTTTTGAAAAAGTAATTTGTAATTGCAATTAAGTAAAATGTCTCTCAGGTAATTGTAATTCAGCCCAATTACTTTATTTTTGTACTTTTCCCATCACTGCTTATATTCCTTTTAGCAACGAGGTCATATCAGGAGTTCGGGATCTGTGTCTATACCGTAGGGTAGGCATGGAACTATTGATTGTCAATTATTTATATTATTGGTGTGTTTTTATGGAGTAAATTGCAATTGATATTAATTTAAATGGATGTGATACAGGATGAAATGGTGAGGATGATTCATGGTATGTAAATATCCAATTCGGCATTTGCCTTTTACGACTGGGGAAACCATGGAAAAAACCAACGTAAAATTGGCTGGCCACGGGATTTGAACCTGGGACCTCCCGAATGCGAGTCCAAAACGCTCATGAATTTTATTTATTTATTATTATTATTATTATTATTATTATTATTATTATTATTATTATTATTTTGTAGCTGTATTTATACTCCTTTTAACTACGAGGCCATAACAGGAGTTCGGGTTACCGTAGGGGAGGTCATGGAACTATTGACTGTCAAATGTTTCTATTATTGGTGTATTTTTATGGAGTAAATTTCAATTGATATTAATTTAAATGGATAAGATAGAAGATGAAATGGTAAGGATGATTCATGGTATTTAAATATCCAATTCGGCATTTGACTTTACGACTGGGGAAACCATGAAAAAATGTATGAGGGTTTGAATTTTACACTTTATTTTCAATTTCCCCCATAAATAATAGTCCTATGCTGTTACAAGAACTTAAAGACAATATCACAAAATAAATTAAGTCTAGCTCGGAAGCAGAACTTATATGCGTGAAAAAAAACTACATAAAAAGGTGGCAGTGTTGTGTGGATGCAAGAGGAGGACATTTCCAACATCTCGTATCATGAAGTACGTGGATATTTTCATTGTAATTTTAACTGTAACTGTGAGAACCTGAATCATTACGCCGTTAGAGGCTTTATTTGCATAGATATTTCATTTGATCGCTCTGCCGCGACGCAGAAACCCGCATGATTGGCCAACTCGTACGTGAAACGCACTGTAAATAACGATCTTCCATATATAGTAAATAATTATCAACAACTTATTGAAGTGAAACTTCTTTAGCCGCGCTAGAAGCCTAAATCGAGAGCTAACCCAAACTTGAGTTACGAACAAAATCGGAATCGAATTGAGAATTTATGGAACGTACTTTTGATACGTGGCTCATCGTCACGAAATTAGTGGGGCTGTGACGGAACGGACTGCACAGAAAACAATAAACTCAATGATTAGGCATCGGCCTATCCAAAATTTAAAAAATTCAAAAATCCAAAAGTAAAAAATCTAAAAATCCAAAATTTAAAAAATAAAAATCCAATTTAAAAATCCAAAATTAAAAAATCCAAATCATAAAAAAATTAAAGATCCAACATTTAAATATACAAAATTAATTAATCCAAAATTCCAAAATTAAAAAATTAAAAGATCAAAGCTTAAAAAATCCAAAACTTAAAAAAATCCAAAAACCCAATATTAAGAAATCCAATAATCCAAAATTGAAAAAATCACAAAATTAAAACAAGTTTCACTTCTGTCGCGTGGCTTCCATGCACACTTTTTTTTTTCCATCAGCTCACAGTAACTTGATTCATATGACTATAGAGCGATATAAGATTTCTACAAATATCACGGATGAAGTGGAATTTAAAATCGTGGTTTGGGCCAAATGTCATATCATGTAGTACTCACCCACTACTTGTACAGAAATGGCGTCACTTTGGACCCGTCTCTCTTCACCGGCTATGACGTTGGTCGCCTTGCACACGTATTCTCCCTTGTAGTCGTACGTCACGTTGCTGATGACGAGGCGTGACTCCGAGCTTCTGATGAGGACAGTCCCTTCAGGCGTGGGCAGTTTCTGCAGCCACTGGTACGCGGGTGTCGGGTTGCCTTCCGCTGTACAACTGAATGTGACTGGTGAATATAGAGGCGCTGTCATCACTCTTTCTGGTCCCACGTCTATTATCTGTGGAGGATCTGAAACAAAAGAAATTCATACATTAACTTTTTTTGCCTATAATTAGGGTTCGGATGTTTATAACATGTCACATATTTATCCTGACCTCAGTTCTCGCCGCAAACACAAATTAAACAAAAATTGCACACTTGTTATATAACAATCGGACCATTTTTATTTTGCATATAAAGCAATATTTTGGTCATTTTTGTGGTCTTGGTCATACTTCGGTCATATTCGTAATTTAACGTCATATTTCAGTTATAAACTTGGTAAATGAGCACAATTATATAGTGTATGTACTACATGGACGAGTTAAATTTGAAATTTATTTAATTAATTTAATGTTTATGCTAAACTAATACGTAACTTACATTCTAAAATTAATGCATTTGTTCATATCTTATAGGGACATGCTTAATCTACAAAATATTACAAGTATTTGGAGCTGAAGAAGCGAGCAAACAGAAGAAAATTCTTTAAAAATACAAGTTCTTTACAAATAAAACTGTAAATCATCAAAATCGTTGAAAAGTTATCCGACTGAATTTCATGTGATGCAATAATTTAGTGTCTTTAAATGCTTTAAATTAGAACATTTATTTTTTGTTAATACGTTATTTTATGAGGTCATATTTAGGTTTTTGGGTTATATTTAGTCATTTTAGAGGCATATTTGGAGTCATATTTTCCACTTTTTTAGGTCATAAACATCCGAAACCTACCTACAATACACAAACATAATGTGGTTGCATGGACGCAATCCATAGGGCAATGTTTCTCAATCTTACACGAAGGAGAATCAAATTAAAACCGCAATTAATTTTTTCCCACCATTTTACTGCAGGAAGAATGTTTGCTTGTACATTATTTTCTACATACTCCTCCCAGTTCAATGCACTTACGCCATTGGATAGGAAGAGCTTCGATACCGCATGAGAAAAATTATTCTGGTTGACGCTGTAGCCACTCGTGCACTGCCGATTGGATGTCTTCATCAGACTTAACTGCCCTCCAAGGAGATCATTTAACGGACGAAAGATTTGGAAATCTGATGGTGCCAAACCTGGCAAGTATGGCAGATGTGGGAGGCACTTGAAGCATACATCGTCGATGGTTTTCATGGTTGCACGAGCAGCGTGAGGACGGGCATTATCATGTTGAAGCAAAACACCTGCTCTCAGCAACGGCCTTCGCTTTGTCACCATCAGATTTCCAAATCTTTGGCCCATTAAAGGATCTCCTTGGAGGGCAGAAGTTCAGATCTGATGAAGACGTCCAATCGATGCTGCAGGAGTGGCTATACGTAAAAAAAAAAAAAAAAAAAATCTCATGCGGTATCGAAGCTCTTCATATCCAATGGCGTAAGTGCATTGAACTGGGAGGGGACTATGTAGAAAATAATGTACAAGCAAACATTCTTCCTGCAGCTGGGAAATAATTAATTGCAGTTTTCATTTGATTCTCCCTCGTACGTTACGGTATTTGCAAAAGTATTTTAAAAGTGTGAGCTTATAGATTTTTTCTACAGTCATCTGCATGCATATTTTGTCTTGACATAGAGCATTAAATTTCGGGCTTTACTCATGATTAGGCCCCGGATTTTAATGACCTAAAATTGTTTGAAAAATGACCTATAAATTGACCCTAAATTTTAAAGAAAATGACTTAATAATTGTAAAGAATGACCTAAAAGCTGATATTTTATTTATAAAAAAATATTATTGTACACACAAAGTTATACACTAATTTGTGGGCCTACATAATTTTAAAAACTGTAATCGCAAAACGGATGTTGTAGCTCTAAAAACTTTGTTCTCTGTTCTTGATTGGAGAATTTGAGAAGAAAAGTACGAAAATAATTTTTAAAATCGATCCCACAATAAGTGACGCATTATACTAACCTAGTAATTTATTTAATTATCACCCTATGGGGGAAAAAGACGTCAAGAAAGTTAATATACTCAATGTAATTGCATGCAAATGAGTCAATAAGGAGGGAAATGACACGAAAATGACAAAATAATGACGTAAAATTGAAATAAATGTCCTAAAAATATAAAATTGCATAAAATGATAAAAAAAATGACCTAATAAAAATGCATTCCTATAATCTAGTGGCCATGATTAGGATTTATCTATAAGTTGGCCATGTCTATGCAGCACCAATAAAAAGATGACATCATTAGAATCCGGACCCTGCTCATGATGTTTCTCGACTAAGGCTAAAGCCTACGAAGGACGGGTAACCAATTAGTAAGAAATAATAATAATTTCCATCGGAATAACTGATCTGTTTCGATGATATCTTATAATACAAATACGAAGCACCATTCTCTATGTAATGCAATAACCATGAAAGCAGGTAATGAAAACAAACTGGATTATCGTATTGTTTATTCCCTTGTTACACGAGTGGTTACTTTGCAACGATATTGTTCGTATTGTATTAGTCGAGACTCAATTACGCACATTCCATTACACAGCAATGCAGTGTACGATATCCGATATTACTGGCATTAAACCGTTCACAGACAGAAGAACAGAACTCTTGGGAACGGGGGATTGTTCATCATATCACTGAGCATAACGGAAAATAATGGATTAAAACACAATGTAAACTGGAGGAATCCTATTTCACCTCACTATAAACAACTATACCCTTAGCAACCAGGGAAGGCGGTTGAGGCCAGGTAGGTTCCTTTACCCGCTAGCAGCCTCACATTTACAAGCAGAGGGAATTATAACCAACCGTAATTTCCTCCCCATGAGTCACCTAGTCTACTTCAATCAGTCAATCTTACATTTTTTTAATATGTCATTTTATCTTAAAATGTTTGTTATATATATCAATTCTACATATAATTACAAGAAAAATGACACCAAACAATGTATAATTTACTTTAATAGGAACATAGAACTTGAAAGCAGTTTTCTCGTAACTTTTATTTATGTATTTGTTATAAATGTTCCTATTAAAGTAAATTATACATTGTTTGGTGTCATTTTTCTTGTAATTATGTGTAGAATTGATATATAACTAACATTTTAAGATAAAATGACATATTAAAAAAATCTAAGATTGATTGATTGAAGTAGACTAGGTGACTCATGGGGAGGAAATTACGGTTGGTCCTAATTCCCTCTGCTTGTAAATGTGAGGGTGCTAGCGGGTCGAAGGAACCTACCTGGCCTCAACCGCCTTCCCTGGTTGCTAAGGGTATAAAGCTGAAGCTACAAAGGACATTTTATTACCGTATTTTACGCCCATAAGACGCTCCGGAACATAAGACGCACCTTGACTTTAGGATGGAAATTTAAAGGAAAAGAAATTTAATGTGATTCTCAACAAACAAACAAACAAACAAAAATTAAAGGGAATAAATACACTTCATTCCATAAACAAACTATAACCTTGTACAATGGAATCGGTGTAAATCACTTCTAACTTAAAATTTGTATTGTACGAAAATCTCTTCTGTACAGGTGGCATCGCGTAAATTTTAACTGAACTGATTTCTCATGAAAGATTGAAAATAATTTTACACCATCTAATCCTCAATTCAGCATACGTTAAGTGTAATTGGACAAGGCTCTTTAGAGGTCATTGCCTTCATTTAAACCACCCGGCAGACACAACTCCTTTCGTATAAAACAACTCAACATTCCTTTCTTTTCGCATTGTATACCCTCATTTTACCATTCTGACAAGTGCACTGAAGTAGACCTACAGTTTGCCAAAATTTGTAAAAATCTTATAGTTTAAAACACCTTGTTTATAACTATGATATTCCAGCAATATTTACCATAATTTTATTTTTTTATTGTACTTCGAACCATAAGACGCACCCAACTTTCAAGGCTCTGTTTTCAAAGTAAAAAAGTGCGTCTTATGGTCCGTAAAATACGGTAACTCAAGAACTTCTACTATATTTTAATGTTATTTATTTACATTCAGCTTCCCTCAGTTAAGGGTTGCCCTATGACAAAGCGTAATAGAAAAAAGATAATTTACACCACAAAGAAGTGTTTACAAGCATTTACAATAAACATTAAGAAAAACTCACATTAACTACTTAGGCATATGTCAAGAAAACTTATGAAACAACAAGAAAAAAAAATAGAAGACAAATATATACAAATTAGGAATATAAGTGATTCCTGAGTATAGAGAGGGAACCTTTCAGGGTTGTCAAAGACACTTCTTTTATTACAATGTTGTTCAGATGGAAGAATCTGCAGAAATCCACAAAGAGTGAAGGAACTGTCCCTCTTGCACCCACTATCAGCCCAAAGATGGTAATAGAAGAAAGGGAGTATTTTCCTTTGTAGTATGCGATGGTGGGTTCGTAGATACGACATTTTTCAGCATGAACTTCTGCAGGTTGAGTGCTACATGTTTCAAACCTCATTGTAGGATCAATTATATATCCATTGGTTGAGCCTGGTGGAATGGCGATGATATCAATTCTTCTAGAAGAGCCACCTTCAGAAACGCCGTAGACCTCTTCAGCTACTTGATGATAATCACCGATGAAGAAGAGATCACCGATTTTGATCATTATCAACCTAGACCAATTTTTAATTTACGCTGACTTAAGTAAATAACAGCACAACACTCAAGAAAAGAGTAGTCTTTTGCATTTTTTCTCCAAGTTTATGTATAGGCTATAGACACGCATAGAGATATGCTAACTTCGTATTTCAACTGAACTGAAAATATTGTGCTTATGATATTCTACTGATCTAATCTTCTTGTATGATTTTAATTTTTAATATATACTTTAACCACTTTGTCAATTTTAACTTTGTAAACACCTATTCTTTTATCATGGTAATCCCACGAGAGTTGGATTTATTAAGACTATTCCATGAATAAAATGTAACGGATTATATAAATAATATTTACTTTCGTGCTATGTTGTATAAAAACAAAACTAACAGTTGTGAGATCACGGCATACTGTGACTCAACCATCCATGAATCGATTCGAGCTACCTTGGTGTAATCAGTGCTACCAAATGAGCATACCATAAGACATAGTTAACTTCATTCAGGTAAGCTAACAGCAGAACAGAATAAAAATCACACGAACTGGCTTGCACCGAATCGAAATTGTGTTCTTAATCAATGTACATTTCTATTATTTCAATTTCCAAACAAGTTATGTTGCATAAAAAATCTGATGTCATGCCGCTTAGTGGCAGCAGTGACTATTAATTACTGCACACTGATACTCGCGTCTCCAGTAACGAGGTTTTATCGCGATAAAATGCCATCCTCGCGATTTCTACAAGAATATTCCAAGATAAACGGCCGTGATTGGTCTATATCCGATAAATTGCTAAACGTTATTGGCCAATAACAAACACGCGGCGTATGAGTGTGATAGTCATTATAATAATACTTTACTAAGAGTATATTGAGCTCAGTGTAACTAGACTACAGTAGAACCCACTTTGGGTATTATACTCTGTCTTTCCATAAAGTATTTTATCACCTGGAGCGGTGGGGGGAGATGATGCTTTCACGTTTTGGAAAGAAGTATACTGTGAAGTACTCTACCACTTTTAATCACAGAAAAACACGATAATAATTGTGTATTTATTTGTTCTGCACATGGCTGAAAATATCAGTTTTCGTGTACAGCAAACTTCAGGTTTATAATGTATTATTTTTGTTTCTTCGAAAGCATAAAGTAATTTGTAAAAACGATTCCAATACAAACTTTTTCTGCAAAGGAATAAGAACCAAAGCTAAGCCATATTCAAGCAGGAAAATAATGTTCTCTTCTGCGTCATAGTTTGAGCTTTCTGTGGCTTCAATACGAAATATTTCGATGTATCGGAATATCGATACCCAATACTTCATAGGATGTCGATACATGGAGTTGTGTAGGTTGTTCGTTAAGATGATGGGCGATAATAATAGAAATGGAATCTGTCACAATTCCGTCGTAGCCAAATCTGCAGAGTAAAAAAGAATTAAAAAAACTAAAAAACTAATGGTTGTTCAGTCGACACAAATCGCCTGAATCTCGACTTACAAGTCTCTATTTCGAAGAAAACGAGTTCTACCTGAAGAGATCTGAATTAAATTCTGTAGATGGAAAATTTGCCCTTGACTGGATTGGAACCCAGGTTTTCAGCTTTGAATGCTTATGTCGAGATCACACGATCCACAGCCGAAAACCCGGTATTAAAAAACAAAGAGGATTAGTCCAATTGAAATATTCGATGACCTCGCTGGAGATCGACCGCAGTCTTTCTCTTTCAAGGGCCCGGATATTTAGGTTTTTATAAACCTTGAATTAGTGTTTTAAACATATTTAAATACTTTTATTTGATATATTATGGTTTATAACACACTTAAACTTCACTTTTTAAAGTTTTTACCTTAGAACTACGTAGTTTCAAACCATTGAGATCATTGTCAGCTACCTCTGGAGATAAGTAATTTTTTTGTTATAAATTCTAGCATTTATTTTCAGTTCGTACTAAATTTTTAGCTCGGACTGTGCACTACATGACGCATTTGTGACGTGGTTAAATAGTAAGAAATGTTTCGTCTTCAGTAGAAAAATTCCTTGGGATTCCCAAGAAAATGTAGTTTTTTTCTCCCGACTCCCAGATCCAGTAACAAAAAAAAAAAAGTAGTTCTCTGAATCACTGAGGGATACAAGGGGTTGAATATGCTAGTATGATATGCGTAGCTTCTGGGCGCAGGGATTAGGTTTTCACTGTTATGGTAGTAATACAAGCACTACTAATAGGTCTATTTAACTCTGTGTACCATAGGCCTATATCTGTGTTTTATCATGATTACTGATGAATGGTGACTTCAATAAATAGAATATTCTGCATTGCAATTGAGATGTTTCAGAAAATTGGTAACTTAACGATTTTATAAGAGACTATTTTACGATTTTTAGAACCTATTTTCCAATTTTTAGAGCCTATTTTAGGTACCTAAAACAGCATTTTTACCGACCTAAAAGTCCGAAGTCTAATTATAAGATTGCACTACATGCCTGTCATGACAGTGAAACGGAACAACATAGTTTAAAACCTAAGGATCCTGGTCCTACATAATTCACTACATCACTGCGGACACCCGTATGTGCTTAGAACCTTGTAGTTATAAGAGGAACACATAGCAGGAGAATTGTGTTACACTAATCTTGTTACATGCGAACTGATGTCCAGATTGTGAAGCCATGGGGCCGGCACAACTGAGTTAACTGACCTGATCGAGCCAGTGCATTGTTAGCATCGCTCAATTTCACATCTGGCCACACCTGGCCACACTACACAAATCCCGAGGCTAACAGGAGACACAGCAACCAACTTTAGCCAACAGCCAACACGACGCTACAGAATTACACACTAAGAATTTCGTTCGAATAAACAATTTGAAAAATGTGAACTCTTAAGATATTGTACACCTTTAGGTACGAAAATTTTATTTTTAATCATCAGGGCTTTCAGTTTTATATAATTATATAAGTTACATATAGGCCTATATAAGTTATATATATATATATATATATATATATATATATATACACAGCTGTATATTAAGACATTTCACAAGAAAAATGTTTCGTAATTATTTATAATTTGTTTATAAAAATTGATTTCTTGAAAATTTAGACTACGAATTTGAAATACGATTACCGTACTTTAAAACTATGAACGCTAGAAGCAAAATTTTCACTATACGCGGGTGCGAGGGCAAAGGGAGTTAAATCCACTATCCTCAAAAATTGAGATATGCCCACAGAGTTATAGATAAAAATGTTCTCTACATTTGTGTTAAGTCCAGTAAGTCATATTCAAAATTGTATGGTATTTATGGATGTGTGCCTCATGGGTTTAACCATCTCTAAAGCGATGTTGGGAGGGTAAAGCGTGTAAAGTCACTCTAATTGTTATTAACTAGAAAGTGGACTTAACTCTCTTTGCCCGCGCACCCGCTCTCTAGTGCATGACTTTTTTTTTTGTTCACTTAATTGCAATTATGATATGCAGAAAATAAGTTATTTTTGTTATCGATTTCCGATTTAAGCTCCAGATCGATTCATTAAGCAGGGCTTACGGAAGAACAAAGGTCTAGTTTGATAAGCATATGTGAAGGAATATGTGGATAGTGTTATTTTTCAAAGCTACCTGTATATAACTTCCAAACCCTTAATGAATACTTTAAAACAATATGTTGTCATGAGAACTGATTTGCATTTGATAAATCCTTTCTAATATATTACCATAACATAGGCACTAAATTGGGAATTACTCCGGTACCGGTCAACCGATTTTGTCCAAAATCAATAAGCTTCTCCCGATGGACGTTATAAATGTTTATACCAAGTTTCATGAAAATCCGATAAGCGTATTTGAGTTACCGCGCATAGGAACATAGGCCCTATATTTTCCCGTCCACCACACAATCTCAGAAAGTACCATTCTGTAAAAACTCAAAACTGTAGACATTTAACGGCCGAAGAAAAGCGTGTAGCCTATGCATCTTGCCTGTAATGGTACTTAAAGCCTCGTATGAAATAGTATATTGCGATACAAATGCCGTAAGCGGTGCATACGGATCGAATATTGCATGCTATTTTTTGAACGATTATTTATATCAATTTATTTATATTAATTGAGATATTAGCTGAAAATATTATGTTTATACACTATTGAAGATGGATGTTATATTTCAGAAAGTGATTCGCATGTGTCGGTTATTATGGAAACCTAATATTTGTCCTGTTAAAGTCGCCACAAACTAGGGGGCCTTGGTTCCGGTCTTCCATAAAGGCTTGTATTATGATGGTTTTACTTACGGCACTTGTGCTTTTTGTAATTTTTACCGCACGGAGATTTCTTTCGTTTTCATAGCAACCAGATTGCGTGCGGGAATGTCAAGTTACGATCCACGGCAACAATATTAGTAAGTACCACTAATTAATTACGTCGTGCAAAAATATTAAAATACTACTGTTTTTCATAAATGCCATTATAGGCTCGTTCCATAATATATTATTTCACAATTCCGTATACTTAAGACAGAACATTTGGGACTGGCAATACTATCATTAATTTTATTACATCAGTGGACACAATATGGTACTTTACTTTACTGTACGTGATGCAGTGAATTCGCGTATTCAAAGAGAGTAGAAACTCATTTGACAATAGTATTCAACAATAGAGAACAGACTCGTGCGCCTTTCATTTGTTTGTTTCTATTGTTTGGTGGCCACCATTGTTCTTATCTTAACACAACAGGCAGTGTTACCTACTGCATGTAAGTAACGTCTCATATTTCACACTAGGGCTATTTGTTTTTATCTGCAGCGTGGTGGCAGTAACTATAAACTCGTGTCCTCTCACACCTCAAATTGACGTCATTATGACTTCGAATGAGTGCCCGCGGCTGCGCCCGCTATAATTGACTTAACTGATAGAATAAGTTTTATTTAAATCATTTAATAGAAAAAACATTTTTTTGCACGACGTAACTAATTAGTGGTACTTACGAATATTGTTGCCGTGGATCGTAACTTGACATTCCCGCACGCAATCTGGTTGCTATGAACAAAAGAAATCTCCGTGCGGTAAAAATTACAAAAAGCACACAAGTGCCGTAAGTGAAATCATCATAATACAAGCCTTTATGGAAAACCGGAACCAACGCTCCCCAGTTTGTGGCGACTTTAACAGGACAAATATTCGGTTCCCAAAACAACCAACACATGCGAATCACTTTCTGAAATTTAACATCCATCTTCAATAGTGTATATACTTAACATTTTCAGCTAATATCTCAATTAATATAAAGAAATTGATATAAATATTCATCGTGCAAAAAATAGCATGCAATACTCGTGCCGTAAGCGCATAACGGATCTCGGAAATTGAAAAAACTCGGCGCAAGCGCTTCGTTTTTTCAAACTCTTTCCTCGATCCGTATGCACCGCTTACGGCACTTGTATCGCAATATACTATATTAAAACTGATATAGTTTTTACATAATCTGCCTGAATTAGCCTACATAGTTTTATTCGAATTTATATTGTTCTACGTAGCCTAATAGATATACGAGGCGCGTCCATAAAGTAGGCTAAGTTTCCCTGGGACCGTTTACATAAACAAGGAAATATTTATTGCAACAGACAAAGCCAGTGTTCAGCTATTTTTCAACATATTCGCCACCGGAAATGAAACATTTGTCTTACCGTGAGACCAAATTTTGAATACCTGTTTCGTAGAAGTGTGCCGTCTGGGATTTGAGCCACCGTGTGACAACCGCCTCTCTGTCACTCTTTGTCATTTAGTGAAGTATAGGAAAAGATGGAAATCACTGGGAACGAAGTCCGGGCTTTACGGTGAATGTTTAAACACCTCCCAGCCGAACTTCTGCAGGAGACTTGCTAGCAGGTGTTTAAACATCCACCCTACAGCCCGGACTTCGCTAGCAGAGATATCCATCTTTCCCTATACCTTACGAAATGACAAGAGAATGACAGAAAGGCGAAGGTGGTTGCCGTATTTTTTTTTTATGACACCTCGTAGGATAGTCAAAGTGAGAGCTAATTTCTTTAAGTGTTTTTTATGGTTCGGTTGGCATTTTATTAAGATGCAATAAATAAATCTTGCTAAGTGTTGTGAAAATGCAACTCTGAAACAATTATGTGAGCTAAATTGTATTTCAGCCCGATTATATGTTAAATCATTATTTGCCTCTTCATTTTAATAGGCTATTCCCATGGCAGCTATTTCTTCCTTTATTTCCAGTGGTAGAGTTCATTTTGCAACTCTATCGGAAATAAAGATAAGTGTCGCCTAATTAACCAGTTAACGACGAGAAATTTATTAAGCGTGAAAATTAGGATAAGTTCCCGCATTAAGGGAGTCGCAGTCATTAAGGAAATTATCTTCACCTCGTTTGAGTAACAGCAAAATTCAATTTAATGTGATACTCAACACTCGAGCTATTGTCTTGATTAATATCGCATAACATTCATCAATTTCTATTGCTATGAGTAAAACAAGTCCTACAAATCCGGCGAATAAGGAAACCATGAAAAACTCAAGTCAATTTGGGCGGCCACAAGGTTTGATTTGAACCCAGGAATTTTCCCATATTAGCCTGTACCACCTCCGTGATTAGTTTTGGTGTGTTCATTACGACTGAGCTAAACTGACTGCATTTCAGAACAATAGTAGATTATAGTTTTCTTGTTACTATGGGCAACAAAATATTCATATTTTAATTAACATGTATGTTCTGAAATTCGCATTTACGCCGTACTTATTTCGTTTTTATCTTGATATCTATTAAATGCATAAAGAAATGTGTTAAACAAAAAATGTTCATTTTAATTTTCTCTATAACTTTACTACGGTAGATTTTCAATGTATCGCCTACTGTAACTAGAAAAATTGAAAATGGATATGAGTAAAGTACCCCTAAGTCAATTTTGCAGAAAAACAGATATTAACCATTTCATTAGTCATAGATAAGAGTTTCCAATTTTAAATTAGGTAGATTTCGAAGAAAAATCTACCTATTGCAATGGATACCATGTCATAATTTTCGAAAAATTCTTTCATATCTTTACGTTTCATGCTCCCCTATGTACGAAACCACCGCCCGTTAAAAAAAAAATTGTGATATTCATATATATACTAGCTTAAAAGACCCGGCGTCGCCCGGGTTTTGTATTTTGTAATTGGAAATTAGCTTATGAAGGATTTTCAATTTTAAATTCTAGGTCCTTATATAGGCATTTATAATTTGAAATAGGAAGAACGACTTATTACACTCAAACTATACCCTCAGAAAACGCTTGATATAGTTTTTTATGGCTCATAGAGGATCTAGAATTTTGCATCCCATCGCTTGTACAGTGCACAGCAAGCCTGGTAGAGGTTTAAATAAGAAGAAACAGAAATTCCTGTAACATAAAATTGTAATATCGAGGCGGGAAATTTCCCACTCTTATGTTACCATAAAGCCTTCATACTTTTCTCTCCAAAAACCTGCGATATAATATAATAATATACACATTACCATACCTCGTTTTGTTTTCTCTATGTCCAGGGTAGAGAAAGTTATGTGATTCCATTATTTTAGTGGATTTCATTCTGTAATATTTATTTATAACATGAATTATTTTGATAACTTCTCTTATTTGTCAAAAGTACATTTCATTTGTTTCTTCCAAGCCCAGCTGATACCATTTGGCAACAATATATTCTGTGATTTGGAATTGATAATTCTATGTAAAAAGGGATTAAGTATTTTCAAAAACATTTAATTTTTGGCATTTAGAATAAGAATTTTTCAAAATCATTTCTTAGTGAGCACCAACATTATAAAACGAAGGTACTGTCAAAATTCCAAGTATCTACCTGTTATAGTTTAGGCTCTACGTTGATTCCTGTCATTCAGTCAATCAGTCAGTCAGTCATTCATTCAGTCAGTCAGGACAAAGCCTTTTATAGGTATATATAAGAGATTTATGTATATATTTATATATATCTTTACACGCTAGCGGCCGTAATTTTGAAGATATTTGAACCAAATTTTAATATGTTATTTCTAGGCCCAATAGTTCGGACAAGTTCGTTAATGAGCAAAATTGACCCAAGGGGGTGGTCGGGGGAGGGGGTTGAAAACTTTATAAATGTATATCTCGGCCCCTATGAAGTATAGAGGGAAACTTTGTTTGAATAAATTAGAGTACTCCCTATGGAGTTCACAGTGACACCAACGATTCGGGGGTTCGAGTGAGGGTGGGGTTGGGGGATAAAAATTTGAAACATTTGAAACCACGTCTTGTGGGGTATCGTTGAAAAGCTCTTGATGAGTACTCTACAAATCAACAAATAGTTTCTTGATAGCTCTCATATTACGCGAGATTTTAATGTTTGAAAATAATAACACTTAAAAGAATTATTATAATATCATAATTTTGTCTTGTTTAGCGGCTTTGCTAATTTTATTCATTGCTGATCTTGCGCACGGCCTCCCAGAATATTATATCCTATTCTTGTTGTCAAAACAAATGATTGTAGGCTCTTCCTCTTTACCGAATTCAGTTCTTATTACTGCAGGTTTACCATGCCAAGGCTAAAGAAGAAGAGTGCTATGCAGCGACAATAAATTAAACCAAAAGCACTTTGAAATCTACCTCAGCCTGTAGGCTTGCCTAAAGGGATTTTTTTTATTAAAATCGTTAGAGCCATTTTTTAAAAATAAAGACTAAAAAAATGTTCTTGGTAAATCCCCTTAATATGTCAGTTCTGGGCGGTTCGATAAAATTATGAAAAATTCTTTAATTTAAAAAATGAGGTAAATACAATGAACAGTTCACCCGCTGTGCTTTGTTCACAGACAGACAGACAGACAGACGGACAGAAGTCATTCCAAAAACACTTTTTTTCGGTTTCTAGCCATCGTGAAACATGTTTTCCCTGTGTTACTTCGATTTCGATTTTTGTCACGATATAAATACAGTATATCCATAATAATAACATACTATTAATATTGTATTTGTTACTACATGCGATTTATTTTGCTTCTTCCGCACACACATAGGCTAACTGAAGACATGCACGAAATAACGGGCTATCTCACATTTTTATTTTTTTATTTTATTTTTATTTTTAAATGGAGAACATTGGAGTTCCATGAATGAATGAGGCTGCACAAAATTAATAATGTTATATTTTGTTATTTTCTTTGAACATAAGCTTCAAGCATTCTTACACATTTAATCAATGTTTTCTTTATTAAAGTCCAAAACAAGTCAAAAAACAGAAAAAATAGCACACACAAAATTGAGGGTTAGTTCAATTTTCTGGGCATGTCTTCAATTATACATTGTGTTCGAATTTCCTTTTTCTCATACACTTAACTATATCCGATCCTATGTTCAATGATTGGTTGCTTTTGCTCAAAGAAGCTAAAGATATAAACATGTTTCAGCGTTCAGTCCTTTTGATTTTACATGAACAATTACACGTATACGTTAACTAGCTTAAAAGGCCCGGCGTCGCCGGGGTTTTTTATTTTGTAATTGGAATTGTAATGAAATTAAACAGAAATGCAATATCACTTTCATACTTCTCACCCCAAAAACCTGCGAATTAACATTATACATATTACCATACCTCGTATTGTTTCTCTATGTCCAGGGTAGAGAAAGTTATATGACTGCATTATTTTCGTGGATTTCATTCTTTAATATTTATTTATAACATGAATTATATTGATAGTTTCTCTAATTTGCCAAACTCCCATTTAATTTATTTCCAAACCCATCTGAAACCACTGGCAACAATATTTTGTCATGTGAACTGTGATTTTGATTTGATAATTCTGTGTAAAAAGGGATTAAGTATTCTCAAAAACATTTAATTTTGGGCATTTAAAATCAAAATTTTGCAAAATCCTTTCTTAGTGAGCACTTAACTTACATTATGAAACGAAGTTACTATCAGAATTCCAAGTCCCTACCTATTATAGTTTAGGCTCTGCGTTGATTCTCTGTCATTAAGTCAGTTAGTCAGGACAAAGCTTTTTATATGTACAGAGATTAATTATTTTCTTTCTTTCAAAAGAAAGCATTATCATACGAAATTTACAGATCGCAGTTGTTGCTTGTAACTTTTAATATCGAATTCCGAAATTGTCATTTGTAGCATTTGTTCTTGTGAGGAATTATTATACAGCTATGGTTTGATGACAGTCACAAAATCCGACAGTCGAGAAAATGTATTTAAAAGTTTAACAATAAAAACTAAAAGTTTATTTTACTGCTTACATTTCCATGTTGAATACTTCATGCAAAGAAAACTGTCTCTTGGAGACCAGGTTATAAAATTTTGTATGTAGGAATTTTTAAAGGACAAGTGACTCTTCTTCAGAATTCACAATCAACTATATCTGCAGCGTTTCACTTGAAATAAACTACATTTTATGCTCTGAACGAATAATAATAATAATAATAATAATAATCATTAGGGATGGGTTCTAGATACGTTCGATACCTCGATACTCTCGATACTTGCATGGTATCGACATCGAACGATAATTCAGAAAACTCGCTCGATACTTTTTCGATACTTTTGTAATTCTGAAAATCCTGCAATTAAGTGAGAATGCTAGTATTTTTTAACAAAAACTTGTAAGTGTACTGTTTAAAAAACTAATTTTAGTTTTAATGTAGAGTTTAAAAATAATTATAGGCTACTGATGATATTAAATTTTGTCTCATTGAATATGCACACATAATTAATTTAGTTGGTATTACACAGATCTCTCAAATGTTAAGGTTTAATGTACCTATTTATTGAAACTGGAAATGTTGAAGGTATTGAGTATCGAAGTATCGAGTATCGAGGAAAAAATCATGTATCGGTATCGAGTATCGAGAAAATCTGGTATCGTCCAATCCCTAATAGTAATAACAATAATAATAATAATAATAATATTAATAACAATAGGTAAACTGATGTAACAAAGTGCCAGAATGCTTTTATTTAATCAGTGATAATAGCAATTATGATATGCAGGAAATAAGTTAATTTTTTAATCGATTTCAGAGTTAGTTCCAGATCGATTCATTAAGCAGGGCTTACGGAAGAACAAATGTCTAGTTTGATAAGCATATGTGAAGGAATATGTGGGTAGTGTTATTTGTCACAGCTAACTGTATTACAACTTCCAAAGCCGTACATGAACACTGTAAAACAATATATGTTGTCATGAGTACTGATTTGCATTTGATAAATTCTAATATATTGCCATACAATAGGCACAAAATTGGGCATTACTTCGGTACCGGTCAACCGATTTGGTCCAGCATCAATAGGCTTCTTCCCAAGGACGGTATAAACGCGTATACAAAGTTTCATGACAACCAGATAAAGCGTATAGATCACGATTTAGTATCTTCAGCAATTGTTTATGTTACTGAACTGTTTTCACGTGTGATTTGTTTCAAAGTTTTTGAATTGTTGCCAACCAAAAAAGCCTGAATCCCGCTATAAACGAAGTAACAAAAAAGTTTTTATTTATTTATATTTTAAGCTCAAACGAACTGAAATTATTTCCCTTTTAAAATTGAAGATCAATATAAAATAAAAGTCGTACGATGTTCGAATGTCGTAAGAACTTAACAGACTCACAAAAAAACAAAAACAAAACGACCGCTTCCCTGGTAAGTCTTACATCATAAGTAACTATAAAAAATGTTAGTACATATATATATATAAGTTACAAAAACTACGCCCTTTTGAAATTTCAGTTGTTCTTAGTGCGAAAAATCTACTCTTATACAATTCAACGGCCCTAAGTAGCGTGCTCACTCCCTCCCTCATTTCGTGAGACATCGGGCATACTCGGCGATGTTCGTCTGTCCCATTCTAAACTTTCACGAAGAGTACAAATTAGGAAAACCGTTTCTTTATTATATAAGGCCTAAGTGAAATAAACACAATGAACAAATATTCTAATTTTATTTTTACTTACAATTTTCATACCTCTGAACCACAAACATTTTTAATAAACTGCCAGTGTAAATTTCTTTAAAATCCTGGAGTCAATTAATAATGGCGGGCGAAGCCGCGGGCACCAGCTATAATATAGGCTATTCATAGTTTATCCATGGAAATATCGCGGAAATAAAAATAAAAAAAACCACAACTTCCCTTGAAAAATTATATAATTTCTGAAAATTGCACCGAATGTAACAAATAAAATTCACACCATAATCATCTGTCAACAAACAGTTGAGAAACAATACGTATTATGTGTTCACAGTTGGCTTTGGAACTGCATAATCGAATCTGAGATCGTTTTCCCAGGAGGCGCTTTCTAATCGTGCAATGTAGCCTACTCTGAAGCCGGAATTTTAGCTGCTTCATTAATTATTAATGGCTTAGTTTATGAATGATTCGCGTGCAAGTGTTAATAAATATAATGCTTTAATAATTATTATACTCTTAATTTTTAATTTTTCAATTAATTATCGTGGGCGAAGCCCCGGGCACCTACTAATTGTGTTACAAATCAAATACCACGTTCTCTAAAAATCAAGAATTAACATTAATTTTGTCTCCGCATAAAGAGCCATTAGGAATATCAGTGAACATTAATGCCACCACATTATAACAATAGAATGACGTCGTTAAATTTGATTTCCTACTTTATATCGTACTTCTCATCTTTGATGGGCGAATATTTAGAAAACAGGAATTAATTTCCTGGTGTTCAAATTTAAAGCCGTAACACGCGGAAACATGCACCACCTGTTCTGACAATATCTTCCCATCCCACTTCACTTGAAACATCTTCAACTTTCGAAGATGGCTCGTAATATCTGATCGTTTAGCAAAATTAGTTTCCTGAAAGCCATCAGGGGTAAGATGTCATCAAAGCATGTACGCAAGCTTCTAATGAATGTAAGTTATCATGAGCTTTATACTGCCATGCTATGTCGCTCTGGTTTTAAAAAGAGAACAGTAAAATTTTACCGATATAATTGAATATATTAAAAAAGAAGCTTTTTTCCTTCGTTCCTACTATAATACGCTTATTGCATGGTCATAACGGTATCATAATGATTAGAGCAAGGCACTTAATGACCATAAAATAGTGAAAAAATGCAAAATAAAAATTCACTTATGAGTTATGACCTAAAAATAGTGAAAAAGTGACACAAAAGATAAATAAATTGATCATTATTACTTATAATTATTTCATAAGTAATGAATTGATAATAGTATATTGCGATACAAGTGCCGTAAGCGATGCATACGGATCGAGGAACAAGTTTGAAAAAACGAGGCGCTCGCGCCGAGTTTTTTCAATTTTCCGAGATCCGTTATGCGCTTACGGCACGAGTATTGCATGCTATTTTTTGCACGATGATTATTTATATCAATTTATTAAAATTAATTGAGATATTACCTGAAAATATTATGTATATACATTCTTGAAGATTGATGTTTATTTCAGAAAGTGAGTCGCCTTTGTTGTTGTTTATGGGAACCGAACATTTTTCCTGGGGGGCCTTGTCCATAAGGCTTGTATTATGAGGTGTGGCGAAAGTAAATTCTTTCCGCACGGAAACTCTTACCGCACATAGCAACAAGATTGCGTGTGGGAATGTCAACTTACGATCCACGGCAACAACATTCGTAAGTACCACTAATTAGTTAAGTCGTGCAAAAAAGCAATTTAATGGACGACAGTCTGTTATATATTTAAATCTACAATATAAAACATACGTATTTTGTTCCCCAAAAAATAAGTAACTTTGTTATACTTGGATACCCTTAACGAGAAAGATATTCTTTCTGAACTGGCATGCCCATCAAATTGCCCCTAGCAAATACGTGCCATTTAAAAAGAAGGAAAAATTCATTATTGCTACAAGACAAACTGCTGTGGTGTTTACAATTAACCTGAATTAAAATGAACTATGAAAACTTGGCGGAGATTCTCAAATAAAAACGTCTGTCTGTTGCCTGAAAGTAATGATTTGTACATGGAAAAGATCCTCTCCATCTCCACTGAAACATGACCTAAAATGCCGAAAATGTCCTAAAAATTGCCAAAAAGTAACCTAGCTCTTGAAAATGATGAAAATTGCAAAATACAGGAAAAAATGCAAAAACAAATTGCCCTTACTTAATCAATTATTTCATGATACACATTTACATTTATTTAGTAACTTTTAACCTTTAAATCAAAAAGATGCAAAATCATCTCTCCCGACTCTCCTGACGTGCAGACAACTGACCATCTTACATCTGTCCCTACATGTGCATAATATCTTTCAATAAACTGTAGGACTACCTCCCAGAATGCATCGCTAGGAACTATGACAATAATATAATAATTACCTTTTACGCAGATATTAAATTTCAGCAAACAATACTTGAATAAACTGATTTGTAATAACTGATCGTGTTTTATTCACAGAAAACAGCCGGATTTAATTATACGTCATGAATGGCTAATGAATCGTCGGATATTACTGTGTCAATCTTAACCGTTATTAGATTAATTCAATTTCCTATATTTTATTAATTGTCCTTTTTTTTATTTCAGCTGTGTTTATACTCCTTTTAGCTACGTGGCCATATCAGGAGTTCGGGATTGTGTCTATACAGTAGGATAGGCCATGGAATTATTGATTTCTATTATTGGTGTATTTTATGGATTAAATTTCAACTGATATTATTTAAATGGATATGATACAGGATGAAAATGGTGAGGATGATTCATGGTATGTAAATATCCAATTCGGCATTTGCCTTTACGACTGGAGAAACCACGAAAAAAACCCACGTGAAATTGGCCGGCCACGGGATTTAAACCTGGGACATCTCAAATGCGAGTCCAAGCGTTACCATCTCGGCCACCTCGCTCGATTATTACTTATATTATTCGTTAAACAGTCATAATAAATCGTCGGCCCGGGTTCGATCCCCGGTACCTTCTCGGATTTTTCTGAGGTAGGGAAGTCTGGTAGGGGTGCACTCAGCCTCGTGATTTAAATTGAGGAGCTACTTGATAGAGAAGGAGCGGCTCCGGTCATGGAAACCACCATTAACGGCCGTGGGTGCTGACCACATGCCCCCCAATCCTGCCATCTGCCTGTGGTAGATGATGCAGCGATCAGGTGTAGGCCAAGTCCCTCCAGGGATATAGCGCCACGGAGTTTAGTATTTTAGTCATAATAAATGCAACGAGTGACTAAGTAATCTAACATCGAAGTTGCAGCTTCTCTTTCAAGATTTAACCCCATCAAAGCTTATTAAGAAGGCTTTCCTAAGTTATCGCAATATTATTCTAGTACCCCAGATGTGAATCTTTGAAGAAAACGACCCGTTCTTTCTTGAATATAGGAGGAGGGTAGTAAACATTGAAATTCCTCCCCCACCCCCATGGAATGACATGAGACAATAGCTGTACTTAAAACCACACGACTTGCTCTTATTAAATGGAAATTCGGGCACGGCTGCAGGTAATTCACCTCCTTGGACACATGTGTTCCTGATTGGAGTCGGTAACTTGTCCCATATTATGCATCAGGTGAGGAGGTTGGAGGAGATATTAGAGTGCTCTGTGACTTCCCACACAAGAACTTAGGTAGACAAAGTTCTCGAGGACACTAACTTGAATAGAAAGAGATTTGACTCGACAGGTAATCTCCTTCTCCAGAAAAGTCACAGTTATAAAATTCTGGAAAGGTTTCTTATGTTTTTAAAACGTATGTGGCAGGTTATATAAATTTACATTTCTATTACACATACCTTTCATGCTTAAGGCAAAGTTCCTAAAGGAGTTATTACAAAATTTACTCTTAATGTTAGAAACATAGGAACAATTGCTTGGTTTTACAGTCTGTGTCTTTACAGGAGATTACAAAGAGAGTATCATAACTAGGGTTCGGATGTTTATGACTTAAAAAAGTGGAAAATATGACCACAAATATGCCCTTAAAAATGACTAAATACGACCCAAAGGCCCTAAATACGACCTAATAAAATGACGTATTTAAAAAAAATAAGTGTTAAAATAAAAACTATTTTAAAGACCTAAATTCTTACATCACATGAATACAATTGGATAATTTTTTTAACAATTTTGGTGATTTACAGTTATACTTTTAATAAACTTCTATTTTTAAAAAATTTACTCCTATTTGATAAGTTAATCAGCTCCTAATACACATAATATTTTGTAGACCTTGTGTGTCCCTACAAAATATGAACAATTGCATTAATTTTAAAATTTAAGTTATGTATTAATTTGGCATAAATAATAACTAATGGAACGCATTTCAAATTTAACTCGACCATATGGTACATACACAATAAAATTGTGCTCCTTTACTAAATTTATAACTGAAATCAGTGGCGTAACGAGGGGGGGGTTTGAACCCCCCACCCATTGATTAAAAAAATTAAAATTGCATAATTTTTTTAAGTCTGCTTATAAATTACTTAATACGAGTATAAAGCGTGGGAAGCTTAAAACTCGTTATTGTGCATCTTAGTTTTTAAAATTTTCCGGGGGAGGATCCCCGGACCCCCCTCTTCCTGTTATAACCCCCCCATATGGTCGGCCTGGTTACGCCTATGACTGAAATATGGCCAACATACGACCAATACCACAAAAATGACCAAAAAAGGACTTTATAAGCAAAATAATAACGGTCCGATTACGATAACAAGCGTGCAATTCGTGTTTATTTTGTGTCTGCGGCTTGAACAGAGGTCAGGATAAAAATATGACATGTCATAAACATCCGAACCCTAATCATAACATTTATGACGAGTAGGCTATTATTATGAAACGAAAGAAGTGTCTAATTACCTGTATAGACAGGTTACATACGGGTGCTTTTGTTAATCATAAATAGCCTAAATATTTAAGTTTTCAGTTTTAGATTCAATGAGACGGCTGAGCTCTGCGATCGCTGTTATTCTTGATCCAAGATGTGTACGGAGCAAAACAACCGAATGTGATAATACAAAGCACAGTTCACAAGAGTTCGTTTTTAAGACTGTTTAGTCGATTTAGTCGATACAGTAAAGTCAATTTAACTCTCTTTTTTAGATTAAGCGCAAAGGGTCCCGGGTCCGATTCCCAATGTCTTGTACCCTATACAGGGTGTTAATGAATAACACCGAAATATTTTACCTGTGTATAGAGGTGACATAGACAAGCAACTTTTATTAGGACATTTTTACTCTATGACGTAAAATGTGTATGCTACAGGGCATTAAAGTCCTTAAAATTTGGTGCTCATAACTCAATAATTGAGCGAAATAGGGTTAAAATTTTCATTAAATTGACTTCATGCCTTCTTAGCGATCCATAAAAACCTGATTCTTAACAATTCATCAACAGCTATACCATAATTTAGAATTTTCATAATCTGCAAAATTTACTGATTAATCACATGATAGCCCGCCACTGCATTATGTTTTTATTCCTAATTCCAAACCTAACAAAAATGATTCGTTTGTCTTTTTTTCCCTCAAGTTGTAAGATATCGATCGTCATTTTTTACAATTTTCCCGACCACTACACAATATTCACTGTTTCTTTGTTTCCCATCATTTCAAGTATTAGAAGACAGTGGCGTGCATATCCTTGGGATATTTTATGTTATAACAGGAAGAATTGAGTCCATAGAGCAAAATTCTCCTAATAAAAGTTGCTTGTCTATGTCCCCTCTATACACAGGTAAAATATTTCGGTGTTATTCATTAACACCCTGTATATTTACAATGTTTACCTTCTCGCCGCTGGACAAACCTTTTCCTCGCACTTTCTTCATTGGTGATGTAAGTTCTGAAGGCCCAGGTTTTCTTCTATGATACAAATTATTTCAGAGGCTATGCCTATTACTTTCTACCTACAATATGAAAGTTGCACCACGCTTCAACAAATGTCTCAATCGGGGCGCGACTAGGTAGAGAAGTAGCTAGAAGGTGTACCTAAATGTTCCAAATAAAACAGTTTTGATTTTCACTGTGGTTTTCATTTTATGCCCCCTCGGAGGTTTAAAAAATAGCCCTCGTATTTCCGAAATTGAAGTTACTTTTTCCGAAATTGAAATTACCTTTTCCGAAATTGAATTTACTTTTTCCGAAATTGAAATTACTTTTTCCGAAATTGTAATTACTTTTTCCGAAATTGAGGTTGAAATGGTGTAGATCTTCTCTATACAGACGATATACTGCTTGGTTCACTTCTCGCAGGCTTCCTTCAATGCCACGGGCGAGAAACGTCATCACCAGCGTGACGTGTTTCAACCCACGTGTAACCCTTGGTAGGCTTACTTATACTGGGTTTATTAGTAACACAGCTTATGTAGAACTTGCGCGGTGATCAACCAAACAACAGTTCAAGGCACATTACAGGAAGTTTTATTAGTAAGGCTATACGATGCAGTATATCTACAAAAAGTACACAGCAAAGACGCCTGCTAAGCAAGGCAAATTAAGCTAAAAGAGAACAGGAAAAAGAAAACAAGCAAAGATACAAGACACAAAAACTCATGTGGACGAAAAAGTGGTGGATTCTTTGGTCAGTGTTTCTAGCACTGAGAACTGGACAAGTAATAAATTTTGTGATTTGCTAATTCAGGAACCCGGGCTTAAAGCGGTAAAAAGTACCTCCCCACCTTGTCATGAAATTAGATTAATGCAAGAAAATAATTGACTTACAAGCACCGGCAGAAGAAGTCCCTTTTTAATCCTATTTAGCCAGTGCCGTGTTCTCTTTTTTGTGTGACGTAGCTAATTGAATCACTTGTCCTGTTGTTACCATGGAAACTAAACTAATTACCTCGATGACATCTGTTTAGAGAACTCAGCGTTTAAATTATATGTCGCCCGGGAGTAAAACAACTGTAACTGTATTTTTTTTTTTAATATCCTGAATGTTCAATGAGTTGAACTGGATCAGCTGGTGTCAATTTTCACTCCGTCCAATTACGACTCAATAAAACTGTTTTGGATGGTCGTCCGTGTTAGGGAAGAGGAGCGATTTAAATGAAAGTGGAATCTATATTAATAAAAGGAAGTGTCTGTCTGTCCGCGATGCCCAGCGAAATCTACTCAACGCAGAGATCTGACATTTTAAACATAGGTGGACTGAAGGGTCGGAAAATGCACCTCGAAGCCGGAATTTTAATTTTCGCCTTCGTTCGTGAGTTATGAGTGAAAAACGGGCAGAAAACGTGCATTTTTTGCGTTTTCGAAACATCAGTTTTCAGTTATACATTTCAATGTCAAATCAATTACAGTTGGCTTTGGCTATTTTTGTCATACCTTGGAAATAAAACTTTCGAGATTGCTTGAATGTCGTAAGCCCTAAATATGGTCAAACATTGTTTTATTTGGACGAAACTCACTATACAGGGGTATTCTGGGCCAAGGAACTCGAATCTGAGGTCGCTTTTACCAGGCGACGCTATCTAATCGTGGTATGTAGTCCACGTGATTTAGGTGTTAACAAATATAATGATTTAACTATTATGCTCTTAATTTTTAATTTTTGAAATAATTATCGCGGGCGAAGCTGCGGGCACATGCTAGTTTTAAATACATTCATTGAGTATCCTACGGGATACAGTAGTTTATCCTAAATTTCTAATAAAATTGTGGGAAAGTAATTATTTAAAAAAATTGAATTTCACGTAATCTATAATAATAAAAGGATGAGTTTGTCTTTCTGTCTGTCTGTGCGCGATGCCCAGTGAGATCTGAAATTTTAAACATAGATGGACTGAAGGGTGGGCGAATGCACCTCGAATCCGGATTTTTAATTTTCGCTTTCGTTCGCGAGTTGTGAGTGAAAAAAGGGCAAAAAACGTGAATTTTTTTTCCGCTTCGAAGCATCAGTTTTCAGTCACACTTTTCAATTGCCAAATCAATTACAGGTGGCTTTGCCTTATTTTTGTCATACCTTGGAAATAAAAGCATCGCGATCGCTTGAATTTTGTAAGCCCACGCTGGTCGATTCCTTTGTATATAATGCCAAGGCCCGCAGACATCTGCAATTTTCAACATAGGCAAAAGAGTGATAATGAATATAGGCCTAAATGGGTAAACAATGATAGATTTAGACGAAACTCACTATGCAGGGGTTTTCTAGGCCAGGGAACTCGAATCTGAAGTTGTTTATCCCATGCTGCACTTTCTAATCGTGGAATTCACTTATAAGCCGGATTTTTAGTTGTTCCTTTAATTATTAATAGTTTAGTTTAGGCTTATGAATGTTTCGCGTGCAAGTGTTAATAAATATAATGTTTTAATTATTTTGGTCTTAATTTTTAATCTTCCAATTAATTATCGTGGGCGAAGCCGCGGGGATCTGCTAGTATAGAATAAGATACAAGAATTAAGCCATGGGCCTAATCATTGTGTTAACTGTTTTCTGTGAAGTCCGGCATGGGTTTGTATATTGTATGAGAAATTAAATCTCGAGCATTTAAAAGGGTTGGCAATCTGTATGTGTCTACTCATTTTGGCTATAAAGAATTTCTGAATTCCACATTGAAGCTGCAAACTCGGATCTTCTATTCACGGAGATTTCAATATTTCTTGGATTTGATATGATGGAAGAATGAGACGGATAAGCACATATTATTCAGCCTCGCCATTCTCTAGTGCCGAATTTACTGTGGGCTGTTATTTTTTTTTTTTTACCAAAAAAAAGTAGCATATCCTTTCGCATCTGTTGCTTTGCACTGATCCTCTGATTATTATTGGTTCCCGCATGAAACACAATTATAAGAGGCGCGTCCATAAAGTAAGTTTCCTTGAAGCCGTTTACAGAAACACAACACAATTTCGTGGACATAAACAGGGTGTTAATAAATAACACCGAAATATTTTACCTATATGTAGAGGGGACTTAGACAAACAACTTTTATTAGGAGATTTTTGCTCTATGACGTAAAATGTGCTACAGGGCATTTAACTCATAATAATTTGGTGCTCATAAATCAATAATTACGCGAAATAGGGTTAAAATGTTCATTAAATTGACTTCATGCCTTCCTAGTGATCTATAAAAATCTGACTCTTCATCAATCGTCAACAGCTATATCATTATTTAGAGATTTCATAATCTGCAAAACTTACAGACCAATCGCATGACTGGACGCCACTGCATTCTTCTTTTTTTATTATTCTTAACTACTGACTACAGCGTTAACAACGAAGTTCCTTTGTTTTGCAGTTTTTTCCCTAATCTTAGAAGTCAGTGGCGGCCATGCCCTGGGAGATTTTATACTGTAACAGGAAAAATTGAATCCATAGAGCAAAAATATCATAATAAAAGTTGATTGTCTATGTTCCCTCTATACACAGGTAAAATATTTCGGTGATATTCATTAACATTCTGTATATTCCAACAGATACAGCTATTATTCAAAACATTCGCCACCGGAATTGAGACATTTGTCATACCGTGGGACCAACTTTTGAATACCTGTGTCGTACAAGTCTGCCACCAGGGATTTGAATCACTGTGTGACATACATCTCCTCTCTGCCATTCTCTGTCATTTCTTGAGGTATAGGGAAATATGGAAATCACTGGGAGCGAGGTCCGAGCTATAGGGTGGATGTTTAAACACCTCCCAGCTGAACTTCTGCAAGATACTTGCTAGGAGGAGTTTTTGACAGCTACTCGTCATGGAGTGAAACGCGGGGTTGCAAGATCTAGTTACAGTAAACAATAAGACGTGTGAATTGATTAAAGTGAGGGAAGAACTGAGGTCAGTGATAACAATGAGAGAATATTGCAACGTTGCTTTTGTTTTGGAAAGCGGAAACCAAGACGGACTCGGTCAGATCAATTAATGTAAAGAAACACCGACTTGATGGTTTATCTCTTTGAAGCCGCCTTGCCATCCAATGAATAACTGGACTATACACTGCACTATACGCTGGTGCACTTACTTGAGACATTTCCGCTCAGCATTGTTATGAATAGGAGTATTAACAGGGTGTCCAGTGAGGCAAGCCGAAGAAATTCAAGCATAATTCAAGGCTTGAATTTCTAAAATTCAAAACAATAGCTTTATTTACTAATATTAAAAATGTATGAACATAGGACACAATGAGTGAATATTAATGACTAATATTTCTGAAAATGGTAACATTTTCGTAAAAACTATTAAAACTTAAAAAATATTAATGACTAATATTTCTGAAAATGGTAAAACTTTCGTAAAAACTATTAAAACTTAAAAAATATTAATGACTAATATTTCTGAATATGGTAAAATTTTCGTAAAAACTATTAAAACTTAAAAAATATTAATTACCAATATTTCTGAAAATGGTAAAATTTTCGTAAAAACTATCAACTTAAAAAAAATTATCTTTGCGATTTTTCCCGACGGTTCACAAAATTCAAGCATAATTCAAGGATTTTTCCCGACATGGAAAATTCAAGCATAATTCCCGATTTTCAAGGCTGCTGAACACCCTGTATTAAGCAATATGTACTCACATTTGACGTCGAGTGTGACAGTGAGAGGCTCGCTGGCTCCCACAAGATTCTTAGCCTCGCAGGTGTAAGTACCCGTATCACGTCGACCCACGGGTCGGAACTGAAGGGTCTCCTCCAGACTGACGATGTCGCTGCGACCCGCTCTCTTCCATACGATCTTGGCGGGCGGGTTCGCGTCTGCAACGCAGCGCAACACAACGTCGTCTCTTCCTTCCTCCAGATCGTGTGAGGGCGCTCCTTGCAGACGTACTTCTGGTGGATCTGCAACAATAACAAAAAAGATAGGATTTATTCACTATGGCAAAGTCGCAATGTAGGTTTCCACGGACGAGTGATGTTGTTTTTTGTTTTTCAGCGAAGCAGGTTGGCCAACTTCACGCTTCTTGTACATTGCTATTAGTGATTAGTGACATTAGTGTTATAATTGATCCCACTCAAGTCTGATTCTGTTCAAAACAAAGGGGAGGAGAACTCACAGAGAGTTCGCGGAAAATTCACATCATGTGATGGTTAATGTCATTAGCATGCGCCATTCCAAGGGTGTGGCTTAATACTAGAGAAATAGTGTTCGTAAGTTCATGCAAGAATTATATCAACATTTACACGTGAAATAACAAACTCTCACTGGCATCGTCATCATTATAGTATATCAATTAGCAAACAAAACAAAGGATTCATTGTTCACGACGACCCTGCGGGTGAGTTGTACTGAGAATAAACAAACTACCACTAATACGGTGATGACATGCGTTCTCACGTGCGGACTATGACAGCCACGCCTCTTTGTTTTGAACAGGATCAAAGTGGAGTGAGATCAATTATAGTGACAGGTTCTGTTAGGTTATATACAGTGATATTAATTTGTATGGCATTCTGAATTCTCCAGAATTTCTAAGTTTAGTGGCAGTTAGGTTTGGATCGGTGATACTGTATTAGTAATAGTGACAGGTTCTGATAGGTTATGAATAGAAATATTAATCTAGTAGGGCATGAATTCTCCCGTTTCGTAAATGTGCCATGTGCTATCCCGTGAGATTTGTCCTGTTGTGATGTATAGGGTTTGGATGTTTATGATATTCATATTTTTATCCTGTCCTCCATTCTCGCCGAAAACATAAATTAATCATGAAATGCACATATTTTCTTATTCTAATCGCACAGCTTTTATTTTGCATATAAAGTCATATTTTGGTCATTTTCAAGGCATTGGTCATATTTCGGTCGTATTAATAAATTAACGTCATATTTCAATTATAAATTCGGCAAAAGAGCCCAATTATGCAGTAAATGCACAAAATTGTCTACTGATTTTTTCCCCTAAAAGAGTCACGAATATTTTTGGTTTTACTGTAACTGAAATGTGAAGGATCAGTAACAAGTAATAGCACAATTACCTCTTCCTTCTTCTTGTTAACAACTTCTAATAGACATGTTTTAAAAATATTTTCAGTTCACATTTGGAGTGGTATCTGGGAACATTAACAGGTTAGAAGTTCTTTACAAGTAAAACTGTAAATCACCTGTATAATTGTTAAAAAGTTATTATCTTATTGAATTAATGTGATGTAATAATTTAGTGCCTTGAACGATTTGAATTGGATCATATATTTTTAGAAAATACGTTATTTTTTGAGGTCATATATAGGATCTTTGAGTCCTATTTTGTCATTTTTAATGTCATATTCGCAGTCATATTTTCCACTATTTTAGGTCATAAACATCCGAACCCTAGTGTTGTAATTGTTTTGAGACAGTAGACTAATAAATACCGTTATCTTTTGCTAATAATATTAGTGTATGTTTTATACGAACTGGCTCCATGTTTCGCAAGACAGTGTAGAAGAAATTCTCTGTATTTCATTTCCTTTGCGTCTTCTCTATATCACCCGATACCACCTCATCAGTCATGTGAAGAAGATAGCACTGCCATCATTTGTCCTAAAGCAGAAAATGACGTAATCTAGAGGGAGAAAATAGAATCTCCAACCCAAAAGACACAGCTTCTTCCTACTCACTTTACCTATAAAAAAAGATTCCTCGGAATGAAAAACGTTTCTTTTCACATATGACAAGTTGAGGTTCTTTATTTGTAAAAACCAGCGAGATGAGATATTTTTTTCCATGGAACTATTACAAAGCTTATTTTTATCGCACTAGCGGGAAAAACCACTGTAGTTCTTCTTACTGTACAACTCATAACACATGTTGCTTCCTGCTTATAAACAGTGTGTGTGTATGTTAAAAATGGCTGGATATTAAGTTGAGTGAGATGCAAGTTTCTAGTTAATCTAGAAAACACCTCATAACAATGTTTCACAACTATGTTCTCAGTAGCCGGATGTCGGAAAGAAACGAATGAGTAGTGTAACTCACTTTTCACCAAGAATTCAAGGTAATTTATTTGCCAATACTGTTAAACAAAGTCAATTATTTCTTTTTATATTTAACATTCAGTATTCTTATTAAACAAGTTATGTAGGGCCTACCTATCTTCTTAAATAATTGTATGCGAGGCCGGTACATAAAGTAAGTTACCCTGGGGCCGTTTACAGAAACGAAACACAATTTCTTGGACATATATATTCCAACAGATACAGCAAGTATTCAGCTATTATTCAACATATTTGCCACCGGAATTGAAACATTTGTCACATCATGGAACCAACGTTTGAATACCTGTGTCGTACAAGTCTGCCACCAGGGATTTGAACCACTGTTTGACAAGCTTCTCCTCCTCTCTGTCTTTCTCTGGCATTCTCTGTCATTTCTTGAGGTGTAGGAAAAGATGAAAATCGCTGGGAGCGAAGTCCAGGCTGTAGGATAGATGTTTAAACACCACCTAGCAAGTCTCCAGCAGAAATTCGGCTGGGAGATGTTTAAATATTCACCCTTGTAGCCCGGAACTCGTTCCCAGTGATTTCCATCTTTTCCTACACCTTAAGAAATGACAAATAATGACACAGAGGCGAAGATTGTTGTCACACAGTGATTCAAATCCCTGGCGGCAGACTTCTACGACACTGGTATTCAAAAGTTGGTCCCATGTTAAGACAAATGTCTCAATTCCAGTGGCGAATATGTTGAAAAATAGCTAAACACTTGATATATCTTTTGCAATAAATATTTCCATTAAATTGTGTTTTGTTTCCGTTAATGATCTGTGGGGAAGTTACTTTATGGACGCGCCTCCTATCTTCTTATAATTGTATAGATACACTATTAATGTAGCCTATTTGTGGAATGACGAATGGGTCCAAAGTACTAACGGTGCATTAACTAAGAAAATGTTTCTCTCCACTGTGTATAAAAGGTTACAGGCTAAACATTTCTCACCAAATTTTATTTTAACGCCTTTTCTAACAGACCATGGAAAGTTTGGTAGTTATTTTACGAGATTCAACGTTATTACAGACAGAAACCACGTCAGCAGATGCCAGTTGTCAATAGAAACTGTGAAACACGTCTTATTTGACTGTCCATTATTCGAAAGAAGAAGGTTTAATCTTGAATTGCATGTTTCTTTGGGTGAAAAACATTTTCCAACTAATGTCTCAATTTATTTAATAAAATGTGCTGTGTTAGGGAATTTATCTATTTTATACTTACATTCACGATCAACTCTATTGATTTACTTATCGATGTTTGAAGTTATTTAATTATTATAATTGGTTTGTAAAGTACAACCCTAACATGTCTCTGTGGCGAAATAGGGTTCCCATCCCTGGCGATTAAATAATAGTAATAATAATAACAATAATAATAATAATAATCGTATATTTGTGTGAGTAACCTTGTGTATAAATTATTGTGATCCCTGATGACCTTAATAGTTGGAAAGTGACCTAAAATAATTAAAATATAGGCTAATAAATATTTTATGCTAAGGTACCACCCGAAGGAGAACTTTCTCGTGGTTGGAAACTTTAAAAAAATAACATACGTAGGCCTTTCAATACAATACTGCACAATCATAGAAAGGAAATGAAGAGATACATGAGAAATAAATGGTTATATAATAAACTTAATTATATTCTTAAATTTGTGTGTGTGTCGAATGCCTACGCATTTGGGTCCGCCCTGAGGGGGATAGATGTGGCCTATTTTCGTGATGTGCACCACTAGGGCGGGAAATAATATACGGTGTTGTAGGATTGCTTCAACTCGCTTTTACCAACCTATTCGCAAAATAAAATCCTTCTTTTAGCCTTTGTATCATGAATAACTAATCTCTCACCCACAGAACACATACCTACTTATTTTAACCCTTAACTGTAAGAAAATCGGCACAATTCCCAATCATTTCAACCCTTAATTTACGAGACTCAATTTTTTTACGCAAATTATAAGTTCGGGCCGGACTGCAAAGAAAACACTTAACATAATGACTATGCTGGTAATTTATTTCTTGTACTTTATTTTGTAAAATTTTCTTGCAGTTTCATTTTCTTTCTAGTATTTTATATTAGTTTTTCTAAATTAGAGGCAAACTATTGAATCCTTTAGGGTACATTATGCATTTAATAGTAAACTAAAAACTGTACTAACTTTAGAAAATGTCAATAATCCTAAATACTGCTACAATACAAACACCATTATACACTTTTTTAAAAATATTTGACGTTTATTAAAATATTTACTGTGCTACGTTCGATTGCAGCCAAGAGTCTAACTTAATTTCATCCAGGCAATTTATAGCCCTCTATTTAGCACTGAATCCTTCAGCTTGAATTTACATAACTTATTCATATTTATTAATTGCTAAAAAGTTCAAGGTTCAAGGTACGTACATGGTGTGGCCACAAACGGAAGCCAACGCATTGATATGAAGGTATACTGAAAATTCTTCTCAGGGGTATATTTTTGACGCAACTGTAAGATTCGAACAACACAGTGGTCAACCAGAAGAGGTCGATAAAGAGAAAACCCAAATTGATTAATCCACCATTCCATACTACCTGGAAAAATACCATCTGTATGCCTATATACAGCATACAAATTAATCCTTCAGAAACTGAAGACTTTCGTCCTTGTACCTCTAGAAGGATCACTCCATATTTAGAGAAACCAGTTATAACTTGATGTAATACTTTAAGATTCTGGTAATTTCTGCTGTATATTTAAATGTTTATGATAATATGCTGTCGTTACTTATGTTTGTTTTTAGAGTTGTAAGATTTTAACAGTTTATTTACAGATAAGAGATGCTGCAAATATACCTTTATCCAGGCAGCCTACGTTGGTAGGAAGTGTTTAAAATAAAATAAAATAAGGTAAACCGACATAACAGTTTATTCAGTGATAACTG
The DNA here is from genome assembly GCA_964059195.1 of Ectobius pallidus. NCBI lineage: Eukaryota > Metazoa > Arthropoda > Insecta > Blattodea > Ectobiidae > Ectobius > Ectobius pallidus. The sequence goes on along the minus strand of CAXKWD010000001.1, from coordinate 211,818,366 downwards.
CAGAAAAGAAGTTATTTTTGTAATCTATCTCCGAGTTAAGCTCAAGATCGATTCATTAAGCAGGGAAGAACAAAGGACTAAAGTTTGATACCCACCTTAATTGATACTCGTATACATTGATATAAGAAATTCATAAAGTTTGTGAACATTTCACAAAATTCACTGGCTAAGAACTCCGCTTAATGTACGTAGGCCTAATTATTTCACAGTAATATACCTTTTGTATATAACAGCATTCATGTAGTACCCAATTCAACTTGAACAACGAAATAAACAAATATCTGACTGCATTGGAGTCAAGGCCTTCAATGATTAGAAACGCGGCATTGTAGTATAATCATGATTTCCCATTTAAAAAGCATATGAGCTTTAATTAGTCGTTACTCCGGTACCGCTCGACCGAATCAATCCAAAATAAATAGGCTTCTTGCCATGGACATTATAAATGCGTAAACCAAATTTCATAAAAATCTGATTAGGCTTATTTGAGTTATCACGCATACCGACACACGGACAGACATTTTCCCGTCCCCCTCACATTCTGGCACTTAATAAATAAATTAAAAAAAAAGTTTTTTTTTTTTTTTTGGCTCACTACGTATTACGAAAAACTTGTGTTTAAGAAAATATTGAAAAGAAAGCTCTGACCAGAGTAAAATTCTTCTCAGAAATTCATTCTATATAAATGTCCAGTTCAATATTAAACATTAATATTTTATAATCAATTTGAAAGAAGATCAACACGAATTTTGTACTTCCGGTATTTATAATTCATTCTCATCATTCGGAATTTACATAGGCCTATATATGTTTTAATGCACACTCTATAATCACGAATTTATTAAATATCACTGTAAACATTGTAAGATTATGCTTCATAATCTGTAATAATTAGAATATAATAAATACACTCGAATATTTCATTACCGTGAAATTCATTAAACAGAATAGTTAATAAGCAATTAATAAAATTGTTGCTGTGAATCCTATTTAAATTACAACAAATCAATTAGAATAGCGATTTACTGATTTTACTCTGGGATTCCTTTGGCTCAATATGATATGACCTCTCTTCTCGTATAAGTTACGTGGTTCAATAGCAATTCTTGGAAACCACCTCTATACCAGCTGGATTTGTTCTTGATCTGTTAGTTTATGTAAGACATTTTTTTTTCATTTCAACTGTGTTTATACTCCTTTTAGCTACGAGGTCTTATCAGGTGTTCGGGATCTGTGTCTATACAGTAGGGTAGGCCATGGAATTGATTGTTAATTATTTCTATTATTGGTGTATTTTATGGATTAAATTTCAACTGATATTAATTTAAATTCATGTTATATAGGATGAAATGGTGAGGGTGATTCATGGTATGTAAATATCCAATTCGGAATTTGCCTTTACGACAGGGGAAACCATGAAAAACCACATGTCAAACTGGCCGGCCACGGGTTTTGAACCAGGGACCTCCACCTCGCTCGGTTATATAAGTATTGTATTACTCTATTGTGTGTGTGTGTGTGACGTTTGAGTGTTTGTGTTTACCCATTTATATGTGTACCTGAATATTTCGTTGTTACATATTACGATGATTTATTGCTTCTCATTATACTTTGAAAAAATGGCAGCCTCCTTATGGGGGAAGTTTTCTCAAATAAAAACAAGGAAAACATTATCGTTGCCAAAGTTCAATTAGGCCTACATTTCAGAGTTGAAAACCTATAATTATTCAAAATGACCATAGCATAACACTGTAGTTTACTGTAATCAACAAAGAAAACATATTATGGATTTTTCTGTTTTGCTCTGTGCACACGAGTATGAAGTAGGCTATAGCAGTGGTTCCCAACCTTTTTCAGCGACCCACCTTTCCGTATCGGAATACCTCTACGGTCCATCGGTCATGGTGGAGTAAAAAAACCTTATTTGTATCGTATCCCTTCCTTATGTATATATAATTTACCATCAAATATTGCAAAAATATATAAGCTTATACAGTATATGATTTTTTGAAGATACAGATATTTTATTGATAAACAATTTGTGATCTGATTTGAAAATGGTTGACAAAATATAAGCACTTTCTAGCAAAACAGTTATTTATTTAACAATAGATATATGTTTGCAATATATGCAACAAGTGGTTTCATACTCACTAACAAGTGTTCCTAGGTGAAGATAAAAACTACAATTATAAAAGTACACAAAGACCATTTTAATTTTTCAGGCAAAATTGCTGTTTTTAAGTAAGAATACTATATTAATGAGATTTTTTTGGACTGTTTCGATTGAACTAACACGTCAATGTCAGGATTGAATGACAATGTTTTTAATCTTAAGTCACTTTCAACATTGAGTTGATTTCTGTATTTTTTTTTTTTTTTTTTTTTTTTTTTTTGAAAACCAAACATAATTTGATTTCTTTCGATTTTTCTTATTTTTTCTGATGATTTATTCGATGGTTTCTGATAGTTTTAGGATCGAGTCGCGACTCGCGACCTACCTGTAACCCTTCCGCGACCCACTAGTGGGTTGCGATCCACCAGTTGGGAACCGCTGGGCTGTAGTATACGAGAAGTAGGCTATAGCTTCATCTCACTTTGCAATTTCGTTTGCCTTTTTATAGAGAGCTTGAAGATCCCCGGGGCATTATATCTCTCAGCACACATCAAGTAATGGGAAGGAAAGAAAAAACTAAAAACACTGCCTTAGGAGTCATTCAACTATATAACCTTCTTAGCGCTTTTTTATATCCAAGTAATATTTCTCTCCACCACGTCTATTCTTTATAATTATAATCATATTAAAGATATGCATCCTTTTTGCTTTTTTAAACGAATATTGTTTCTTGTACGTTATTAAAATTCCCTTGTCCTACTGCTTCCTATCGTTCGCTTTTCATTAAGGCTGCTATCCCCTTCCCATGCAGAAGCGAAGGAAAAACAAAGGAAAGCTAAGAAAAAGAAGAAAGTTTCATGTCATTAAACGAAGAAAAATTAAAATTTAAGCTTTGAAATGCCGAACTGTTGACTAGAACCTTGATAGTTGTAGCACATTAGAATTAATACTGTAAAGAAACTAGGGTAACATGTCAGGCGACACTAGCGCTCTATGTGACAAGTAACTACAACTACACATTCATAACTAAGCCCCGGATTTTTAGGCTTTTATAAAAGGTATTTTAGCCTTTTCTTTTCGTGGAATTTTTACGTTTTAAACAAACGATTTTAGCCGTCTTAATAAAATATAATAATGAACACTAATATTAACACTGTAAATTGTATTAGCCTATAATTTTCACACAGTTATTCTAGTTAAACAAGTAACCATTCCTGCGACGGCGACGTGGCACATTTTCGAGTTATAAAGACAAGCGACAAAGCAACAAATACATTGTTAATTTCAGTACTTTGTATAAATTTACTTTTATTATTTTTTTAATGCACAAATTCACATATTTATTTTCCATGGCATTAATTGGAAAATCTTTAAAAATCGTGTTTTTCTGCAAAAGTTCTCTTTAGCCACTAGTTTTTCAGCAAAAGTCCTCCTTAGACCCTTTTAGGCCCTTGAGTCCGATTTAGCCCTTTTTATGTTCTATTAGATTCATATATTCGGAAGCAAGGGGCCTGAAACGGTGAAAAAAATTCATTTAGATGTTCTAATTAGGAAGCCGGAGAAAAAATAGGTTAAAACCTTCAAATCCGGACCCTTCTCCGTGTGTCTGTACGCGTGATAACTCAAATACGATTTATCGGATTTTTATGAAGAAACCAATTGATATTGGACCAAATCGGTTGACCGGTATTGGAGTAATGCCCAATTTAGTGCCTATTTTATGATAATGTATTAGAAAGTATTTATCAAATGCAAATTAGTTCTCATGACAACATATTGTTTTACAGTGTTCATGTACGTCTTTGGATGTTTCAATTACAGTTAGCTTTGACAAATAACACTACCCACATATTCCTTCACATATGTTTATCAAACTTTTGTTCTTCCGCAAGCCCTGCTCAACGAATCGATCTGGAGCTTAACTCGGAAATCTATTAAAAAAATAACTTTATTTCTGCATATCATAATTGCAAATATCACACTGTATCTGTATCTGTATCTGGTACCCTATGATCCCCAGGTGGGGCGAAGGGGCCTCCAATGGAGGTTTCATTACCTATACTAATTTTGATATGCTTATTTTCCGAGAGAGGGTAGAGGGACAGGTGGTAAGCCCATCGCCTCGCAACCCCCCTCTGGAAACTAAGTATTTCTTGGACGTGAAAGGGCCGAGAAATTTTGTCCAGAGGCTCTAATTTAGGCTTGGAGTTCTTTTACGTGCCATAAATCTACGACACGGGACCCCCAGCTTAAAGTCCCTCCCGGAGGACTCCGTGCCCAGGATTTTTACGTCCTGAAAAATCCATCGACCGCGGCCGGGTTAAATATCACACTGATTAAACAAAAGCATTCTGGCACTTTGTTACATCAGTTTACCCGATTTTATTTATATTTTCAATCATCAACACTAGCACCCGTATAAAGCAGCTTATTAGTGTTAGTGTTGATATGGAAAGTGCTGAGCAAAAGCCATATCATAGACCAGCACTGGCACTACACTCATTAGGGGATTGTGCATTGGACTGCTTAAATCCATGTTGACAGCTTCATCAGTTATTGATCATTGCTACTCTAATCAGTTCGTAGTGCAATTATCCCGATATGTGGTCACCAGCCTTTGGCGCGACTGCAGCGGATCGCTGAACATCTTAAGAGCCCTTCTAATAAGATTCCACAAATTCTACTAACATCAGCAGCATATACAGGGTGTTAATAAATAACACCGAAATAATTTACCTGTATATAGAGGAGACATGGACAAGCAACTTTTGTTAGGAAATTTTTGCTCTACGGATTCAATTTTTCCTGTTGCAGCATAAAATTCCCAGGGCATGGCCGCCACTGACTTCTAACATTTCTAACATTTTCGAACCAAAGTGTGCTACAGAAGTAGGTCTAAGGCATTGTATAAATTTCGGACCAAGGCTATACAGCAATTTTACTAAAAGAAACCCTAATCTGATACCACTAAACAATAAATTGTTTAAAAAAGAAGTACTCGAATTGATTAAAACTAACTTGTAATGGTACTTTTACTCACTTTTTTCCCATTATTCATTCCCAACTGGAATTTTTAAAATTTTAACATGAGGTATTTTGTTTGTATCTCTGTTATGTTATTGTAATTTATGTTTTCGTATCTGTATTCATGTATTCCATTTGAGCAATCTTATTTATTTTTATTCTTATTTTTGCATAAAACTATAATATGTATGTATTTGATATAATGTTCAAAATATAATTTTAGTATGACTGAACTGACCCCGAACACGAGCTATGCTCATGCGGGGCAAATAATACTCTTTAGAAATTGTACTAATTGTGTTTATATTATTTATATTTGTATTTGTAATAATTTTGTAATAATTTGTATTTTTTAAATTTGTAATTTTAAAAAATTGTAATAAATAAATAAATAAATAATAAAAAAGCATTACAAAGGAACTTCGTTGTTAACACTGGAGTTATGAATAGCAAAAATAATGCAGTGGCGGCCAGTCATGTGATTAGTATGTAAATTTTGCAGATTATGGAAACACTAAATTACGATACAGCTCTTGATGAATGATTAAGAATCAGGTTTTTGTCAATCACTAGGAAGGCATGAAGTCAATTTATTAACATTTTAACCCTATATCGTTTAATTACTGACTTATGAGTACCAAATTGTAATGTAGCATACACATTTTACGTCATAGAGCAAAAATCTTCTGATAAAAAATCTCCATCCTTTATGTGGCAGCCGTGTACCAAAAAATCAATACTCTCTGTCTGTGCATGCCCTTGTTTATAGGCGGCAAAAGATGGCAAGGTAACTCGAGACTCCAATACAAATTATAAATGTTTCTTAAGGCACTAAACACCCAAAAATGTAATAGGCCGAGCCAAGTAAATAATAGTTTAAACATATAATTAAGAACTAGAATATTAATTATCCACATAGGAAAGAATACAATTAAATTAATTCACATTATAATATGGGCTATTGAACAATCATGTTTCTAATTCCATTTTAAAAACATTTATGTGCAGCTCTCTTAAGTCTTTCGGCAGCTTGTTGTATAACATCAGTCCATATACATAAAAATTTCTATTTGTCTTTGACAGTCTACAAAAGGGAACATCTAGGTTATCCTTGTATCTGGAGTAGCCTATATGGGTACCCGGTACGTTACTCACAAATATTAACTACTGTTTAAACAATAGTGGTTGATACATACGGTAAATTGATTTTATTTTGCTCGTAGGATACCTATTCGCAAAATAAAATCTTTCTTTTACCACTTGTACCATAAAAAACTATTCTTTGCAATTCCAATTACTCTATTTCAAAGCTTAAATCATTTTTATGGGTCAGAAGTGTTCGATGATATTCAAATTCATTAAAATGTCAAATTATAGGTCCCAATTATAGCAAATAGCCTACATTTACGCAGAATTAAGAAACTATGAAACGCAATATCAATGTGACTTACTTAATGACAATAGACAATTCCTAAGTACGCTAAAGAAATATTATCTATTTTATGGAACCCCAAGGTTCATTGCCGCGCTTACCTGAGACCGCTATTCAACCCTATTCTGTGCTAACTCCATCCAACCATCCCTACAAAATCCTACTTCTCTTAAATCTATCCTAATATTGTACTCCCACCTATGTCTAGGTCTTCCACGTGGTCTTTTCCCTTCGGGTCTCCCAGTCTATAATTTTTAGATATGTCTTACCTCCCCCATGCGCGCAATGTCCAGCCCATTTCATCTTCCGTGATTTAATTACCCTTACTAAATCTGGTGACGAGTACAGGTCATGAAGCTCGTCGTTATGCAGTTTTCTCCAGTCCCATTTTCATCTCTCTTAGGCCCAAATAGTTTCCTAAGCCCCCTGTTCTTCCCGAAGAGTAAGCGACCATATAATACAACCGGCAGGATAATTTATTTATTTTATTTTTTTAATTTTTAATTTTTTTAAAATTCTACTTCTGCCTATTGTTAATCAAATCAAATACAAATACAAATACAAAAATACACAAATAAACAAAAAACATTCACAAATTTCAAAATTAGAGTACAATACTTTTAAAGAATATTTGTCTGATAAATTTTTATCTTTAGATTTCTGTGCAGAAGACAAGAGTTTCTGAACTGCATAAAAGCAGGCATTTATACCAATGTGATAGTGATGGCTAAAATATTTGAAAATTTTCTACTATGTTTGTTTTCATTTCTTGACTAAAATACTTGTAGACTGAATGCAGATGCAGTAGATACACTAAGGGTGTGCATGTTGACCGTCTTTTGCTAAAGATGCTTACCAGCTAATAGGAATGACGTTCATGCATAATCATGGCTGAATTATGTAAAAGCAGGGAAAGACCAACGCCATGTTGCGTTTTGTTATTGTTTTCTTTAGAAGTTATGACGGAGGGGAAAAGCAAGAAGCGGTATTGTTTCACAACATAGGAGAGTTGAAAATAACATTATGCAAGAGGTAGACTTTGAAGCGAAACTCCGAAGAAGGAAGTGAAGTGAAGAAGACAGTTATTTTCCAGTGCTTATTTATTTAATGTAATAATATTTACCTCATCATCTCGTCTTCTGTCCAGAAGACTAAAAATTCAATATACCGTATTTTACGGACCATAAGAAGCGCCTTAATTTTAGGATGGAAATTTAAAGGAAAATAAATTTAATGTGATTCTAAACGAAATATTTTAAAGGGAATAATATACTTCATTACGTAAGAAAATTATAACCTTGTACAATGGAATCGGTGTAAAAAAGTTCTAACTTAAAATCTGCATTGTACGAAAATCTCTTCTGTACAGGTGGCATCGCGCAAATTTTAACAACTGAACTGATTTCTCATGAAAGACTGAAAATATTTTTACACCCTCTAACCCTCAATTCAGCATACGGTAAGTTTAATGGGACAAGACTGTTTAGAGGTCATTGTAATCATTTGAACTACCCGGAGGAGACAACTCCTTTCGTATAAAAGAATTCAACATTCCTTTCTTTTCGCATTGTATACCTGGCTTCCATCTACCCTCATTTTATGATTGTGACAAGTGCAGTGATGTACAGTCTGTGCCAAAATTTGTAACTGTCTTATCGTTTACAACAACTTGTGTATAACTAAAGCATTCCGGCACTATTTACCATAATTTTAATTTTTATAGTGTACTTAGGACCATTAGACCCACCCAACATTCAAGGCTCTGTTTTCAAGGTAAACAAGTGCGTCTTATGGTCCGTAAAATACGGTACCCATACTGGTGCCTACTGGTTAGCCTATATCCTCGATACCTCTCGATTCGATATGTAGATCAAGGAAATTGTATTAACCGCTTTCCCTACACTACAGGCAAGTCTCAGTATAATGGTCAATCGGTATGAACTGTTCAAATATATAAAATGCATAGCGCTATGCAAAGGGAATAAAATCTCTTTGATGATGGGGTTTTGCACACATATGCAACACTTTCCACAACATGAGAAATAAGTCTACAGGATTTTAATGTGAAATAACGCAGAATTTATAAATTTTTTATGCGAAATAACACCGAATTTAACATTTTTATTTGCGGTGAAATAAGATCCCTACTTTTTAGTCATCTCTCTCTCTCTCTCTCTCTCTCTCTCTCTCTCTCTCTCTCTCTCCCTCTATATATATAAGAGGTTTTGACTGACTTAATGACAGAGAATCAACGTAGAGCCTAAACTATAATAGGTAGAGACCTGGAATTTTGAAAGTACCTTCGTTTCATAATGTAGATGCTCACTAATTTAGGATTTTGAAAATTTTTTATTTTAAATGCCAAAAATAAAATGTTTTTGAGAATACTTAATCCCTTTTTCCACAGAATTATCAAATCCAAATCACAGTTCACTTGACAACAGTGTATTGTTGGCAGTCTTTACATAAGGCTTTGGAAATAAATGAAACAAGACTTTGAAAATTAGAGAAGGTATTAAAATTTATATTTGAGTAAATTATGTACCTCAAAATGTTGTAGATGATGTAAAATAATCAGTAAATTCAACCTTTTAATCGAAATGTTCGAATTAATCAATATGTTCTTTCCAGCTTACAAGTTTCGCGGGCGAAGCCTTAATGGGGAAACACGGAATGATTTGGACGGAAAACACTTTGCGGGGGTTTTTTGGGCTAGAGAACTCTAATCTGAGGTCTTTCTTCCCCGGGTGGCGAACTTTGATTGTGAAATGCACCTTGAAACCAGATTTTTAGTTATTTTTTTAATTATCAAAGTTATAATAAAATTGTTTATGCATGATTTGGGTAAGGTTCATTAATCTATGGTTCATTTTAATCGTTTCATTTGGAATTTGTATGCCCATGTGGTAGCATAAGATTCGTTTTGTTCGTTTGTTTATTTATATTTTTAACGTTAAACAATATAATTAAGAGTAAAATTACGTAATTCCTCCAATCTATGTAAAAACGATGTCAGTGTTAATAAATATGTTTCAATTATTTTTCTGTTAAATAAATGACTTGAGCACAATATCTAGCAGTTGAGTAAGTAATCGCGGGCGAAGCCGCGGGCACCTGCTAGTAAAGAAATATATGGTAGACACATAAATATTAACAAAATTTGCTAGCCATAACCTCTTTACCACCCCTCAGGTACTGAGGAGGTTGAAATTCACGGCATTATGGATTCCTTTCACATTCGTGACATCTCTGGAAAGGTACAGGTCTCTGTGTCTTGTGCAGTGTTTCTCATTTATTAGATTCCAAGTCAAAGACTGAGTTAACAGTTCACAGGATCACAACTCTGGGCGTGTCTTTTCATCACAAACTGCTGTGTATATAGAGAATTAAAGGAACCTTAAATTAATACTGTATCAACCCTACATCTCCTTGGAATACTGCATGACATAGGCTATAGGCGTTTAGTAGGTCAAATCATTGAAGGTTGAGAATGGATAAATATATTTTTCTAAATATTTATTTATTTCTTCTGACTGGAAGTATAGGAGACCTTTCGGGTTCAGAAAATAGACAATTTTCATTTAAAGAGAAGAAACATGATAGAATTATCTAATTAATCTGATCTGAAAAAATAAATGTAGATGGACTGAAGGGTGGCCGAATACACCTCGAAGCCGGATTTATGATTTACGTTTTCGTTCGCAAGTTACGAGTGAAAAACTGGTAGAAAACTTTTTTTTCAGTATCGAAGCAGGTAGCTTTGTCTTCTTTTGTTAAACATTGATCGATTTGGAAGAAACTCACCATGCAGGGGTTTTCTAGGCCAGGGAACTCGAATCTGAGGTTGTTTACCCCAAGCTGCGCTTTCTAATCGTGGAATGCATTTCGAAGCCGGATTTTTAGCTCTTTCATTAATCTATTAGTCGTTTAGTTTAGACCTATGAATGTTTCACATGCAATTGTTAATAAATAGGCCTATGTTTTAATTATTTTGCTTTTAATTTTTAATTACCTACCGTGGAAGAAGCCACGGGGACCTGCTAGTATAATACAAAATTAACACTCGAAGCTTAAAGTTAGCAGATCAGACGATCCGTTATACGATCCCAGTGATTTTCATCTTTTCCTACCCCTCGGGAAATGACAGAGAATGACAGAGAAACGGAGGTAGTTGTCACACAATGGTTCAGATCCCAGGAGGCAGACTTCTACAACACATGTGTTCAAAAGCTGTTCCCATGGTATGACAAATGTCTCAGATCCGGTAGTGAATATGTTGCAAAATAACTGAACACTTGCTGTACCTATTGCAGTAAATATTTCCATGAAATTATGTTTTGATTTTGTAAACGGCCCTTGGGAAACTTACTTTGTGGATGGCCCTCGTATAAAGTTGGCTCGTCACGAGTGATCTCCAATTAGTTCGGATAATTGTACTGTACTTCAAAATACTTTCTCTCGTCAACAAGTTCATGGAAATCGCACAAGAGCTAAGGAAATTATCATGCGATTGGTTTGCGGTCTTGCAAAGAGCTAGGCAGCCTAGAGTAAGTCCTCAATAGTAGTTGTTGTACAATATCTGTTAATGGCTGGGCAATGGAACTGACCGCAATAATACTGTACATTTCAGGTAGTGCAACGCCATCTGGATTATACGTAATTGATATTCTCTTCACCTCAGAGCAAAACCGATACTGGGAGAGGGGGTCAACAGTATTTTGCAGGATAACATCAGCGTCAACCAGACTGTTGCAGCATTGGCTCTATGATTATGACTATAGAAAGAGAGATATAATGAAAATAAAGTTTAGAGAGACAGTGGGCTCTAAATTTGCAATCAATGGAAAAACAAAAACACTAGAATGGCTGGCTTCCATAAATAATAATGACAGGTAAACTGATGTAAGAAAGTGCCAGAATGTTTTTGTTTAACCAGTGATAATTGCAATATGATGATATGCAGAAAATAAGTTATTTTTGTTACCGATTTTCGAGTTAAGCTGCAGATCGATTCATTAAGAAGGGCTTACGGAAGAACAAAGGTCTAGTTCAATAAGCATATGCGAAGGAATATGTGGGTAGTGTTATTTGTCAAAGCTATCTGTATTGCAACCTCCAAAGCAGTATATGAACACTGTAAAACAATATGTTGTCGTGAGAACTGATTTGCATTCGATAAATTCTTTCTAATATAATACCATACATTAGGCACAAAATTGGACATTACTTCGGTATCGGTCCATCGATTCCGTCCAAAATATGTAGGCTTCTTCCCCTAGAGGTTGTAAAAGAGTACACCAAGTTTCATAAAAATACGATAACGCGTATTAGAGTTATCGCGCTTACAGACATATGGACTAACAGACAGATATTTTCTCGTCCACCACACTATCTCAGAAAGTACCATTCTGGCAATTAATAAACATAATACGTGGATAAAAATCCTCACATTTTACAAAAAACATTACTGTATTAGTCTTATACCCCTACTTTAAACAACTGTTCGAAATGACGCATTTATGTCGTTAGCAGTGAAAAGTTTAATACTACGGAAGTAAAATATCAACGCAGATATAACAAGAACACTGCTCGTCCTTTGTATAAATAAAGTTTATAACAAAACGGTGAAAATCAGTGAAAAATTCATGGTTGTAAATCTAAATTATTTCATGTTTTGGGGGAATAAAGGTTTTAATGATTATAAAACATACATGTTTAGTGCGTTCGAAAGTCGCTGTCCAGTAAAGCTCTATCTCTATATATATAAAAGGCTTTGTCCTGACTGACTGAATGAATGACTGACTGAATGACAGGAATCAACGTACAGCCTAAACTATAACAGGTAGAGACTTGGAATTTTGACAGTACCTTCGTTTTATAATGTAGGTGCTCACTAAGAAAGGATTTTGAAAAATTCTGATTCTAAATGCCAAAAATTAAATGTTTTTGAAAATACTTAATCCCTTTTTACATAGAATTATCAATTCCAAATCACAGAATATATTGTTGCACAAATGGTATCAGGTGGGCTTGGAAGAAACAATTGAAATGCACTTTTGACAAATAAGAGAAGTTATCAAAATAATTCATGTTATAAATAAATATTACAGAATGAAATCCACTAAAATAATGGAATCACATAACTTTCTCTACCCTGGACATAGAGAAAACAAAACGAGGTATGGTAATGTGTATATTATTATATTATATCGCAGGTTTTTGGAGAGAAAAGAATGAAAGTGATAATGCTTTATGGTAACATAAGAGTGGGAAATTTCCCGCCTCGATATTACAATTTTATGTTACAGGAATTTCTGTTTCTTCTTATTTAAACCTCTACCAGGCTTGCTGTGCACTGTACAAGCGATGGGATGCAACATTCTAGATCCTCTATGAGCCATAAAAAACTATATCAAGCGTTTTCTGAGGGAATAGTTTGAGTGTAATAAGTCGTTCTTCCTATTTCAAATTATAAATGCCTATATAAGGACCTAGAATTTAAAATTTAAAATCCTTCATAAGCTAATTTCCAATTACAAAATACAAAACCCGGGCGACGCCGGGTCTTTTAAGCTAGTTATATATATAAGAGGCTTTGTCCTGACTGACTTAATGACAGAGAATCAAAGCAGAGCCTAAACTATAATAGGTAGGGACTTGGAATTTTGACAGAACCTTCGTTTCATAATGTAAGTGCTCACTAAGAAACGATTTTGCAAAATTTTGATTTTAAATGCCAAAAATTAAATGTTTTTGGGAATACTTAAACCCTTTTTACACAGAATTATCAAATCCAAATCACAGTTCCCATGACAACAGTGTATTGTTGGCATTGGTCTCAGATGGGTTTGGAAATAAATGAAATGGCAGTTTAACAAATTAGAGAAGCTATCAACATAATTCATGTTATAAAAGAATGAAATTAATATTAATGTTAATATTAAAGAATTAAATCCACGAAAATAATGCAGTCACATAACTTTCTCTACCTTGGACACAGAGAAAACAAAACGAGGTATGGTAATGTGTATATTTTTATGTCACAAGGTTTTAGGGAGAGAAGTATGAAAGTGATATCGCATTTCTGTTTAATTTCATCCCCAAAACGGTTTTATGGTAACTTGAATGTGAGAAATAAATATTCCGTAAAGACAATACAATTTTATGTTACCGGAATTTCTGTTTCTTCTTATTTCAACCCCTACCAGGTTTGGTCTATATAAGCGATGGGATGCAAAATTCTACATTCTCTATGAGCCATAAAAAGCTATATCAAATGTTTTCTGAGGGAATAGTTTGAGTGTGATAAGTCATTCTTCCTCATTTCAAATTCTAAATACCTATAAAAGGAACTAGAATTTAAAAATCGAAAGTCCTTCATAAGTTAATTTCCTATTAAAAAATTTAAAAAAACCCGGGCGACGCCGGGCCTTTTAAGCTAGTATCATATATTGGAAATGCCATTCACATGCGGATATACAGACCTGAGCAGCTTAATTTTATGTATTCACTCTTTTTTGACGATGTCACACAGTTACGTTTGTGATATGTTTGCATAAGTCGCAAAGTGTTGTCAGTTGGCTGCGCCATCTCAGTTATGCACAGCGAATTTCCAAACGCACGGTAATTATAGTATTTAGGCCTATGTGAACTAATATTTAAAAAAAGCATACGTTTACAACTTTGTTAAATGAAATAACTAGGAATTTAGATCTTGCATTGAGAAGTTAATGGTTGTATTTAGTTCATATTCCTCTATTCAGATATAAATTACGTGTCAAAGCTCGGTAATATGCTGTAATACTTCATGCACAGGCAATTGACAGGTATAGAGCAATAATTAGTGACTTCATAGTTATTTCGAATCTAAGACTTTGTGTTCAAAGAGAAAGTTAAGTTATGAATAGGTGTGCTATAAGTTAGAGTTGTAAGATGCTTGAATAGTATATAAAGTTCAGATATGAATCGAAGTGAACGGAAAGCCTTTGACTAACATCGTGAAATCATCAAAACATACGCAAGACTTTGGAGTAATCTCAAGTGGAATACCGGTTTCTATGATGTTTGTACACTTCACTCAATGCTATTCATAATTTCAGTTTCCTACAGAACCAAGTTGACGTCTGTCAATGGATTCATGTATAACTGGTGACATGTGTAACTGTAAAAGATGTTTTTAAGGGATGACAGAAGTGTTGATTTAGCTTTTTTTGTAAAAAAAAAAGAGTGCGTAGAACGCCACGCGACAGAGGTAAAACTTTATTTAATTTTTTAATTTTTTCAATTTTTGATTATTGGATTTTTTCAATTTTGCATTATTGGACTTTTTAATATTGGGTTTTTGGCCTTTTTTAATTTTTAATTTTTAATTTTGGACTTTAATTTTCGATCTTTGAATTGTTTATATTTTTATTTTTTAAATTTTTTATTTTTTTTATTTTTAAATTTTTGATTTTATTATTTATTAAATTTTGGATTTTTGGATGTTATAATTTTTAATTTTGTTTTTTTTCAAATTTTGGAAATTTGTATTTTAAATTTTGGATTTTTAATTTTTTTAATTTTGTATTTTTGTATTTTTTAAATTTTTTATTTTTTAAATTTTGGATATTTGGATTTTTAATTTTGGTAATGTTGAGAGTGAAATAGAGGAATACATATAATTATATCGAACGGAAGAAGGAAATCATTTGAATAAAATAAATTTTGGAAATTTGTATTTTTAAATTTTGGATTTGCGCGGTAATGAACCTCCGGGTTCCATAAAATAGATAATATACCTATGGATTGCTTAGGAATTGTCTATTGCCATTGAGGAAGTAATGTCTGAAAAATTTCCTTTGATTACTCCTAATCATTGAGTTGATTGTTTTCTGTGCAGTCCGCTTCGAAACAGTCTACTCAATTTTGAGTGTGACACTATTTCGTGACGGTTTCAGTGTGACATTTATTTCGTGACGGTTTTAGTGTGACATTTATTTCGTGACGGTTTCAGTGTGACCGTGACGGTTTTAGCGTGACACAAGTTTCCGATTTACCCCCTACCGCGAAAAAATAAGTTTTACTTAAAAAAAAGATGCAATTTTTTAACTTTAGTGTAAAAAAAAAATCATACCATAAAGTATAGGCCTAAAGAAAAAGGTTGTGCCGTTTGGGAGCATGGATCGGGTGCTATTGAACCATTTTTAAACGTCCTTGAGCTTTAAACTGCCAGTGTTTGCACCCTTAATCGACTGTTTTCTTAGTTTCAATTTGCATGTCATTTTTCCACATTTGAAATCTATCTTCTCCCACAAAAATAGAGATACAGCTATTCCATTTTCCCAATGTACAATGCGATTTGTGTAATAAAATTATTACTAATAAGATTTTTTGTAAATGTCTTAATTATTTTAAAATGCATTTGGTAGAAACATAGCAGTTTTTTGTAAACATTTAATTTTTATGGGTAAAATATTTAAAGCAAAAAGTATAATGTAATATCCAACGGTATATTTCTAAAGCAAGCATCGGAGAATATCACATTTAATAAAATAAGGTAAACTGATATAACAAAGTGCCAGAATGCTTTGTTTAATCAGTGATAATTCCAATTACGATATGCAGAAAATAAGCTATTTTTGTTATCGATTTCCGAGTTAAGCTCCAGATCGATTCATTAAGCAGAGCTCACGGAAGTACAAATGTCTAAATTTTCATAAGCATATGTGAAGGAATATGTGGGTAGTGTTATTTGTCATAGATAACTGTAGTGATACTTCCAAAACCGTATATGAACACTGTAAAACAATATGTTGTCATGAGAACTGATTTGCATTTGATAAAGCCTTTCTAATATATTACCATAAAATAGGCACTAAATTGGGCATTACTCCGGTATCGGTTAACCGATTTGGTAGGCTTCTTCCCATGGACGTTATAAATGCGTATACCAAGTTTCATGAAAATCCAATAAAGTGTATTTGAGTTATCGCGCTTACAGACACACGGACGAGCAGACGGACGGACAGACATACCTTTTCCCGTCCACCATACTATCTCAGAAAGTACCAATCTGGCACTTAATAAATCAGGATTTTACTAATCTACATAATATGGCGTAATCATTCGAAGGTACAGAGAAAATAAGCAAACTGTAGTGTGGGCAAATACTCATGCTCGACTTTTTTACGTACAGACTTCTCACAAATTAAGTCGTGTTTAAAACTACTTCATAAGTCCATGTTAATTTGAAACCTAAAACAGGCCCATCATGTGAGAGGAAACTGGTAGGATCACTTCTGTGTTTGTACGAGCACAATGGGGGTTAACCCCTCTCTGGAGCCAGAAACAGGGAAAGATCAAAGCATCGGGAAGTCTCGACTTGCGGAAATTTGATTGGCGGCGACCTGAGAAACGAGCAAACTTCGTCACCTTCTCTGCCACTCTTCAGTAGCGTTATAAAAAGGCGTTGCAAAGTACTCCAAACCCTCTGCCTGATGCAGTTGTAAGCATAGGTGAATTTATCGTAGTTAATGTAACGAGAGACCCGGATTTCATCGATAAATTTACCAACAACGAAGTTTCGAGGGAATTTATTTTTAGGGAATCCGGTTGCCGACTGTAGCTAATTATGTACCAAGTACGCAAAATAACGCTTTAGCGGACGAATCTAGTATAGAGCATTACTTTAATGCTCTGAGGTGTAGCAGTGAAATGTTATTTACGAAGGAAGACCACGAACGTCACAAGCAAGCACGAAGTTAACAAAACTAGCTAGCGCTCCTATAAGCCTTTAATTTCTTATAACGGTACCGTACCTCGTACGACTTTTGCGTTATTTTTAATCTCAAATGTTAAAAAGAAAATTATTTCAATTCAATTGTGTCTAAAATAGCAATAAAAAACTCTTTGGTAACTTTGTATTAGCGGAATTCAGGCTCTTTTGGTTGGCAACATGTTATGTGAAACCAATCTCTCTTTGAAACAGTTGAACATCGCAGAAACATTTGCCTAAGAGATTGATCTATTTGCAAAGAAATGTATATCTTCTCTCTTGAAGTTATAGAAAAATCAAATAACGAACTAATCCTTAACTTAGCTATGATAACGAATTGCATACTTTGAATGAAAGGGGAGAAATAAAAGTCTGAAGTAACGTTTCGAGCGAATCTAAAATATGTTGTATTGGCTTCCGTTTGCGATTTATTAAAAACATTTAACTGTCGGTACCTGTCTAGTTTATGGAAGAAAACTTTATCGCCGAAATAGTTATTGAGGTTAGGCCTATTTTGAATTGTAAATGATTAATAGGCACACGGCAATAGTAGTAGTAGACATAATATTATTAAAACTGCAGCTTCATGACCTGTAACTCGTCACCGGATACAGTAAGGGTAATTAAATCACGGAGGATGAAATGGGCTGGACATGTTGCGCGCATGGGGAGGAAAGACATATCTAAAAAATATTGTTTGGGAGACCCGAAGGGAAAAGTCCACTTGGAAGACCAAGACGTAGGTGGGAGGACAATATTAGGATAGATTTAAGAGAAGTGGGATTTGAGAGGGATAGTTCGGGAAGAACATAATTTGAGAGCATTCGAAAACAGGAGGCTCAGGAAAATATTTGGACCTAAGAGAGATGAAAATGGGGACTGGAGAAAACTGCACAACAACGAGCTTCATAACCTGTACTCTTCAGCGAATATAGTAAGGGTAATTAAATCACGGAGGGTGAAATGGGCTGGACATGTTGCGCGCATGAGGGAGGAAAGACACATACCAAAAGTATTGACTAGAAGACCCGAAGGGAAAAGTCCAGTTGGAACACCTAGACGTAAGTGGGAGGACAATATTAGGATAAATTTAAGGGAAGTAGTATTTGAGAGGGATGGTTGGATGGAGTTAGCACAGTTGAATGGCAAGCTCGGGTAAGCGCGGCAATGAACCCTCGGGTTCAATAAAATATATAATATTCCTTTAACTTGCTTAGGAATTGCCTATTGCCATTGAGTAAGTAGGGCATATTATTGCTTATAGTGGGTGAAATAAAGGACATGGATAATTACTTATTTGTATGAAAGGAAAGTGACATCTGGCGATATCCTCAATAATCTCTGTAACATGCTAGCACCTTTCTCTTTACCCTTAACGGGTAACTTTATATAGACGGAGAGAATTCTGTTAAAGAATGTTTACGATTCAAAATAACATAAATTAATTGCAATGCCAGGACGAGTCTGGCAATGCCAACCGTTTAAATTGTCCACATATCCATTTTTAAACTATGAATAGATCTACTTTGCCGTAAATAACAAATGCACTGGTTATACAATTGACCTCCTGTGGTGGCTATTCTTTACAAAATTTTCGCTTTTTTGGTAGTAAAAAATGATATCGATATGGGAACTTTACATATGTGATGGTATGTATGGATGTGTGTTGAAAAGGTAGTCAGCTGCATTTGAATCCGTTTGAGAGGCTTCAGGATCGTTCAGTCGTAATGCTGTATTATTTCGCCATACTCGTAGACATTCCATGCAGAAGTGACGGCATAACAATAGAGTGCTGGAGTATACATTCATGTATCATTTTGGACATCAACAAATTTCTCTTTCCTCTTCTGGCATAGATTTATCGGATCAGTACAACGTGTACAATATATTTGTTACCTTTCAATTCGTTTTCAATCTATCTTCCCTCCAAGCTCTATTGAGAATCATGATTGATCATTTTTAGCAGGAAAAATGAGGGATTGTTTAGAATTAGTGTTTTTAGCATCGTAGAATCTACGTTCATTGCACTAAAAATTGCTAGCAGACCTCTCAACAGAAGATCCCGTGGCCTAAAAAATATTTAAGATTTTATTTTCATAAGTTATTAGCAGGTGCTCGCGGCTTCGCCCAGGACAGGCAGGCCTACAGGCTGAGGTAGATTTCGAAGTGCTTTGGTTTAATTTATTGTCGCGGCGCAGCGCTCTTCTTTAGCCTTGGCAAGACAAACCCGCAATAATAATTGCAAAAAAGAGGAAAGAGCACTTTTTCAAACATTCAAATCTCGCCTTATATGAGAGCTATCGAGAAACTAGTTATTGACTTGTACTCATCAAGAGCTTTTCAACGATGCCCCACAAGACATGGTTTCAAAAATTTCGAATTCCCATCCCTCCACCCCCACCCTCACTCATACCCCCAAAACCCCCGAATCGTTGGTGTCACTGTGAACTCCATAGGGAGTACTCTAATTTATTCAAACAAAGTTTCCCTGTATACTTCATAGGGGCCGAGATATAAAGTATTCAAAATTTCAACCCCCTCCCCCGACCCCCTTTGGGCCAATTTTGCTCATTAACGAACTTGTACGAACTATTGCGCCTAGAAATAATATAATTAAATTTGGTTCAAATACCTTCAAAATTACGGCCTCTAGCGTGTAAAGATATATATATATATATATATATCACAATTTTTTTTTAACGGGTGGTGGTTTCGTACTCAGGGAAGCATGAAACGTAAGGATATGAAAGAATTTTTCGAAAGTCATGACATTGTATCGATCGCAATAGGTAGATTTTCTTCAAAATATGCTCCTAATAGATTTATAATCGCTCTATTCTGAAGTAATTTTATTGTTTGCAACTCCGTTCTATGAAAAAGACTACAGATAAATATCATGTAAACTATGTGAGACTGGATTGATATTTTTAGAAAGGTACATACTTAGGGCTAAGAATTTGATGACCTAAAATGCCTGAAAAACACCCGCTATTGCTGGAGTTAAATAAAATTGTAATTTAGCTCCTTGCCCCTGCGACAACTTCTCTGACATCCGTGTAGTGCGTGTAGTCTAAACAGCTTCACCAGGCGTTAAAATCTGAAATTTTCTTCCTATTAAGCAGAACTCCACTCCAGTTGGACTAAGCAGGTTAATCCAAACTGCTCTAGTGTTTTGTACTCTTAAGCAGGGTTCAGATGGACCTCAGTTTTCCTATTTAATTTCCTCGCTTGTGTACGTCACGTAGTGAAAATATAGTGATTTTTAAATTATTGAAATTGTTATGAATTGATTTTCAGATAATTCTTCCTAACATTTCAAAGAAACGTTTTAGTCTGTAGTAGTCTATAAGCATCTCGTGTACATAACTAAACTCCGTGGCGCTATTTCCCTGAAGGGACTAGGCCTACCATCCGATCGCTACGTCATCTTCCGACGACCGATGGCAGGATTGGGGGCATGTGGTCAGCATGCCGATACCCACGGCGGTTAATGGTGATTTCCGTGACCGGAGCCGCTACTTCTCTATCAAGCAGCTCCTCACGAGGCTGAGTGCACCCCGTTCCAGACCTCCCTACCTTAGAAAAATCCGAGGAGGTACCGAGACCACGCAGGCGGTGACCTCGTGTACATAACTTAAATTATATCTTAGAGCTTATACTCGAGAAAATGGTAAAACCTTAATTTCTCATTATTAGGGCTCGGAATTTGATGACCTAAAAATGCCTCAAAAAGATCCATAAAGTGGTCTTAAATTTATGAAACTATGACATGAAAAGTTGAAAATATGACTTAATATTTCTGAATATGTGTTTTAAAACGTTAATTATGTAGTTTAGTTGTATAATAATAAATAATTTGATGATCTAAAATGCCTGAAAAATGACTTATAAAGTGACCTTAAATTTATGAAATTACGACATGAAAAGTTAAAAAAAAAGTCTTAATATTTATAAATATGTATTTTAAAATGTTAATATCTATAAAATATTGACTGGAAAACCCGAAGGGAAAAAACCACTTGGAAGACCTAGATGTAGGTGGGAGGACAATATTCCCTTAAGGAAGTAGGATTTGCGATGGATGGTTGGATAGAGTTAGCACAGAATAGGGTTAAAGGGCGGGCTGATAACATTCCTTTAGCGCGCTGAGGAATTGTCTATTGCCATTGAGTGAGTCAGTAACAATATTCTAGTTTCTATATTCAAACTTACTATATATTCCCCCTCTCGATGCTGTCCTTTCTACTCCAAGCTTCCTCCACATAATATAAATAAATTAGACTAGTTTTAAAAAGTGTCGATATTCGATACCTGTAATGGAACTAAATATATAGTGAGATAAAAGCTGCGACTTTCGTTTCAAATTAGTCTTGCACTCGCAGAGTGTCTTCATGTATCAGCTATTATTAAGTCTGTATCTTATTCCATTCTTCACTGTTACCTGTCTCGACTAGATATGATGCTTTGTATGGTGGAAGTATTGTCCCATAAATTTGCAGACAGTATTTCATTGCGAAGTTTGCTGTCAAGAATAAGAGAAACTCGGTGTTTCGTATGCATGCATTATCAAAGCACTGACTGAAAACTTGAAAATGTCTTTATACAGATATGCTCAAACTGTATGTGAAAAGCAAAGGGCATTTAACTACAGACATTTTTAGCATTCTTCATGATCTAAACGAGTGTTTTACTTACGCCGAATTATATGATATTACCAAGGTAGGAAATCAATCTACCGAGCGAGGTGGCCGAGATGGTAACGTCTTGGACTCACATTCGTGAGGTCTCAGGATCAAATCCCATAACCGGCCAATTCTAATGGGTTTTTTCATGGTTTCCCAGTCGTTAAGGCAAATGCCGAATTGAATATTTACATACAATGAATCATCCTCACCGTTTCATCCTGTATCATATCCATTTAAATTAATATCAGTTGAAATTTATTCCAATGAAAATACACCAATAATAGAAATAATTGACAAGCAATAGTTCCATGGCCTACCCTACCGTATAGACACAGATCCGAAACTCCTGATATGGTCTATTAGCTAAAAGGAGTATAAACATAGCTGATTTTTTTTAAAATCGGGAGAAAAAAATCCTGCAAATGTTGGCAAGTGTATAGAAAGCTAACACTGAAAAAATCTACTGCATGTATCAAGTACGCAAAGTAAAGCTAAATTCCACCGTTGTTACATCTGCCCTTACGGGCTTTCCGCAAAAAATGAAATCTATTAACATTCGCTTTAAATATAGATATTAAATCAAAACATAGCACGCGAATTCATAGTGATTCACAAGCTGCTCTCCACTCCATTAACAACAGAAATTATCTGAATCCGATCTCGGCTGAAATTGGAAATTCTACCCAAGGGCATGGAAACCATATATGTACCATCTATGTATGGGTACGCGGGCACATTGGAACAGTGGGAAATGGGCGTGCAGACCAGTTAGCAAAATAAGAAGCAGCCTCTCATCAGAATTACTTATACTCAAAAAGTTCTGTATCATATGTTAAAAGCCAGATCAGGAATCTCATCATCAGTCGTTGGAATGACGAATGGGTACAAAGTACTAATGGTGCATTAACTAAGGAACTGTCTTTCCCCACTGTGTACAAAAAGTTACAGGCTAAACATTTCTCACCAAATTTTATTTTAACACCATATCTAACAGGCCATGGAAAGTTTGGTAGTTATTTTACAAGATTCAACTTTATAACAGACGGAAACCACGTGCGCAGATGTCAGCTGTCAATAGAAACTGTGAAACACGTCTTATTTGACTGTCCATTATTCGAAAGAAGGAGGTTTAATCTTAAATTGCATGCTTCTCAGTGTGAGAAAACATTTTCCCATTCATGTCTCCATTTATTCTTCAAAGTCAGCTGTTTTAGAGAATTTATCAGTTTTAAAACGTACATTCACGATCAACTATAGTTAATTATTTATTTAATGTTTGAATTTATATAATTATTATTAAGATTAGTCTGTAAACTACAACCCTAACGTGCCTCTGTGGCGAAATAGGGTTTCCATCCCAGGAGATTAAATAATAATAAATATAGATATTAACTTTTATAAGGGACAAACTATGAATAAGATGAAGGGACTTACATCTGACATCCAGCCGGACGTCTATCTGCTGAGACTTGGTGGGATAAGACTCGTGCAGTGCCACGCACTTGAGCATCTTCCCGTGCTGATCTTTGCTGAAGTTTATCTCTAGAACTGACATCGCCACCCACGTTCTGGGGTTGTCCATCTCTGTGTTGTTGCTCTGGTTCGCATTGTTCGTCACCTCTTCATTATCTGAAAACACAAGAACAACCAAAATTACTTAAGACCGACTCAGTACCGGTACCAAACAGGTTTTGGTTAGTTTCCTTTGCGAGAGTCTCAACACAATTCTACTTGCTAATGTGTTTTATTTAGTAGAAAATTGCAAACGCACACCGCCTAGATACAGGAGAAAACAAAAGAGAAACTATTATTGCAATAATTAAATTCCAGGTCCAGCCCTAACTCCTTAGCATTACAGTTTTAATTTTTACTACACGAAACATCGTTAGGTGCAAGGATTATAATTAGGCCCGAAATTTTTCATATGTATAAGAATACAGCCTGTAATTCTCTTACCTTAAAATACATAATTCATGAAAACAACATATAATTGACGGTCATCTTATCTGGGTAAACAGGTTGACCAACGCGACAAACCTCACGGGATAATGGCACATTTTCGAAACAAGTGAATTCGGTATGCCCTACAAAACTAATATCACTGTTCATAACCTAACCTACCTAGCTACCTAACCTAACCAACCTAACCTAACTGCCACTAAAATAGAATCTACCTGCCACAACTTACCTTAATGAAAGGAGAACAGCTGGTCATCTTGCTTCGCAGTTCACTCAGAACCATAATATGGCTGGCGTGTTTTATGCTTAGTAAAAACGAACTGATTGAAATGGGTAAAAATACAAGATCAAATTCTAAAAACTACTAATTTCACCCCTTAATCAATTTCTTGAACAAAAGTAAATACATTTAATGAAGTTTCCAGTTCCAGGAAGGAAAATTGCAATAGTGCTGTACCTTAAATTTCCCATTCCAGGAAGAGTTTCACTATGGCACATAACGAAATGCCCACTATTCAGTATATGACACTCTCCCAGAATATGCCAGAGCTAGAAGCACCGAAAGCTTGGACTAACCAAACTCCTTCATCCGGTTCGAATCCCGAGATACCATCATAAACATTCCTTTATTGCGCCATTGAACTTCGTCGGAAAATATTACAAGTTATGGGACAGGTCAATATTAATTACAAATAGCCATCGTAGCTAAGGCGTGGAGCCATGGTGAAGGAGGCTGTGAGTTCGAGTCCCATCTCGGGCATAGGTGTTCCTTGTGTAAAGGAAAACAAAACGGTGCGGTAAACAAGACAAACAATTAAGGAAAATTGGCCTATGGCCGACTAAATCATAAAAAAGAATAAACAATAACAAATTATTACATTAATTTACAAGAAAAATACAAACTTTATCATTTACAATTTTTTTAAATAGTTGTAGTTATTTTTGAAATTTGTACTTTTTCTGCTTCACTTCACTTGTATTTGTATTTGTAAAAATAAAATATATATAAACATATATTATATTTAGATTATTCCTACAAGAAACATGTGCTAATATATGGATTCTACAGGTTTTGAATAACAAGATGACGTGAAATATGACCTTTTTACGTAAAGAAACGCAGAAGAAAACAGATCCAGATAATATGTAAACCCCTAAGACTTATTCGGTGATGGCCTACAAAAAAATAGGCCTATAATATAGAGCTGTATTATCAGTATGTGACTTACCTAAAAACCACTTTAGTCTGGCAGGGGGATTGCCATAGCGACTGACACATTTAACAGAGGCCCTCTCTCCTGCCTTGGCCGTCACGTTGTGCCCCGGCAAGACCTGACTTGTGTTGTACTCCACTCGCGGCCGCTGAGGCGCCACTGAAACACAAAACATTAAAATTATCAGTCAAAAGGTTGTTTAAACTTATAATTAAAAGCGAAATATAAAGAAATGACGAGAGAAATTCCTTATGTTAGACATTAGAGCAAGTCGACGCTTCTGGTATGTTTTTCTTTAATCGCCTGATGCTATGGCATTCTGCACACTCTATGTGTTTTCTTTTTTATAAACACGAAAAACAGTTGTGTTGTTCTAGAACATATGTTCTTTAGAAAATAATGTAAGCACCTCATGTACAGATAGAGAAAAAAAGTGGACCGACTCTTGAAGCTGAATATAATATAATATGTGTTAGTATTTTATAATAATACTAGCTGACCCATCAATGCTTCGCATTGTTAGATTTATGTATATATAGGTTAAGTGAACACAATTTAAAGTCGATTCGATGTACTTCTATAAATCATCAGCCGTCCAGCCAACACGGTGCACGTATTTATATTCCACATAACTTACTCCTTCACCCGTAGTTTACTCTGATTATGTCTTAAAAAATTTAATCTTTCTGTTTCAATTTTGGCAAACATACAGTAAATAGTTGGGCGTAGGGGATGCGTTCGCTTGTCTCACGCAGCGGGCTCCGATTCGAATACTGGTCGGGATAAGTTACCTAGGTAGAGCTTTTCCCGGGATTTTTCCTCACCTGTGAGACAAATGTCTGGTAACTTTAGGCTCTGGGAACTTTAGGCCCTAGTGGTCTCCGGATATCATCTGGCAGCCATTATCATCCTCATCCCATCCTCGCCTTGTTCAGAGTGAGTGTGTGAATGATGTATCTCGTCCTATATGTTTGTGTTGTCTCAGAGGTGGCCCCGGCTTTTGGCTGATCACTCATCCGGGAGACCCTCCATGTCCTTGTCTGGTCAAGAAAGTATGTATGTGAGCCATAGATAATCCCTCTCCCGACAGGTCGCGGCCCTGTAAGGCCCGGGCAACATGGGTCGCTTAAATGACCCCAAAAGTTTGGGTAAAAACTAAGGTAAAAGATAGATAGATAATATGGTAAATAGAAATTAATCAGGAAATTATATCTATTGATATTGTATGAACTACCTCGGGGTAAAGGCGGCCGGTGCGTAAGGCTGACCACCTTACCACCTTCACGTACCGACTGTCTAAAAATCCGGGAGCCTCAACTTCTTGCAACCCTCTGGGCCTCCATGGCCTGTAATAGGGAACACTTTACTTACTATCTTTTGCATTTCAGTCCTAGGCTAACTATAAGAAAATAGTTGAACTCTTAGGGCCCGTATGACGACCTCCAGATATCGTATTTATCTACCAGATAGAGAACCTATCTGGAAGTTGGCCAAGAATTTCGTATTATAGTCTCCTGACAAAGTCTGTTTGGGAAGACAACTTCCAGATAAGCTAGCAGCAGGATGGAGTGGCTGACAAAGTACTGACTCCTAGTTAAGGGATCTTGGTTGAAACAAGATGGCGCAAGCCGAAAGCTTCCTAGCCATCTGAATTTTAGAGCTGATGCCGGAAGATTTAATTTACATAAAATTGTCATTTTATGCTCACATATGAATGAAATAGAATTGAACAAATAGATTAATGCACTTAAAACGATATGTTGTTATGTAATTTAATTGTACAAATACAAATCCGAGCTGCCGCACCTAGCGGAGGACTGCCAAACTACAACAAACACACCTCTCTGCTCAGCGATGTAAGGACCATTTTACAAATTTTTACTGCGTTCTTGCCGGTAGCAGATCAACGGTGGTATTACACGACATCTTCCAGTTAAGCTATCTGGAAGTCACGTATCTGGAGGATTTGTCAGCATGTGGTAATACAGGCCCTTAAGAATACAACCCAGGACCTTCTAAATTCACTTCATGTCAAAAAAATAGTTGATAATCATTTATAGAAATTCTATTGATAGCCTTTCTCATAATTTTATATCCATTAGGTCTACATGAAATCCCAGTGTCATGCAAAGCCACCTGTGTAGTTTAAAAAAATAATGTTGTCATGGGGATTGTATGCATGCAGTATGAATTCCTTTTGGTGAATTTCATACCTTTACAACCCTATTTTGGCCTTTATAGGCCCTTAGAGGCCAAAGATTTTGAAATCCTTTCTTAGTGCGCATCTAGAGCCTAGTAGCAATATGTGTACCAAGTTTCACGTTCCTAGGCTTTATGGTTTTTGAGAAACTGTGATCAGTCAGTGAGTGAGTGAGTGAGTGGGTTTTGGCTTTTATATATAGAGATTAATAATTTATATATTCAATTACAAAACAATACGATTAGAAACCATATTCTGGGTTTCAAACTGGGCTAAGTCAACAGTCGACACTAGAACAAATTTCAATACATTCCCTGCTGTCCGACTACTTATATATTTCAGTCGGTCCGCTTTTTTCCCCCTACCTGTACACAATTAAAACCAAACTCGTTAGAGTCGTTTTCGAGAAAATCGTGAAAAATGAAAATTTCATGTAAAGTCCACTTATAAATAAGAGGAAGTCGTCGTCAGTCTTTATGAAACATCCTCAGATGGTACATAATCCGAATACAAAATTTCGTTTTCATACGATTTTGCGCTCTGGAGCTAGGCTGTTCACAGGCACACACACACATATACACAAACATTTTTCTGAAAATAGTATTTTTGGATTCAAGAGACCTCATAAAAAGTATTTGTGTTAAAAATTCAACTTGGAATTTCGGGGTCCAACACAATACTTCCTCTACTTCCTCTGGAAGTAATCATTTCTTTCTTTCTTATTCGTAGTTTTCCTCTCCCCACCCATATATAGGCCGGGAGAGGGATTATCTACGGATCACATACACAAACTTGTTTGACCAGACAAGATCATGAAGGACCTCCCCGGATGAGTGATAAGCTCAATGCCGGGGCCACCTCCGAGAAAACACGAACACATAGGATAATAAAAAAACATTCTTACACACATTCATTCTAAACAAGGCGAGGATGGGAAGAAAAGACGAACAATCATAGCCACGTAAATTTTTCATGTAGAGAACATTCTCTTCTGCGACTGGGTATTTAAAAACTCATCCCAATAAATATATAGAAATATACAAAAATAAACAGAAACCTTTTGCTTAGCAAGTGAAGCGCTCCTATAGGACATTTCTTCAATTTATATGTTATAATCAGGAATCTTTATCTTATTCCAACTTCACCGAATCAAAATATGTATTTCAATTTACTTACAGAACACTAAACCACTATAATTTTGTACAATAGGAACCCACTGAACAAAAGATAGACTCCAGACAACAATACGGCCATAAAGCGTGCATTGCATTAACTTAAGTGTAACTTCGGGTTTTTCTGAATGCTACTTTGTCGACAAAATACAATTACAATGCCAACAAACAACAAAAGTTTTCATTCTCCTTGACCATTATTTACAAGAAGATAAAGGAACTGGAAGCTAATAGCCACTGGATCGAATCCTGTTTAATGCTTCAGAGAGCAGACCAAATGCACCGCGTTATTTCTACAGACATTTGCTCTGCTGAACAGTTTCCAAACATCAGATTGAGGAAACAAAAGAAACTAGTTCTTCAGTTCACTACTCATTCCTTTTTTAAAAGAACTTTTGACTTATCTATTTTCAGTGTGAAACTAGGTTCTTATTTCTTTTCTATTCAATTTCTCGACCGAATAAGTTGGTTAGAAGTTGTGTTCGGGGGGGTGGAAGGGAAGAAGAGTTGTTTGCAAAACATGCTACTGCTCAGTGCATACCATTGTGTTGGTTGAAGTTTCTCTTGAGGATGTGTTTGAGGTCTACAGAGAGAAAGAGAGGAAAACTTAATACTGTAGTAATGCCTGTAATAAATAGACTAGTAGAAAACATACATATTGTATACAATTTTATGTTATTTTGGATCGCAAACATCGTTTAACAGAATTCTGTCTATGTAAAGTTTCATTTCACGGACTGGGCCCGTTAAGCAGCGTTCACACTGAGGCGATAAGCGATAAGCGATTTATCGGAAGGAATTTGTTGCGGCGATATTATATTGCCAGGAAGGTTCACACAGCGAGCGATAAATCGGCAGGCCTACAGGCTGAGGTAGATTTCGATGTGCTAAATATCGCCTTATATGAGAGCTATCGAGAAGCCAGTTACTGATTTGTAGAGTACTCATCAAGCGCTTTTCAACGATACCCCATAAGACGTGGTTTCAAAAATATCGAACTTCCATCCCCCAACCAACCACCCCAACTCGTACCCCCAAAACTCCCGAATCGTTGGTGTCACTGTGAACTCCATAGGGAGTTCTCTAATTTATTCAAACAAAGTTTCCCTCTATACTTCATAGGAGCCGAGATATATATATTTCAAAATTTCTACCCCTCCCCGACCCTCCCCTGGGGCCAAATTTGGTCATTAACGAACTTGTCCGAACTATTGGGCCTAGAAATAACATATTAAAATTTTGGTTCAAATATCTTCAAAATTATGGCTGCTAGCGTGTAAAGATATATATATATATATATATCACTTTTTTTTTTGAATGGGCGGTGGTTTCGTACTTGGAGGCATGAAACGTAAAGATATGAAGGAATTTTTCGAAAGTCATGACATGGTATCGATTGCAATAGGTAGATTTTTCTTCGAAATATACCTAAAATGTGGTGGGAACACAATCTTCACTACAAAAGTTACAATATCGTAAGCAACAAATCGCTCAGGCGACCAGCATGCTGCACTTCGAGCGATATATCACTTGCAATATGTTGCGCTATCGCGTGAGTGTGAACCTTTTTTATCGCCTCCCTTTAGATTTCAAGTATCTGTCCGTGCGTGTCGCGTATCATATATCGCTCGCGATATATCGCTTATCGCTTATCGCCTGAGTGTGAACCCTGCCTTAAGATTATAGGAGATATCCCCAGATGTCACTTTCGTTCACTTCCCTTACGTTTAACTTAACTCCGTGGCACTACATCCATGGGCGTCCGCAGAAATTTTGTCAAGGGGGGGCCAATGAACAAATTACTGCCACCTCTTCCACCATTACTATGCTGCTACTACTACAATCACATTATTATTATATTATATTATATTATTATCATTATCGTCATCATCAAAATCATCATCACCATCATCCACATCCTTGATTTCCTATACAGTATATCCCTTACAATTTCACAGGTACTTTTCATATAAAATGTGACACTTTCATTGCCTTATCTTCATTACAAAAAAATGTTTAATGAATTATTCCTACATACTCATATCTAAGGTACTCAGTTGTTACATTTTTTTTTCAAACAATTCCAACTATAGTATGTGGAAACTTAAGCCTCACTTCGTATTACATGCTTATAAACGTTTAGTTTATCAATTTATGTGTAAACAACATTTCCAGAGGGGGGCAACGGTCCTACCCTGCCCCCCCCTTCCGGACGGCCATGATTCTACATCCCTGAACAAGGCGAGGATGGGCAGAAAAGACGAACAATCATAGCCACGTAGATTTTTCATGTAGACAATATTCTCTTCTTCGACTGGTTATTTGAAAACTCATCCCAATAAATAAATAGGAATATACAAAAGTAAATAGAAACCGTTTGCTTAGCAAGTGAAGCGCTCTTATAGGATATTTCTTCAATTTATCAGTCACCCGACCGCTGCGTCATCTATCACAGGCAGATGGCAGGATTGGGAGACATGTGGTCAGCATGCCGACACCCACGGTCTTTATGGTGGTTTCCATGACCGGAGCCGCTACTTCTATATCAAGTAGCTCATCAATATGAATCACGAGGCTGAGTGCACCCCGTTCCAGACCTCCCTATCTCAGAAAAATCCGAGGAGGTACCGGGGATCGAATCTGGGCCGACGGAAGTACAAATTAATAATTAATAATTTCCTTCATTTTAACTACTACAAATTCCGTTATAGCCTATCTACTACTACTATTATCGTGTACCTACAGGCATTTACTAACCAAAATAACATAAACAATCATTTCGACATTAAAAATTTGGTACATAAACTAATTACTGGCAGTTTGACAAAACACAAACGTAAGCCAACACAATATTTAGTTTCGCTTAAAACATTCCTTACGGCTTACATTTCTACACATTCATTCAAGGTCTGCAATACCTTATCATAGTGTAGGATTTTTCAATATTAGTTCATTATTTGCATTTTCTATAACTTCAAGAGAGAGATGGGCTACATTTCTTTCCTAATTAAGCAAGATTGCTGCGATGTTCAACAGTTTCAAATGGTGATTTGTTTTAAAACAAATTGTTGCCAATCAAAAAAGCCTGATTCCGCTACATAGGAAATTAAAACAAAAAAAGTTTTTTCGTTACAAGCGAACTGAAAATTGTTTTCTTTTTAAAATGTACTATTTAAAATAACATAAAATGTCGTACGATATTCGAACGTTATAAGAACTTAACAGTCACACGAATAACTTCGTGCTTGCCTATTAAGTTTTATATAACCGCCTTACATCGTAAATAAATATAACAAATAAAATTATATGAATTTAAGTTTCTCTTAGCTTCAAACCGAACTAAGATTTCAAAATTTACAATTGCATTTAAAAAAAAATGCGTGTGGCTCTGACAGCACTGAGTAGACAGTTTCTGCAATGCAGCCTATTATTCTATTTTGAAAAATGAAGTGAGAAAGATAGAGAAAATTATGTGAATATTCTATATCGTATGACTTTTTAAATAAAATAGTGGGCTTAAAAATAAAAATTAACTTTAACCTTTAAATTCATTACGTGTTCTATGAAAGTTTGCCTTCTAGAGCAGTTTTTTCCCAAATAACGAGTTAACCCTCAAACATAATGTACCCTATAGGAAACATAATAAAATGATGGGAAAGAAATTGAGGAAAAAATGTATTTTCACGTAAAATTACAAAATAATGTAACGGAAATAAACAATGAAGCTAATCATTGTCTTAACTGTTTTCTTTGCGGTCAGGCATGGATTTGTATATTGTGCGAGGAATTGGGCCATGCAACAATTTATTTTTAACTATTTTCTCTTATTGTAAAATTTGTCCAAATTTGATGAGCAGTAGTATGGAAAGGGGTTGTCCAAAAAATATGTGTTTAGTCTCATTCAATGCAGAATGTTATGCCCTACAACTTTTAATACCACCATGTTTTCGATATCATGAGTCTTTTAGGAGATATAACCGTAAGACCGCAAAACTACCCCTTTGGGGGCCACATTTTTACCCCCCACCACTTAAGCACAACTCCGCCGAGGGGGAAAACCTAGGATAGTCATATTGGGCAACAAATGAAGCCATTAAAATAATAAAACCTTTTGTAGCAATTATTTCCTATTTGGATTTTAATTCTACTGGACAATATATCCATGCTAAGTTTTCATAATCATTATACGTTTTGAGGTTTCCTTAGCCCATAAGGGATATTTAGGGAACATAAATGTCTGTCTCTCTTTATGCGTATAATATACGACCTAACTTATTGCTACGGGAACATAATATATTTCAGGAATCCTCTGACCAAAGGTTATAGGGATATTTTAAGAGAATTGTGGAAGTAACCCATTAGCATTTCTCCAATAAACAATAACAGAGAATGTACCGAAGTATGAATGGGATTTGTAATTTCCTCTCTGATGAAGTATGTGGCTATCGAATTGCTCAGATTTCTTCCGTTAAATCCGAGCGCAGATCGATGCCAAGTAACAAAGGTGTTTGAGCTTTGTGAAGGTAAATCTGAAACAATGCAACGGCGAAATAAACGTTTGAGATCTCTTCTCTCATACGAACGTCCATCTCCTTGGATAATCCTTTTCTGAAGTGAAACTTCTTTAGGCGCGCTAGGAGTAAATCGAGAGCTAACCCAAAGTTGCGTTAGGCTCTAGCGCTACGAACAAAATCGTCACTGAAAGTGACGGACTGCACAGAAGACAAACAACTCAATGATTAGGCTTATCCAAAATTTAAAAAATCCAAAATTAAAAAATCTAAAAACCCAAAAATAAAAAAATAAAAAAACTGCGGGAGCGCGCGGGGGAAAGGTATCAGGCATTGAGTGAGGGGTCATTATAAAAATGCAAAATTAAAAAATACAAAATTAAAAAAATACAAAAATACAAAAATTAAAAAATCGGAAATCCTAAATTAAAAAATATAAAAATACAAAATTAAAAAATCAAAACTTATAAAATCCAAAAAATAAAAAGTTCAAAGATCCAAAATTTAAAAATCCAAAATAAAAAAATAAAAAATTCAAATATCTAAAATTTAAAAATAAAAAAATAATTCAAATATCTAAAATTTAAAAATCCAAAAATAAAAAGTCCAACAACCCAAATAGTCCAACAATCCAAAATTCAAAAAATCTGATAATCGAAAATTGAAAAAAATTAATAAAATCCAAGTTTCACTTCTGTCGCGTGGCGTTCCACGCACCCGATTTTTTTAAAAATAAACACCTGTTCATTAATGTAATAATTACCTTAAAAAGATTAAACCCACTTCAATATTATTTTTCTTTCCTTAAGTATAATGTTTGAAGGTCAGAGCACCAAAAACGAAGTTAGGTTTCATACTCGCAATATTTCTCGGGTAGATGTAGATGTAGATATCTCGTTCTGTAGATCCTATGTTGAGCAAGACTCAAGGTTCTAGAACACGTCACATCAGAATAATCATGCATATCATAACAACAATATACGAACTATAAGCTGCCAAACTTATTCAAGCTGGAAATATTAATTCATATTGTAAAAGGTGTGAATTATTAAAAATTCCTTGAGAGATCTTTTGAAAGATTTGCATTTGCTTTTAATACACAATAATTTAATGTTTCTTGGAAGCTTGTTGTAAATCTGTATTGCAGAATAATAAGCACCCTTCTGAAAGAGTTTTAATGAATTAGCTGGTATATGTACTGTAAACCATTCATGTTTCTAGTTGTACGTCCATGTACAGGTAGGGGGTAAAAAAAGCGGACCGACTAAAATATCTAAGGTGCCTACATGAGCCACTGCGCATGCCTAGCAGCATTCACAGGATAGCAGGGAATGTATTGAAATTTATTCGTGTCGATAAATTGCTTGAATTGAGAAATAATTTCACGTAAATTGCATTGCTTGTGAAAACAAACGTTTCCATTACATCTTTTACATTTATTTACGTATCAAAAGGCTCTGAAATCAGCTACAAGAGTCGGTCCGCTTTTTTTTCCTACCTGTACACTGTAAATAGTTTGAAATTTATCAATATTATCCACCATATAACACTTTACCGAGTATGTATACTCCCCTGTGAGAGTGAGGTCTTTTAATTTTTCAAATAGTGGTTTACAAGATTCTCTTTTTTTCTTTCCACATATTCGTCTTGCATGCTTTTGTAATCTAAACATTTTTTCCCTATGGGAATAGTTGCCCCAGAATATGATTCCGTATCTCATTACAGAGTGAACATACGCAAAATATACCATGAGTAATGCATCCTGTTGTAATATATCATTCAAAATTCTTAAAGCGAAGTATGCTGAAATCACGAGCCAAAAATGACATTAACTAAGTGAGAGTATATTTAAGACATAAGGAAAGTGAGTTTCATAATTTGCATACCACTATCTTAATTGCCATCATAGGCAAGTTGCATACGGCTGTTTTTGTTCGACCATAAATATATTAACTTTTGAAATTTTAGGTTCATAAAAATCTTCTGATCGCGGCAATCAGTTTACGTCATAGAACATAAATCCCATAATAAAAGTTGTTTATCTATGTCCCCGCTATACACAGGTAAAATATTTCTGTATTTTCATTAACACCCTGTATATAAGTATATGATAACAGCATAACATTTCATGCCGAAAATGTATACACACATATACAGAGCATATGACAGAGTTGTACGACATAAATGTCAAATAAGAAAGTCATGGAAAAAAGTTACAGGCAGAAAGAGTAATCAATAAATCGATATTTTGTAGCTTCCAATTTCGATAAAAGAAGTTGACTTTCCTGGTTGTAGCAATTTTATGGCATTGGAATCACGACGCACTCAATTCAATTTTTTTCCCAGTGATGGCAAAGAAAGTTTTCTCTCCACCCCTTTTTAAAGTTGTATAAAATGACAGCAACTTCTTTTTTTCAAAAAAGTCTGAATGTTGAGTAGTTCATATGGAAAAGCTTACTTCAGCTCTCACGACAAGTCGGCAAAGAGTTTTCTGAATCAACGCAATTATTTAATTCTATGCTAACAGTCACAAGTTTACCGTACAACAAAATATCGGAACTTAACATTTTAAAGTTAGCCTAATAGCTTCAATAAAGTTACATTTAAGTTTATTTGTATTCTCTTCCTGAAAATATACGCTGCAGCTATTTTATTTCTTTTATAGTAGTTTTACATCTCCCATTTAAGAATTTACCCAACCCACGCCGCCTGGCCTTACAGGACCGCGACCTGTCGGGAGAGGGATTCTCTTTGGATCACATACATACTTTTTTGATTAGACAAGGACATGGAGGGTCTCCCCGGATGAGTGATCAGCCCAATGCAGGGGGCCACCTCCGAGACAACACGAACACATAGGACGAGACCCACCATTCACACACATAATCACTCCAAACAAGGCAAGGATGGGATGAAGATGATAATGACGGCCAGATGATATCCGGGGACCACAAGGTTGCCAGCTATACAAAGGTTAAAAATATATATTTAGTTACAAATTAATTTCGTTTTGGAATATGCCATTAGGAAAATTCAGGAAAACAAGGGAGGCCTAGAATTAAATGGCAGTCACTCGATTTAAGCTTTTGCAGATGACATTTGTCTGTTGGGCGATGACATAAAAGCAATCGAGAGAAATACAAAAAGTATTTTCCATGCCTGCAGGATGTTGGATTGGAATTATTACAGAAAAAACTAAATATTTGGTCACGAAACGTCAAAGTAGTGCGTTACAAAATATTAGAATAGCCGATAAATCGTTCGAACAAGTGGATAAATTCAAATATCTGGGAGCAGTAATTATAGACATAAATAATATTCAGGAAGAAGTCAAGTATCGACTAAAATCAGGAAAAGCTTCTTTTTATGCAGTTCAGAAACTCTTATCTTCTCGTCTTCTGTCCAAAAACCTAAAAATAAAAACTTATCTTGCCGGTTGTATTAGGCCTATATGGAGGTGAGACATGGTCGCTTACTCTTCGGGAAGAACATAATCTGAGTGTGTTCGAAAACAGGGTGCTTAGGAAAATATTTGGGCCTAAGAGAGGTGAAAATGGGGACTGGAGAAAACTGCATAGCGACGAGCTTCATAACCTGTGCTCTTCACCGGATATAGTAACGGTAATAAAAATCACGGAAGATGAAATGGGCTGGACGTGTAGCGCGCATGGGGAAGGAAAGACATATTTTAAGAGTATTGACTGGGGGACCCAAAGGGAAAAGACCAGTTGGAAGACGTAGACGTAAGTGGGAGGACAGTATTAGGATAGATTTAAGGGAAGTAGGATTTGCGAGGTTTGGTTGGATGGAATTAGCACAGAATAGGGTTGAATGGCGGGCTCAGGTAAGCGCGGCAATGAACATTCGAGTTCTATAAAATAGATAATATTCCTTCCCCATTCTTCAAAATTTGTACAATAAATTATCTTAAACAGATTTTCATTATAGGCCTTAGTTCGTTAAAGAAAGTTTAGTACAATCCGAGGGCAGTTTTTTAAACTTTTCTGCGTAAAATATATTTTTAGCAAAAAATATAAACAATATGAAAAAGTACATCAGTAAATTCGTAAAGCAAACTTCAAAGAATCTCACTCAATATATTAGGTTTATATTTTAATATCTGTATAAGGAGATAGATTTCAAATTTTGATGTAAAAAGAAAATTAAATTAATTCTAAAATGATAGGGAAAAAGCAAAATAAGTCAGAAAAGCAAAGTTTCAAGAGAGACAAAAAACAATTTATTTCCACAGCATTGTTACAATATTTAGTTCAGCCCACCCAGATATTTTTACATATTATCTTGTACTATGTAAAAATATTTGGGTGGGTTGAAATAAATATTGTAACACCAAATAAATTATTTTTTGTCTCCCTTGAAACTTTGGTTTTATGACTTTTTCGCTTTTTAGAATGAATATCTCAAAAACAAATTCAGATATTAGAAAGAAATTTTAAACTTTGTTCAAACTTTACACTTTAATTAAATTTGGAAAATGTCGAGTTTCTAGGACAGGTAGTTCAGAAAACCTTTCTGAACACTTGAGCCATCCCTTACGT
This sequence comes from Ectobius pallidus, assembly GCA_964059195.1. Taxonomy (NCBI): domain Eukaryota; kingdom Metazoa; phylum Arthropoda; class Insecta; order Blattodea; family Ectobiidae; genus Ectobius; species Ectobius pallidus. The sequence goes on along the minus strand of CAXKWD010000001.1, from coordinate 211,780,738 downwards.
GACAAGAAGTGTAGGAATTGAGCATTATTCAACGTCTAATGGATATCCATCCATATGAAACAAATTTATATACACAGTTCCGTAGGTATGAAATGTAAATGATACGGTTTCCCACACATTAATATTCCAGCACACATATCACACATCTCCATAACACAGCCAACTCCAGGGAGGCTGCTGGAGGCGTTATTCAAATGTTTGCCCTGGACAGATGTTGTGCGAAGCAAAGCGTTAACAAATATAGAGACATCTGTATTGGCAACCATTTGCTAATGGCAATTAGTGACTGCAAGTTTCTGAATGGTCAGTAATGGTTGTTTCTAAGGCTTGTTCTAGTAGTGTTCGGAGTTCGCAGGTCACTGCCTCTACTAAATTATGGTGCTTGAGTTACGTTGGAAGCAAACCAATTAACAGATTTAAATTCGCATGCTAAGTAAATACAAATATTTAATGTTCATGTGCATAAGGACTTGGTATTTCCTACATGGTCTTCTCATTTCAGAAATGTATGCTTCAATTAACAGGCAGATGAAAGAAATAACTTACACTTGAGATAGAGACTTGCCAAGAACAGCGACAAGTAATATTATTTTTTGTTCTACCATACTATGAGACACGTCCATAAAGTAAATTTCCCTGAGGCCGTTTACAGAAACAAAACACATTTTCAAGGAAATATTATTGCAACAGACAGAGCCAGTTTTCAGATATTTTTCAACATATTCACCACCGGAATTGAAACATTTGCCTTACCGTGGCACCAACTTTTAAATACCTGTGTCGTAGAATTGTGCCGCCTGGGATTTGAACCACCGTGTGACAACCACCTTCGCCTCTCTGTCATTTTTGTGTTGTAGGATAAAATGGAAATCACTGGGAGCGAGGTCTGGGCTTTAGGGCGAATGTTTATACACCTCCCAGCCGAACTTCTGCACGAGACTTGCTAGGAGGTTTTTAAACAGCCCGGACTTCGCTCCCAGTGATTTACATCTTTTCCTACGCCTAAAAAAATGACAGGGAATGAAAGAAAGGCGGATATTTTTTTCGCACAGCGGTTCAAATCCCTGGTGCAGACTTCTACGGCACAGGTGTTCAAAAGTTGGTTCCACAGTATGACAAATGTTTCAGTTCCGGTGGCGGTATGTTTAAAAATGGCTGTACACTTGCTGTATCTCTTAGAATAAATATGTCCAAGAAATTGTGTTTTGTTTCTGTTAATGGCCCCCGGGAAACTTTCTTTATGGGCGCGCCTCGTATAATACATTTATTATTATATGACGTAACAGTGGCCTATCCTACTAACATTAGCCTAATTGAAGTTGAGATTTTCATTATAACACTAGTGTGATATTGTTTACTGTCGAATACGAAACGATCTTGAAATCCTGAAAGCAGCTAAAGAAACTGCATATTAAACAACCTGTATTCAAAATTAAATAAATTATGTTCGTGTTAATTTTAATATTGTATTAATTTTAATTTTATTTAATATTAGTATATATTAAATTGAGTTCATTTCGCGTTGTAAAGGAAGTATTATGTTCGACCCCGACAAACAAAAAATGCAATTAGCATCTTTCTTCCAAGTGAGTACCTTTATAACAAAAATAGTTTTGCTTATGCCTTAACTGTGCTTTGCTTAATAATAAATAAATTGCAGCCAAATAGCCATACTTCAAAGATAGTTTACAATGGTAGTTTACATGTTTGCATATTCACATATTGTCTTTGTTCTTTTTGTACAGAGTTCGATATGGTACCGATCGCACGGTTTCTCACATAGTAAGCATTCACAATCGACACTGGGTTCATGGAAGTGTGTGTTTTTGCACATTAGGTGATGTGCTTTGCTTAATAAGCTCTATCTCGCCTATGTTTTTAACATTTTTTTGTCATTTTCGCCTTTTTGTTTTTATACGTACTTTTTCGTATTTTTAAAAATACTCGATTAATCAAATCGCAATAAAAATTCTGAGTACGGAATTAGGAACTGACATAACATTTATTTTATAATAAACTTATTACTTAACTTAAATGAGCCATCTCAACAAGATAAACTAAAATAATGTTCGTAGCTCGTGTAGTTTACTGGTTTAGAAAATGATTTGTCTTATGAAAAATTTAGTATTATTGTCTCTCAGTTTTATTTAAAACACAAAGATTCTATTGTATGTTTTAGGGGTTGCTATTACTAATAATTACATGTAAGATTTATATAAAAATTAAAATAATTAAGAACGGTTGCATGCAAATGCTCTTGGACTGCACAAAATTCATGCGCCATTCAACAACTCTTCCATGGTTCAAAAATATATTCCCAATTTTTAAAAAATAAACTTAATAATGTAGTATTAATGCAGATTCATCAACCCAAATTTCATTTAAACAGGTCTGTACGATCCTGGATTATTACATTTTAAATTTATCTATTTTTGAGCTAATCAAAGATGTACCTTCCTCTTAATAAATGCCTAATAATCAGGGCCCGGATTCTGATGAGCTAAAATCGTTTGAAAAATTACCTAAAAATGACCCTACATTTTAAATAAAATGACTTAAAAATTATTAAAAAATGGCCTAAAAACTGATATTTTATTTATAAAAAATTATAATTGTACACACAAAGTTATAGACTAATGTGTATGTAATTGTAAAAAAACTATAAATATAGAAAGGATGTTGTAGGTCTAAAAACATTGTTCTTGATTGGAACATTTGAGAAGAAAATTAAGAAAACTGTTTTTAAAGTAGGCCTAGATTCTACAAAAATGTTGCATTATGGTAACCTAGTCATTTATTTAAAATAAATGCATGAAAATGACAAAATAAGGAAACAAAGGACACGAAAATGACAAAATAATGACGTAAAGTTGAAATAAATGCCCTAAAAGTATAAAATTGCATAAAATGACAAAAAATGACCTAACAAAAATGCATTTCTATAATCTAGAGGCCATGATTAGGATTTATCTACAAGTTGGCAATGTCTATGCAGCATCAATAAAAAGATGACATGTCATCAGAATCCGGGCCCTGGTAATAATGTAAAAAGCAAAATGTATAGAGTGGTAAAATGTTGATTACACTATTGAAAGCACTTTTGAGCAAAGAGAACCTGATGTGTGAACTCTGCCAGAATACGAAGTTCCCACTACCACTGTAAGAAATGCGTTAGGGGTACATGTAGCTTAGTTAGCAGTCTGTGTGCAATGTGAACTGTCCACACGGTAACAGAAGAGGCTATTTCCACGTTATTAATTTTGAAATAAAAGCTTGAAGCTTTCCCTGAGGACAAGTTAGCGTGCGTTACGTGCCTATGACGAAGGCCTACTTGTTGCTTTCACACGACTTGTATGCACCATTCACAATAAACTTGTTGGCATTGTTTATTCTCCCATTCCACCAGATATTTGCATTTAACCAGTTTTAAAACTTTCAAAAGTAAATTGCTACCCAGCGCGTAAATCAACATTCTGTAATCCCCTATGAATGCCTTTTCAACCGGGAATGCTATTTACTCGATTAGAGGAAAAACAACATAACTGCCATTTTAAAAATAGTACATTAACGGCGTTTTCCTACATATGGTCCGTGGACCTCAGTGGGCCGCGAGACAGTGGTGAAGCCAGAAAATAATTTTTGGGTCTGTCGAAAGTGCCGGTGGGTATGGAGGGTATGGAATACCCCCCAAGCAAAAGGTTTGGAAGGTAATCCCAAGGAAAAAGTTTAAATATTACACTAAACTAATGAAAATAACTTTTTACGCTATTTTAGCACTGAAAAATAGTTACTAAATTTGTTTGCTATTCTCTGTGGATAATGAAATGGGCTGGACGTGTTGCGCGCATGGGGGAAGAAAGGCATCTCAAAAGTATTGACTGGCAGACCCGAAGGGAAAAGACCACCTGGAAGACCTAGAAGTAGGTGGGAGGACAATATTAGGATAGATTTATGGGAATTGGATTTGCGAGGGATGGTTGGATGGAGTTAGCACGGAATAGGGTTGAATGGCGGGCTCAGGTAAGCGCGGCAATGAACCTTCGGGTTCCACAAAGTAGATAATATTCCTTTAGCTTGCTTAAGAATTATCTATTGCCATTGAGTGAGTAATTAATAGGGCAAGGCATTTGATGATTTTGCATCTTTTTTATATGAGTGTTAAAAGATAGCTCGAATATGTATAAATGTATCATGATATAATTGATTAAATAAAGGCAATTTGTTTTTGCATTTTTCGTCATTTTCAAGAGATTGGCCATTTTTTGGCAATTTTTAGGTCATTTTCGGCATTTTTAAGTCCTTTTCGTCATTTTAGGTCATGTTTCAGTGGAGATAGAGAGGAGCATTTCCATGTACAAATAATACTTTCAGACAACAGACAATCGATTTCATTTGTGTCCATAGGTAATTTTAATTCAGGTTTATTGTAAACACCACAGCAGTCTGTTTTGTAGCAATAAAGATTTTTTCTTTCTTTTTAAATGGCACATATTTCCTAGGGGCAATTTGATGGGCATGCCAGTTCAGAAAGAATTTCTTTTTCGCTAAGGGTGGCCAAATAGTATAAATTTACTTCTTTAGTAAAAAATAAGTGTTTTATAATATTAATTCATATGTAACGCACCGTCATAAACTGTTTTTAGCAATTTATTGCTTAAGAAAAAAACTAATTATTAAAAACTAAAAGAACTATGGTAAATTTATTGGTCATTTCTTTTTAATTTTGGGTCATTTTTTCACTATTTTTAGCTCATAAATGCATTTTCTATTTTGAATTTTTTCACTATTTTATGGTAATTAAATGCATTGCCCTAGTAATTAACTAAGTAAGTAAGTAAAAATTGTAAAAATGCAGCAGTAGAAGAGAAGGTAGTGGGGTTAAAAATACAGACTGCAAGCAATCATCAGTAGCAGGTAGACCTACTGTCCTATATTTAGGACGTTGAGATCTGGTTACGTTACGCACCAGCTTGTGCAGACTTGGATAATGTTCGAATGTGGCTGTTTTGCTTTGTTTCTGACCACTAATCATTAACCCTTCCTTCACCAGAGGTCAGGAAATCCATCATAGCAAGTTTGTTTATGTTGTCAGTAATTAATGGGAGGGAGCTTTGTTATTTTCGCTACACAACAATCAATGCCTTTGTAGAAGTGTAGCGTTACATGATGTTTGTAGGTCTGAGTTACCACTACAGATGCGTTTTCTCGTCAGTGTGGTATAATATACACACAACCCAGTATCCACAGGCTGCGAGGGGTATAAGTGGGCAGATTTAAGCAGTGGCTTAGGATCCGCAATGCGGGGAGGGCCGTGGATTCAAGGGCTCAAAAAGTATTTTTTGACGAATTAACGAATTAATAAGACAAAATTTGTCAACGTATGTTAATTCCGGGGTTCTAGTTCCTGAGAATTAGAGTGACTTAACACACTATACCAGCCCAACATAGCTTTAGAGATGGATAAACCCATGAGGCACACTCATAACTACCGTACAATTTTGAATATGACTTACTGGACTTAACACAAATGTAGAGAACATTTTTATCTCTAACTCTATGGACATATCTCAATTTTTTAGCATGGTGGACTTAACTCTCTTTGCCCGCGCACCCCGGAATTTGTTAATAACATTATTATTGCTATTGTTATTAACATTATTAATGCTATAATTACTGTGGTAATTGTTATCCTTGCTATTATGTTTCTATACCCGCCGCCCCCGTAAGTAAGTTGGTAGCCTGACTGCCAACCACCTGGCGGCCCAGTTCGATTCCCGGCAGGGTCGGGGATTGTACAGAGATGTCAAGTTTCCTTCCTGGATCAGGACTGGATGTTGTGTCCTCAATCCCATTCCCACCCTACGCGGTATCATCCGGCCTAGTGTCCCTCGGTAGGGCCATGGTTCGGTTCCAGAGCAGGACCGGCCTCTGGGTCGAGTACTTCATCATCATCATCATATTTCTATACCTTGGTTTCAGGATGGAAATTTAATGAAAAAAATTAACGTGATTCTAAACGAAAAGGTTTTAAAGGGAATAATATACTTCATTGCATACACAAATCATGAGTTTCTATAATGGATTCAGCGCTCAATGTCAGACCCCACAGAGACAACTCCTATTGTATGAAAGAACCTAATTTTTTTTTTTCACCTTGTACACCTGGCTCATTTGACCGATTGTGATAAGTGTATTAATGTACAGACTGTACCAAAATTTGCAACTAACTTTTCCTTACAACATTGTCTTTCTGATTATGGCATTACAGGCAATATTTACCGTAATTTTAATTATTTTTGTTTACCCTACTACGGAACATTAGACGCACCCAACTTTCAAGACTCTGTTTTTATAAACATTTAGTGATGATTAGGCGGAAGGTACTCTACCCTCTATACTGTTTTCAAGTTAAAACACTGTGTCTTAAGGCCCGATAAATACGGTACATCAAAGTGCCGAGGAACCATTCTTATGAGCAGTCTGTAAACAGTCCAAAAAATACAACTTTTTTCTGAGTTTTTAATTTAATTAACTTAAATATGCCTGTTAGACTATACGTGGGTCATTCAATAATTAAAGACAAATTGGTCTGGGGAAAAGACGGTTGGTAGTACAAGTTTGAAACATTTAGGATTTTAAGTTGGCATCACTGGGATGAGTTCTAATCAGCTGATGGATCAACATTGCTCTGTTTATAACCTCAAAATTAAGTTTAAGTAGGGTCTTCTTGAAAATTCCACATTGGTTGAACAACGTTCTGTGATACGTTTTTTGATTGCTGAAGGTGAAAAACCAGTGAATATATACTCTAGAATGACTGAAGTATATGGTGAAAGTTGTATGAACCGTGAAAATTTTTACAAGTGGGTAGAACAGTTCAAATGTGGTCGAGAATCAGTGACTGGCGAACACCGTTCTGGCCGGCCTGTTGGAGTTGCAACTTCCTCACTTGAAACTCGAATTGTTTGGTCCACTGAATGAGGCATTACGTGGTAAGAAGTTCCAGGATAACGAGGATGTCAAGAAATTTGTGGGAAATTGGCTCCGACACCAAGACAAAGAGTTCATTGCAGCCGGTATAAAAAAGCTAGTAACTCGTTGGGACAAGTGCATAAATGTTGATGGGGATTATGTTGAATAGTAGGAAATGTCTTGTTTTGTAGAAATAAACTTTTTTCTCCAAATCAGTTTGTCTCTTTAATAATTGAATGGCCCTCGTATGTGATCCATATGAACTCTTTCCTCCTACAGGTGGTAAACAGGTTCGAACATTTTCGGTTATCTAGCTATGCCTATCTCTTTTCTTCGCCCAGGACTTCGCTGTCGCATGATGTGAGCATGATGGCCCCTTGCTTTCAAGAAATTCATCTCGGAGGTGGAAGTGTTGAATATTATATATTTTATGGAACCCGAAGGTTCATTGCCACACTTACATGAACCCGCCATTCAACCCTATTCTGTGCTAACTACATCCAACCATCCCTCTCAAATCCTACTTATCTTAAATCTATTCTAATATTGTCCTCTCACCTACGTCTAGGTCTTCCAAGTGGTCTTTTCCCTTCGGGTCTCCCAGTCAATATTTTTTACACATGTCTTTCCTCACCCATGCGCTCAACATGTCCTGCCCATTTCATTCTTTGTTATTTAATTACCCTTACTATATCCGGTGACGAGTACAGGTCCATTGTTTTAAAGAAATTTCCCTCGGAGGTGGAAGTGTTCCATCAAGGGTGTTTCTGGTTATTTATTACGGCTTACAGGTTTTTACACCGTGCCAGAAGCCGCTTGCTGACTTCCGATATATGTATACCACTTGTCTGAGCCCTTCAATTAATCGCAACTCTCTTACATAAAGTTACAGATACGTATATTTCGAAGAATTGAGTTACAGGATGGACCTATATAGATCTGATATTTTGAAAAGGTGTCAAAATAATTCAAAAGCCCTAGGTAATCTCACATCTCATTCCTCAACAAATGTAATATGCAAATTTAAAATAAAAATTGTATTTAATTTCAATATAGGTTACTAGACATGTTTGACGTATCCACGGCAACACTGCGGCAGTGTCTGACACAGGTTAAGTATATTTGATTTTTTTTTCGACCCGTCTGTGTCTCAACAGCCCGGGTCTGGAACCAGCTGTGTCACCCGACAGCGGACCATGCGGCATCACTGGATCCACCCAGCTCTATAGACACCGCCTTGCTGTAAGCTCCCTTACTGTATCGCGCCAGTACTTGGGAGCCCAGCGTTAAGTTCTTCTAACAATCTCTCATGTTTAAAGACCAATGCTGAACCGCACAGTAAACATTTCCCCAACTGGTTTCACTGGACCGCACAGTAAACATTTCCCCAAATGGTTTCACTGGACCGCACAGTAAACATTTCCCCAAATGGTTTCAGAATCTATGGCAGGTACTTGACAACAAGTGCATTGTTTGACTATGAAAATAATGGGAAGAACAATGGCACCATTTTTCAGTTATTATCTATTTTATTCACAGCGCCAGATGGAACCTTCCTCCTATGATTGAATGCCCTCAATGGTCTACCTCACTGACAGACAAGTTATGTCATATGCAGCACTGTGAGGCACACTAATTAGTGATTTTTGTGACCGGGCTCCCACTGGCGCTAATATAGGCCCACCAGCTAATATAGGCTATACTCTGGAATGACTAAAGCGTATGGTGAAAGTTGAATGAACCGTGGAAATTTTTACAAGTGGGTGGAACAGTTCAAAAGTGGTCGAGAATCAGTGACTGACGAGCACCATTGCGATTTAGCACCCTCTGATTTCCATTTGTTTGGTCCACTGAAGGATGCATTACGTGGGAAGAAGTTCCAGGATAACGAGGATATCAAGAAATTTGTGTTAAATTGGCTCTGACACCAAGACTAAGAGTGCTTTGCAGCCGGTATAAAAAAGCTAATAACCCGTTGGGACAAGTGCATAAATGTTGATGGGGATTATGTTGAAAAGTAAAATAAACGGTTTTTTTCAGGTCAGTTTGTCTTTTTAATTAGTGAATGGCCCTGGTAGATTGAACAAGTCAAGTGTGACTAGCCTGTAACTATAATTTATTACCATTGCCCACTACTGTGCTTTTATTACTTAAATGTATTGATTTAAGTGGTTTATGGAAGAAATTAGTAGATAGGAGATGCTATTTTGACTTCAACATTATTTTTTTATATAGTTTGATATGTTGTTATGCAATACAATCCCTAATGGTTTCAGTTAAAATAAATTGCATTTAAAATAGAGTTTAGAACTTTCTTCCCCTCCTGAAAATCATAAAATGACGCCATTCATTACAGGCACATCTCGAAATCATCTTTATCTGTTTTACAGACTATCACCTCCTAACCTTCGCTATTTCATGACATTATGAGGCATCTTGGGAAGGATAGCAGGCGTTGCACGTTGCATAAGCCGGGGGGGGGGGATATCAACACCACGTGACCCCGATATCGTGCTTTACGGGTCCATCAGAATCACATCAGGCGTACCGCCGGCTTACATGCAGGAACACTCAGATCCTGTCTTTGTAACTCATCACTAGGGGTGGAGTGGGGTGGAGTCCTACCCCCCTTAATTTAATCACTGGTATTGATTTCCAATTCTACTCCTTGTATAACTCCTTGCAGATATTCAATTGAGTATAGTCCTGCCACATTAGCACATCCTTCACATACTTATATGATTGTGAGTAGTAAAAATGTTATGTGAAACACTTACTTACTTACTTACTTACTGAATGGCAATAAACAATTCTTTAGCAAGCTAAAGGAATATTATCTATTTTATGAAACCCGGAGGTTCATTGCCGCGCTTACCTGAGCCCGCCAATCAACCCTGTTCTGCGCTAATTCCATCCAATCATCCCTCGCAAATCCGCCTTCCCTTAAATCTATCCTAATATGGTCCTCCCACCTACGACTAGGTCTTCCAAGTGGTCTTTTCCCTTCGGGTCTCCGCATCAATACTTTTGTGATATATCTTTCTTCGCCCTTGCGCGCAACATGTCCAGCCCATTTCATCCTCCGTGATTTAATTATCCTTACTATATACGGTGACGAGTACAGGTTATGAAGCTCGTCGTTATAATTTTTTTCCAGTCCCCATTTTCATCTCTCTTAGGCCCAAATATTGTCCTAAGCACTCAGATTCTCCTCTATTCCTCCTTACACATATTCAATTGAATATAGTCTTGTCACATTATCACTTAAATGTGATTGTGAATAGTAAAAATCTTATGTGAAACACATAAGTTCCCCTGTCTCTTAGTATACTATGCTATGTATGCCATTCTCTTCATGTAAATTGGTTGGAAAAATGAAGAGAAAATCCTTAATTCACAAACGAAGAATGCACAACCCAAATAAAAAGTGTTCCCTATTACAGGCCATGGAGGCCCACAGGGTTCCAGGAGGTTGAGGCACCCAGATTTTTAGACATTCGGCACATGAAGGTGGTAAGGTTGTCAGCCCTACGCACCGGCCGCCTTTACCCCCAGGATTGCTCCTGGTACTCATTTCTGTTAGAGGCTGAGTCGACCCCAGGGCCATAGTGCCACCAGAAGGATTAGGCCAATTGATAAACTCCAACGACCTCATCGGAAATCGAACCCGCGACCTACCGGTTTGTAGCGCAGCGCCTCAACCACTACGCTACGGCGTACCCCGCAAACCCAAATACAATCTAATTAATGCACTCATGTAACTTTCTTTACTCTAAGCATCTTCATCACTACACATTTTGATAAAGAATAAGAGGGCGTATTGCAAAGAGCGCGTATTCAGTTGTTTCAAACCTGATGCAAAACTTTATTATTCACCAGGCAAGAATATAACTACTCTTCAGAGAATTTTTGTGACAAAAATCTTATAAAAATTAATTAAACAAAATCGTTATAGTATATTGCGATACAAGTGCCGTAAGCGATGCATACGGATCGAGGAAAGAGTTTTTTTTTCAATTTCCGAGATCCGTTATGCGCTTACGGCACGAGTAATGCATGCTATTTTTTGCACGATGATTATTTATATCAATTTAATTATATTAATTGATATATTACTTAAAAATATGATGTATATACATTATTGAAGATTGATGTTTATTTCAGAAAGTGATTCGCATGGGTTTGTTGTTATGGGAACCGAATATTTGTCCTGGGGGGCCTTGTCCATAAAGGCTTGTATTATGATGTGCCGTAAGTAAATTCCTATCGCACGGAAACTCTTACCGCACATAGCAACAAGATTTCGTGCGGGAATTTCAACTTACGGTCCATGGCAACAATATTCGTAAGTACCGGTACCACTAATTAGTTAAGTCGCGCAAAAAATTATTAAAGAAAATCGTTAAGTTGTTTTCGAGAAAATCGCGAAAAACGAAATTTTATTCAAGTAAAGTGGCTTAAAAGTAAGAGAAAGTCGTCGCCAATCTTCGTGTCACATCCCCAGAATGTATTTAACCCAAACATAATTTATTTTTTCAATCGATTTTTCGTTCCGGGGCTAGGCTGTTGACAGACACACAGTTTATATTTTATGGAAACTGTAAACTCTTTAAGGGCTTTCTGCCGATACCTTGGTTAATATGACCAATTAAATTGCAGTTGGTTGCACAGACGGAAAAAATAACTTATTTCAGTAATATAGTTGGAAGCATAGGCGTACCGAGGGGGGTTTTGGGGGTTTGAACCCCCCCCCCATTGATTAAAAAAAAGGAAAATTGTATAATTTTTTAAGTCTGCCCATAAATTACTTAATACAAGTATAAAGCGTGGGAAGCTTAAAACTCGTTATTTTGCGTCTTAATTTTTAAAATTTTCTGGGGGCAAACCCCCGGAAGCTTAAAACTCGTTATTTTGCGTCTTGATTTTTAAAATTTTCCAGGGAAGGACCCCCGGAAGCTTAAAACTCGTTATTTTGCATCTTAATTTTTAAAATTTTCCGGGAGAGGACCCCCGAACCCCCCCTCTCCCTGGGGGGTATTCCGTTATAACCCCCCCCATATGGTCGGCCTGGTTACGCCTATGGTTGGAAGTCATTGATTTTTTGTAAATGAATTTGTTTGGAAGAAAACACATTTACTAGAAAAAAACATAGGATAAATCTTGCCTACGGAGATAGTAAGAAACTTTTTATGTTAACAGGATATACAAGGAAATGAGTCATATTAACTTAGTGAGAGGAAGAGGAAGAAAAATACGAAGACGGAGAGCGGAAGAACTTCGGGGAACATCAGGGTGTAAATTAAATTAAGTGGCAAGAAAACTAAACTTAAAAACGAGTAAAAAGAGCTAAGGAAATCATGTAATTAACAGCAAGGAGGTAAGGAACTTTGCTCCAGTGCTACAATGCTAACATGTATCCAGCAATAAGCAAGTCTTTTGGTGCATGTGTTCACCATATGACGTGCTGCTGTCCGAAATAATTTGAGATCTCCTTTGTGGAGACTGGTCTAAGGGGTTGGATTGTGTGTTGTTTCGTATTAACTGAAATTATTTGTAGCAGTAGCGCACAAGTAATTGAGGACAAGTTACTTAATCTTACACAGGTGAATTTATACTGAACTTACTTACTCAATGGCAATAGACAATTCCTAAGCAAGCTAAAGGAATATGATCTATTTTATGGAACCCAAAGGTTCACTGCCGCGCTTACCTGAGCCCGCCATTCAACCCTATTCTGCGCTAACTCCATCCAACCATCCCTCGAAAATCCTATTTCCCTTAAATCTATCCTAATATTGTCCTCCCACCTAGGTCTAAGTCTTCCTAGTGGTCTTTTCCCATCGGGTCTCCCAATCAGTATTTTTTAGATATGTCTTTCCTCCCCCTCGCTGCATCGAATCGACCAGGGTGAGCTCAGAGAATTGAAGGGATCGATAATTCCATGCGATATATTGAAAATATCGCGATGCTTTTATTTCCAACTTATGACAAAAGAAGGTGAAGCTACCTGCTTCGATAGCGAAAAAAAAAATTCTCGTTTTCTGCCAGTTTTTCACTCATAACTCGCGAACGAAAGCGAAAATAAAAAATCCGGCTTCGAGGCGCATTCGGCCACCCTTCAGTCCATCTATGTTTCAAATTTCAGATCTCTGCGTTCAGTAGATTTCGCTAGGCATCGTGTACAGACAGACAGACAGACAAACACTTCCTATTGCTATTACCTCTGATAAGTGAGCTACTATCTCGTTCTAATCATTACTGATTTTGTACATTGTACAATACGTTCACTGAAAATAATTTGTGTTATATCCTTCACAACCTATCTATGGGCATCACAGATCAGAGACCTAATGAAGGTTAGCATTGTTAAAAATTTATGCTTTTTAAACCTAGCTTTATTAATTAGGTCAACATAACCGTTACCATAGCAACGAACGGCAAGCTGTATAATAACAAAGAAAAGGGACGGATATTTTGAAAGCTGATAGCGCACAGGAATATTCTGAATACTGACTGTCATCATGGCCAACACTATCACCTGGTAAAGCTGTCATTCGTTTTTCCTCTATTCAGCAATTTCATTTTTTGCCGCAGGTTTCGCTGGAAGCGTTAAATTAACCTGGGGGAATCCATGGATACTCTATTCAGCGGCTGGCTGAATGCGTTCTTTTGTTGATCCCTGCATCAATAAGTTTAAAACAGAAAGAATGATAATTCCAATGTAAACATCGGGAGTTCGTTATAGCTTTCGACGGTTTATCCATGTCCAGTGTATCCAGTGAACGATTTTGACGTATAACACACCCCAACAAAAAATAACTTTTTGTTTGGTGTCTCAGATGTTTTACCGGATTTTGGCTATACTTAGTGAGCTTATTCCAAATATGTAAACAGTTTTTCTCTACCAGCTCTATTTTTATATAGATTTTACTCGTGAACTCTTAGTCTAGCGAAACAAAATCTTGCTTGATAATATAGCTAGTGAAGGTTCTTGACTATACTTTGGACACGTAGGACGAAAACTGTACGAAGTACAGAAAAACTAAAAGCTGGATTATTTTTTGGCCCTCAAATTGTCAGATCATAAGTCATAAATAGGGCCCGGGGGTTTAGCCAATAATTCGTCAAGTTAGTGGTGCACAAGGCATAGAAAGCTTTCTGAGTTAGTAAACAACTTGTACTGCATGTGGCAGTTTAGTGTTCTGTTGACGTCGTTGTGTGTTGTGCGTTCTTGACAACCAGTGGCGGATCATAGCTAAAATGAGTGGGAGTGCTGCTCCAGAAAATGTTTAGCCTTTTGTTTAGAAAAGCTACTAAATAATATCAAGTTCATTGCAAATAACTTCGGCAACTGTCTAGATGTATCACTCTTCTAGAGAGACAAAATATGTAAATGGCACAAGCGATAAGACTCGTGGAGGAATTATTCATAGGTAAGAGACAACCTGAAGATGGAATACTTCTACAGGTGCAGCAGAAATAAAACAAATATCCAGAAAAATGCAGGATTTTTCTTCTGTTTTTACCTTTCGAGGTGCACTGAAAGGTTCTACAGAAGACCCATGATGTGTACCCACACAAAAGGAAACACTAATATCTCATCCCGCCGTCACGTCATGAGACGTAGAGAGAAGTTTTTACCATTAAAGATCTTCTTTGGAGGAAAATAGAAGATATTTTTCTTTTGAAAACTTCAAAATGTATATTGCCATTCACTGCAACAAAGCGTATGCACAGACATATAAATTGCCTTTAAAATGCCTTTTAATTTTCACTGTGAATATTGTTAACAAATATTAAAGCATTGGTTGTGTATATTTATGTTCGTTTTACTAGGAAATATATTTTGTTTCTGTGATTTACGATTAAATGTGCAAACTATTCTATGACGCTGTGTCTATCATTTCACTAGACTAGCTGCACTGCCCTTGAACTTGAATGTTCCTATTAAAGTGCGCCACTGAAAGCGAGTCACCCCTTCCCTCGTGTTTACATACGGCTATATCCCAGTCACCACTAACCTGATGTAATGTTTTTGTGGCTAAACCCCCGGGCCCTAGTCATAAACGACCGTACAATATGTGATAATATCAATTTTTTAAAGACCCCATGTTATATTGTTATTGTAATGTTAATGTAATGTTAGTTTGTTGCTTTTTTTCTTCACATGATTTAGAAGCTAAAAATAGGCACATTTTTTATTTATTTTAACGTAAAATGGGATAATATGCATAATAATGCCGTATCAGCCAAAACTAAAGCTGATAGGGCAAAACTAATGGCACATTTGGTATCAGCGACCTAAATATACCCTAGAATAAGTATAAATTCAAAAGCACCAAAATGGCTGTTGGTCTGTGTAATAGTTATTTACGATATATAAGACCTTCATATAGAACTTAACATGCCAGCAGGGAAGTTAACGAAACGATCGCTAGCGACTTTTGTTAATCGTGTGAGCATGTTAAGTTCTATAAAAGGACCGATCGTTGTACGACGTTTTATGTTATTTTTAATCGTACATTTTAAAACGAAAATATTCCCATTTCGCTTGTAATTAGAATAGTAACTGAAAACTTTTTGGATATAACATACCGTAGTGGAATGTAGCGAAATTCTTAACTTTCTGGTTAGCAAAATTTTGTTAAAAAACGGAACACAGTGTGTTAACAGTTCAAAACGTTTCTGGAAAGGATTAATCTTGATTTATCCAAAGCATCACCGTCAGAACTGGATAGCGTTTTTTCTTTTGAAGTTCTGCAGGAGCAGTTTAAAATAAAGTGATATTTATTTGTATGAAAGGGAAGAGAACGTCAGTGACATCTGTAGTTGTCCTCTGTAATCTCTATAACGTGCTAGCAATTTATTTTTTAGCCCGTAAAATTAAGTTTCACTTCGACAGAGTTAGTACTGTTGAACAATGTTTACGATTCAAAACGACAAAGACGTAGACCTATTCAAAATCGGTTTTATAGGAGGGTCCCTTGTTAGAGCAAAAGTTAATGGAAGTTTGAACAAATGAATTTAGAAACCAAGGCCTTCGTATAACACCAATTAAACAGAAGGAAATTGTACAGATTAATCCAATTTAATTATGGTTTATAATGCTAAAGTCTTGATTAAAAAAAAAAATAACCCTGTGCAACGGGTTCCTTATAAGGAATGCTACCATTGACAAAGTAACTGATATCAAATACATTTTAATTCTCATGAATGAATGATATGGCAGCGGCTATGAAGGTTTTACTGATATTTTTATTGTTGATTAATATATTTAAACATTTTTTCTTGGAATTCGTTTTCTTCTGAATCCATTTCCTGTTGACATCTCTATTTTCTTGTGCAATTATGAAAAATGATATAACCGGGTGTCCATAGAAATTTCAAAATAAATTTACCTGACTTTTCATGACCAGAAACTTACATTTCCCTGACCACAGTCAACAATATTTTAAGGTCCATTGTAAACAAAGACAAAAATCCAGCCTCCTCCATCCACATAACAAAAATGATTAACTCAATTACTGAAAAGAAAATGTCTTACACAGTCTGGATTGCAGCAGACTCAAGTCAAACACATGACCCTTACATTTCGCTCACTGAGGCTAGTTATTTTTCCTATTTTATTTTATTTTTACAAATTTCCCTGGCTATTCCACTCTTTTTACATTATTTTTTTCTTTTTCCTTTATGTTACAAAATTCCCCGACTTTCCCTGATTTTTCAAATTGTGAACTCCTGTATAATGAACATATTAACACAGATTTACAAGTTTTATTATAGATTCGAAATGTAATTCGTTAACAACGAATAGACATTATAACACGAAATAAAATTAGTTAAGTTATATTAAATTTGAGCAACCTTTTTACAGTTATTTCTTTAAAAATGTAAGTATTGTTTTACGTTATGTGGTGAAAATTAATACATTATAGCAGAAAAATCGTAGTATTTTTCAAATTTCAAGACGGGAAATTAATTGCAGAACACCATACACCTAAAACTCACCAATAAAATTTCCCTTAATAATGTACAAATAAAAACAGATAAAATACGACTTGTTAAACGCAAATCAATTTTTGGTATCAGTATGTCCGTTTTTACAAAAACAAATTGTGAGCTAATTTGCTGTATAGCCTAATTAGGCGTAAATATCAGGACTGCGCAAAAGTAATATGCATCAATCAATTCTGTCACCACAAATTCCACATCCTTACCTCAAAATAAATGTGGGGAACAATCGAGCTACCCTCCTTTTAGGAGAGGCCGTTGCCCTTTAGGGATTAAAGGTTATTATTATTATTATTATTATTATTATTATTATTATTATAACCTCCAAATTGCCAATATTACATTTTCCGATCTAAGCCGAAATTCGACGATGTCTTAAGTTGAATTCACAAGATAACATTTGTTCTACAGGAGTGTAATTGGAAAGCATTCGATTCCATGGCCTACTGTATGATGCATGTCCGGGACTGGAGATGTTCCCTGATGAAAGTCGATTGGCTGTTTTCTTTCCTCTCGGTCTCATTTAAAATGTAACACGTACAGGGAACTCGAGAGCTGTCTTGTCGACTTGTAAAGTGTTAAGTTTCACACACCTGGGGATTCCGGCAGAGAAAAAGGTCATGATACAAGCATCAGCTTTCAAATAATACTAAATGTAAAAGCGGTATCAGCAAGACGAAGTAATGACATAGTTGCTGTAAATGTTTTTTGTGCTAAGAACTTTGTAAATGTAATTTTTTTTAGTTCGATCATAGCCTACTATAATATGCTTATTAGGTGTGATGTAACGATGTCATGATGATACTCATTTCGAAACTGATCTTCATTATGACATCAGTTTGGTATCCGTTATTATCGAACACGGAACGATCTTGAGACCTTGAGAGCAGCAGCTGAAATCTGCATAATAAATAGAATGTATTTAAAATAAATAATTCCTATTCCTATTAATTTTAATATCTTACTAAAGTGAATTCATTTCGTGTTTCAAAACCAGTTTGTTTCAAGACATTGACCAAAAAGAAGCTTCGATTTGACCGACAACATGAGCTGCCATCTGGCATAAAGGACAAGAACTACAACCAGCTGACCCTGTGAGGTAATTTTCTGTATAGCCTAATTAGGCCTAAATATCAAGAATAAACAAAAGTAATGTGCATCAATCAATTCTGTCAACACACTGTTTTCTGATACATTTATAAAAGTCTGTTTTCAAAGAGTAACCTCCACATTTCATGAAGACAAACGATCTATCAAGGACAAAGTCAGGAGAATTCCACATTCTTAGCTCAAATGTGGGAAGAACAATCGAGCTACCCTCCTTTTAGGAGAGGCCGTTGCCCTTTAGGGATTAAAGATTATTATTATTATAGAGATAGTTGAAAGTAAAACATTACGTTGGTATGGACACATAAAGAGAATGAACGAAGGAAGATTGCCAAGAATGGTAATGAATTGGGAGCCTGATGGAAGAAGGAGGAAAGGAAGACCAACTGAAACCTGGATGGATGGAGTAAAAGAAAGTATGGCCAAGAGAGGACTACATGCCGTGCTAAAGCGTAATCGTTTGAGTGAATCTAACATCTCAAAATTTAAACATTTAGAATAATAAATGGTCGAGAAGAATCAGTCGCATGGAACTTGCCTATAATTTATCAATTGCAAATCAGTTCTCATGGCAACATATTATTTTAGTGTTCATATAAGGCTTTGGAAGTTGCAATACAGTTAGCTTTGACAAATAACACTGCCCACATTTTCCTTCACATACGCTTATCAAACTTTAGACCTTTGTTCTTCCGTGCGCCTTGCTTAATGAATCTGTCAACAGAGGTAAGATTGAAATTGTAGACTTAAACTAGCAAACTAGCAAATACAATTTAATGTTTGCAATAATACATACCGTATACAAAATGTTACAGTCATTGATGTAATGACGTATACGTGCGGTAGGTAGTGCGGTAAGTAGCGCGGGGAGTTAGGTAACCGACGCTGGGTGTTGGAATTTCGATTTTCCACCATGAGAGCATGATCGGGAAATAAATGGAAAAAATATATAGACTACGTCGTAGAAAAACACTTTGTATATGTGTCCTCTTTGTAACAGGCTGGTGTAAGTTCTAAAAACAAAGCTTGAAACACAAACGCACGACTGCAGAACTCTTAGAGAAGATTGTAGAAGACTTGCTCCTCCATGAAAAGGGAGAATATTTCCCTTTAACAAGATAAAATTCACATTCGAATGGTTGTGAGGGTAAGAATAGATTTTTAGAACTGATAACAACAGAGTTCGTGACGGATAAGTGGAAAGACAGGCGTGAAATGGAAAACTAAGTCGGGAAGACGAGAGAAAGAAGTTGGAATTATAGTCTGAGATGAAGGGAAGATAAAGAAATTCAATCCTTCAAGCGATAGCCCTTCAAGAGAAATGGTCCAGATGTAAAATGATTAAGGATTGAGTGCGTCATAGAATAACACATACCGAGGAATATCTGACATTTAGATAAAGAATAATCGCAGCCCCCATGGATTTTGCACAGAAAAAATTGGAGAAGAAAAGTCCACTTTCAAGTTGTAAAAGTCTTTAAAATCTATAGAAGAAATGTTCATAAAATATGCGAACTCTTGTTAAAAATTAGGCCTACTAATAAATTTGTATTAAGTAAGGATTCGATACCACAATTTGGAGTTCGATTCCACAATATCCGGCTTTACGTGTCGATGCTCTACCAACTGGGCTACTCAGAGTTCAATTTATAACACATGGAATGTATCTTCTGTTACTGATTAGTGATTTAATAAATAAATGAATCAAGCAGATTGGGCTAACATAATCGAAGCGTCATGTTGAAGAAATCTATTTCCACAATTAAATTCTTTACCGATTGCTATTGGCAGCAGAGCAAAACTATCTGCAAAAATTTCACAATTGAAATGTATTACGAAAACGGGTGCTTCGAAAGCGACAAAAATAACGTTTTCTGCCATTTTCGTCCATAACTTGCAAACGAAAATGATAATAAAAATTCCGCTTCGAGGTGCGAACGGACGCCCTTCAGTCCACCTAGGTTAAAAATGTCAGCTATTACCTACTTACCCAATGGCAATAGAAATTCCTAAGCAAGCTAAATAAATATTATCTATTTTATGGAACCCAAAGGTTCAATGCCGCCAGTTTAAGCACATACTATGGTTTAAGGGCCTAGTTTGATAAGCATATGTGAAGCAATAGTCATAGCTAAGAGTATTGCAATTTCCAAGGCGGTATATGAACAGTGTAAAACAATATGTTGTCATGATAACTGATTTCCATTTGATAAATTCTTCCTTATATATTACCATTAAATAGGCACTAAATTGGGCATTACTGCGGTACCGGTCAACCGATTAGGTCCAATATCAATAGGATTCTTCCTATGGACGTTATAAATGCGTATACGAAGTTTCATGAAAATCCGATAAAGCGTATTCGAGTTATCGCGCGTACAGACGGACGAACAGACGGACATAAATTTTCCCCTCCCCACACACAATCTCATAAAGTACCGGTACCACTAAATAATAAGATGCTAAAAAGTTTTTTTTTTTTTGTATTTATGTGACTGTTATGTAGTATCCTTGAATCTGCGTAGTTTACCCTCTTGCACCCTGTATTTAACAACAACGGGTTTACATTTTAATGCGGAACATCGTATTTGGTGTTGGGAAACCCTTATAATTGCTGGTAGTCCGGTCCAAATTACAAAGATCTAATTGAAATCGGAGAACACTTCACAACCATGTATGCTTTACCCAAGGGTTAATTTACATTCAAGGCAACGAATTTATGCACCTTGGGGGCAGAGAGGTTACATTAATCAATACTGGCGTTTTCTGGTACACAAACAGCGGAGCCGTAAACATCGGCTTTCCTAACTTTCTACAGATTAGTTAGTATTCAGCCATTTCATAATTACGGGTGGGACATTCTAGCAAATTATAAAAACTATTTTTGTTTATTACATATCTTAAATAATAAACTAGAATTGGTTCTTCACATTCTGTAAACTTTACAATGCCTTCTCCTCCAAACAAAGCATTACTTAAAATTTATTTTAAATATTTTAAATTTGTTTTTCATAATCTATTACGGGTGGGACATAATTTGGAAGGTATGAGGGATTAAATACAAATTATAAACTGTTTCCAGGTTGTCAGAACATTTATTTAACTCATCAATAATAATAATTTAACAAAACTATCACCATTACGGGTGGGACAAAAAGTCACTTGTTTGTTATTTTACATAGTAATTAACCACACATATTTTTTGAAGTTAATCTTACACCAAATTGTACTTTCAGATGTATATTTTCTCAAATGAAAATGGACATAGCTGATTACTCTTGACCACTTGGTATTAAAGAGTGTTAGAATCATGCTAAAAATAACAAGTAACTCAACGCAATAAATAAGTAAATCGACAGATTTTACACATGAAACCACTTCAGATACACCTAAGTCAGTCAGTCAGGACAAAGCCGCTTATGTATAGAGAGAAGAAGATTGTATTTTTCAATTCGCACGAGGACAGTTTTTCAAACAAATAAATTATACAAGGAAAAAAGTGTAAGTCAGTGATATGTGAATATCATGAGGGATTAAAAGTTTTTTTTCTCCATCCCAAATAACTATATTAAAATATTGATAGCTCGCACATTGAATCTACATTTCATAGCATATAATGGAATTTGCGTGGACTGTCATTTTTGTGGTGTTTTGAGTGAAGGGTTGAATGGGTAGGTGGATACGATAATCGATTAGTCGATACCAACGACATATTCATCCTGAGTCCTGTCGATACAGTCGCAATATTCCTATGGATTAGCAGGCAGATATTAATTCTAAATCCTTCATATTCACAGTAAGAAGCTGTTGCGACAATAAAGGGCTTATGCTGCATTATATTCCCATTTTGCTTGAAATCGAATAGGCTCCTAAGTACAACTTATGTAACTACCTTAACTCTAGGCATGGGTAATAAACTTTTCCCACTTCACATTCTGATATAGAATAAGAGGCCGTGTTGTAAAGAGCGTAAATTCAGTTGTTTCTAAGAACTGTGGTTGGCTTATAATTACCCTTCAGAGAATTTTATAGAAAAATGTTTGCAATAAAAGTTTTAGCTTTTAATATAAGCATCTCATGTACAAAATTAAAAAAAATCGGTTGCGTGGAAAGCCACGCGACAGAAGTGAAACTTGGATTTTTTTAATTTTTCGATTTTTTTTCAATTTTGGATTATTGGAGTTTTCAATTTTGGATTGTTGGATTTTTAAATTTGGGTTTACGGACTTCTTTAATTTTGGGTTTTTCATTTTTTTTATTTTGGATCTTTGAATTTTGGATTTTTTATTTTTAAAAAATTTCATTGAGTTGATTGTTTTCTGTGCAGTCCGTCACAGCCCCGCTATTTTCGTGACTATTTTCTTCGTAACGCAACTTTGGGTTAGCTCTCGACTTACTCACTTCAAAACGAACTTCTGTTGTAAAACTGCTATAAGAAAGTCTCCCTCTTGTAGTCAATGTTAACGGAGTTATGAAGGGCACTGATAAAAAGGTAATGCCATTGGGTTTCGAAGTACGTCATATCACTTTAACGTGGAAATTCCTATTATTTGCAACAGGCTGGGGTAAGACCGCCTGCGAAGTCTTGGTTAGAGCACACGCAATACACCTGTGCTGGAGTAGTTGCTGCTCTGTGTAGCAGGCAAGGGGCTATCAGGCGCCGTACAAGCGATAATAGAATAAGAAAGGGGGAACGGAATAGCCTATCTTAATAATGTTAAATACAATGTAGGCCTACATTTTCTCGTCGGCCTGGGTGGCGTATTTAATATCGCTGGGTTTGATCCTGGCCCAGGTCGATGTCGTTTATGTGTGTGCATAAATGTGACAGTAGTTTTACTGGTATGTAAAAGAACTCCTGCGGGACAAAATTCCGGCACATTGGCGACGGTCACAGGCTTAAGTTTCAGTACATAACCGTCGTTAAATAACCATATACAACCACATACCATTTATAAAAAACTACTTTTACGCTAGAGACTAGATGAAGATACCCATCCTGTATTAGTAGGCCTGCTAAAAAAAGGATTTTTCACAATTTTTTTCACTGAAATGTGTTTTTTTTATTTAAAAAAGATAACAACTACATTTTGAAGTACATTTTGACCTGAAAATATTTTAGAGATTAACCGATTCAAAAATGTTTTTTTCAGTGTATGTAAAACATCTAAATAAACAAATGATAAAAATTTCAAGATTGTAGGTGAGAAAATGTACCTCTAATATACAAAAAGTAAACTTTAATGTTAGTTTAACCTCTGCTGAGGTCATGACGGCCCGCATAGAGCTTGACGGGGCAAATCACAGAAAACAAAAGAAGCGTTTAACAGATATTATTAGTTTTCTGTGTTCTTGAATAAATTTGCAAAGAAGTATCCCGTGTGGGTATTTTCTGAAAAAGCGCTCAATGAGCACTATTCAAAATATAAGGGTGTTCCATTTAAAATAAGAGTTCATAACAGAGGCAAAAGTTTTGCGTCTCATTGTAATAACATTTTTTAAAATTATTTTTTGGATATTTTAAGCGTGGTAATGAACCTCCGGGTTCCATAAAATAGATAATATTCCTTTAGCTTGCTTAGGAATTGTGTTTTGCCATTGAGCAAGTAAGTATTATTATTATTATTATTATTATTATTATTATTATTATTATTATTATTATTATTATTATTATTATTATTATTATTATTATTATTCCCATTTGCAGGTCCTCGTACTAGGTCTGAAAATTTTCCTTTCCATCACCTTCTATCGTTAGTTTCCCCTTTGAGTATTTTATTTTGTCCTTTAAATCGTATAGCAGTTGATTACTCCAAATCATTGAGTTGTTTTCTGTGCAGTCCGTTCCGTCACACCACACTAATTTCGTGACGATTTTAAAATCATGGGGCAAATGGGCTACTACTACATAGTAGTAGGCAATTCGATTCCGATTTGAGTGTAACACTAATTTCGTGACGATTTTTGAGCGTGACACAAGCTCTGGATTTACCCCTACCGCGGCTAAAGAAGTTTCACTTTTAAAACATCCGTAGAGCGTTTTTCGATAAAATTGGTAAAAATAAAATTTTCTTCACGTAAACAGGCATTCAAAGTAAGAGAAAGTTGTCAATCTTCGTGTCACGTCCCCAGAAGATATCTATCCCAAACATATAATTTTGTGAGAATATTATAGAATAAAAATTCCTCTGACACTGGAATTCGAGGATACATTGTCACAGGATTTTTCCTCCTATAATATTCTCATTGTAATGTAAAACAGAGGCAATAAACTGTGGTTCATGAATGCGTATACTGTATATCCATCTTGAATGTTAGTGTACAATAACAGTGGAAGCCCGGTCACAAAGATCTCTGATTAGTGTGCCTCACAGTACTGCATATGACCTAACTTGTCTGTCAGGAGAGAGGTTACATCTGGCGCTGTGTATTGAATTCTGGCTTAGCTCAGTTGGTAGAGCAGTGGCACGGATAGCCAAAGGTCCTGGGTTCAAATCCCAATGTCAGAGGAATTTTTCTCCTGTAATATTCTCACGTAATGTTCAAATGGGACTCTGTGGTTCATGAATGCATATATATATATATATATATATATATATATATATATATATATATATATATCTATCTATCTATCTATCTATCATATATATATATATATATATATATATATATATATATATACATGCAATATCTAGAGTAGGCTATGCGAGGAGCAAAGTAAAAATCTGTAGTTATATTCTCTTATCCAGTTGAAATGATAATAAGGAAATATATGTCGGAAACTAAAATTGGATCGGGGAAATTAAAGCAGGATACGTTCTTTAATATTTTTCCAATTTACATAGCCTAACTGTAAATCTAATACGTTGAAAATTTAGTTTAAGCTGCGTATTTAACTTTCATTAAATAGCAAAACTAATTTTGGAAGCCGCACAGGCTATACGATTTGGTCAATAAATCATATTTACGTATATATATAGGAACTTCGGCTACCGGGAAAAAGTAATTACTTGGTAACGAATTCCTCGTGAGCCTATAATCCTGACTTAATTGCCGAGCCGAGAACAATACAAACTAATTTCCCACGATCTCATCAGAAAGAGTTCTTTACTTGCCTATTCCAAATAACCAATGTGAATATTACTAGTCATAACATATTCGAAATGTACCAGAAAAAAAGAAATAACATACAATTTCTCGGTAGTTATTACTGGTAAATACCTGAATACTGTCAATATTTGTAAAGCAGGAAAACTTACTTCCTTACTTACTCAATGTCAATAGACCTGAGTACCCTGAATATGTAAATTACGATCTTAAAGATTTTAAGGGGAAAATAAAAAAAATATTATATAATATTAATAGCACAACTTCAATTTTGTTTGATCTTTCAATGTTTCAACCCTATTTATTATTATTATTATTATTATTATTATTATTATTATATTTTTTTTGTAAATTCTATATAAACCACTGGTTAATGCTGCAAAATTATTTTTGTATACTTTTTACTCAGACATTTATAATTGTTCGTTTGTAGTATACTGTGTATTGATATGAAATTATATTTATATTAATCTACTTCACCCCTAAACACGAGCTTTGCTCATATAGGGGCATGTTTGGTTATATTTGTTTTTACTTGTACTAAATGTGTAATAATAATAATAATAATAATAATAATAATGTAATGTATGTAAGTAATGTTAATAATTGGTTAATAAAAAAATCCTAAACAAGGTAAAGGAATATTACCTATTTGTGGAATCCGATTGTTCATTGCCACGCTTACCTGAGCCTGCCATTCAACCCTATTCTGTGCTAACTCAGACCAATCATCACTCGCGAATCCTACTTCCCTTTAAATCTATCTTAATATTGTCCTACCACCTACGTCTAAGCCTTCCAAGTGGTCTTTTCCCTTCGGATCTTCCAGTCAATACTTTTAGATATGTTTTTCCTCCCCCATGCGCGCAAAATGTCCAGTCCACTTCATCCTCCGTGATTTAATTAGCCTTACTACACCCGGTGACGAGATAAAACATAATAATTACTTTTTTACTTTGTTATATAAAAACAAACTAACAGCTGCGAGACCACGGCCTACTATGAATCAACCATCCATGAATCGATTCGAGTTAACATGTTGTGACAAATGCTACCAATGGTGCATATAAGACATAGTTAATCTAATTCAGGTAAGCTAACAGCAGAATGGAATAAAAGCACACGAACTGGCTTCCACCAAATCGAAATTAGGCATTGTCTATTGCCATTGAGTAGGTAAGTACTCGTAAATAAGTATAATCCGTTACATTTTTATTCATGGAATAAACTGGAGTTTACGTGTTTCCTCACATAAATTCGCTCCTGCTGCGCAGACGTGAATCTATCGACAAACTCGTAAACTCTCGTGGGGTTACCTTTGATAAATAATAATTTAGTATAAATTTATAATTTGGTTTTTAAGTACAAATCTTTTAAAATTCTGGAAAATGTCAGATAGGCCTAGAGAACGAAATGGAATGACAATTTCCAATTCTCTCTGTCTCATAGAACTGGGTGATGACAGAAAGAAACACAAAACAGCAGTGAAAACAGTACAGACGCGATCTGTTTGAGGCATCAAGAGTGTTAGTCCCCCAAAAAACATAAATGCCATAGTTTTATAATGGAAATCATGAAACGTTAAGCATTAAGCGATTCATGAAAGCGTGGAATTTATTGTCAGCGTGTAAAATTAAAATGAAATCACTGTAGAGCAACTGCAGCAATGAAATTGTATCATGGTGCTGCTTCGTGTATGTACAAACCTTGCGCTTTTATTATTTTATCTGCACAGATTCTATGGTACATTTATTTAAAGTGCGTAATAAAATGTCATATAATGAATTTCACATTTCTGATTAATCGGTATTCATTTATGGCAGCTATTTTTAATTAATTCATTGTTATTTCGATTAGAACCAATAATTATACTAGTGTTTCCAAATTTCAAAAGACTGAGACGCGCATTTTGGACAAAAAAGGATGCAATTAGCACTGTTAACCACTTTTCACTGAATATAAAATAATGACTTTCCCTTATATATATTTTTTTCTTCTTGTTTAACATTTATAAAGGAAAGACTAGAATTATATCTTGAAAGAATGCAGTTACATTCATATAATACCAGAATTTGTGGTACTCTCCAGTCTAAGCAAAACCCGCGCATCTAAGGCAGCGTTTATCAACCTAGGGTCCGCGAAGATGGTGCAGATGGTCCGCAGACATAATTAAAAATATAAAGCAAAGAAAATATAAAGTAAAGAAGTAAAATTTTTCACATATTTCGTTATAATGACATATAATTAATACCCCAAATATTAAGAATATAGGCCTTCTTTTAAAAATGGGATGTAAAATTAGGGGTTCGTAATTTTTTTTTTGACATTTTAGAGGTCCTCGGGTTCAAAAAGGTTGAGAAACGCTGATCTAAGGGATTTAATAGTTGGGAAGCAATCGGAATAAAAATGTTTAGTAAGTTGCCCCATAATGCAAAAACTGTTTCGGTAAAAGAGACTGAAATAACTTATGTTGTGTCTAACTGGTTAACAAACAAAGCTTTTTATTCGGTACAGGAATTCTTGGAAAATAAATTATGGGATATGTTTCTTGTGTCATTGCCAACTGTTTGTAGTAACTTAGAGACAAAATAAATTATTATTATTATTATGCCATCTGGTAAAATAGGGTTCTGTATTTTTGGGAATTCAATAATAATAATAATAATAATAATAATAATAATAATAATAATAATAATAATAATAATAATATTATTATTAACACAAAAGAATGTGGAATGATAATTCTATCACACTGGCCACGTGTAGGCTAAGGTTGGCAAGGAGAGTCGAAGATCTTGGTTCAAATCCCGGCTATGGCATTGAATTTTTAAGTCTGACTTCACCTTTCCACCTTAGCCTACACAAGGCCAGCGGTTTACTATGAAGCCCGGGCCTTAAAGTACTCACAGGTTGTATGTCACCATTGGGTTGGTATCTCATATTGAGAACGCCTGGTGGTATACTGGGATATGTGAGTCAGTTGGAGAATTTAATCTTGTACCGGTATGTTGTCATGATAGCTCTATTGGTAAGAGCAGCGGCACGGAGAGCCGAAGATCCTGGTTCAAATCCCGGCTATGGTATTGTATTTTTCAATCACCTTTTCACCTTAGCCTACACACGTGAAACAATTATCATTCCACTGTGACTTATTAGTGGTTTACTATGAAGTCCGGGTTTTACAAGTTTAAAGCACTTACAAGTTTATAAGTTTATATCTGAGTCAGTTGGAGAATTTAATCTTGCACTGAAATGCTGTCTTGGTAGCACAATTGGCACGCCACGGAGAGCCGAAGTTCTTGCTTCAAATCCCTGCTATGACATTGAATTATTCAGTCTGACTTCATCATAAAATAATGTGTCTGAAATCAGCCAACCACAGACTTGTTTCGCCCAAGTTTTTATAGAAATTTCGTTACTATATCTTAAGGCTAGTTTACACGATGACACTAGGTTTCGTAACCACTTTCATGAAAGTGATTTCGTGAAACTAATCACACACATTTTCTTTCCAATGCAACCGCACATTTCATGTTATTTCTGAAGTTCAAGTTGTTAAAAGCCCATATAAACGTTTGAAACACGTATGAATACAGGCATTTCACAATTTCCTCACTTCCCCATTTCATTTTACGAAATGCGAACAAGCTAAATAAGCGTATAATCTCAAAATTACTATTATAGTTTCGTGAAAAGTTGGAATCAGTCGAAACTGCGTAGTGTCGTAACTCATTGTCGCCAGTGCATCTAGCGCTTGCGCATTCAAGTAAAAAACAGTTTCGAAACTCAGTTACGAAACCTAATTTCGTCGTGTAAACTAGCCTTTATAAACACGACAAAGAAATAACCTCAGTAGCATGAATGATGTTTTGGATTTACATGAATAATATCTTTAGAGAAACTGAACTTACCAATGTAATAATAATAATAAACCCACACTGGTCGATTCCTTTGTTTATAATGTCAAGGCACGCAGATATCTGAAATTTTCAACTTAGACGGATGAGGGATAATGAATGTAGGACTAAATGGGCAAACATTGTTCGATTTGGACGAAACTCACTAAGCACGGGTTTTCTGGGCCAGGGAACTCTAACTTAGGTTGTTTTTCCCATGCGGCGCTTTCTAATCGTGGGTTCATTTCAAGGCCGGATTTTCAGCTATTTCATTTTTTACTAATCGTTTAGTTTAGGCATATGAATGTTTCGCGTGCAAGTTTTAATAAATTTAATGCTTTAATTATTTTGCTCTTAATTTGTAATCTTCCAATTATTTATCGTGGGCGAAGCCGCGGGGATCTGCTGGTTCTCAATAAATCTAATTTCTAAGCTAGACTAGTTTGATTTCGACTCCAAAATATATAAATATCGGTAATCGATAATAACAAAGCTTTCAGAAAAAACTCTGGTTTAGTTTTATATTCAATTTATTAAGAGACTTTTCTTACTTCTGTCTTATTTAGTAGGCAGCAGTAACTGGCGTACGTATCAGGCTGCTAAACTTTACAACTGCACTATCTGGCAAGTGTCCCAGTCATACTAGTTAAACTAATGGATGAAAACAAAAGAAGAGAACAAGTAAGCCAATATAAAACAGGATAGGATCGGCTTAAAAAAATGACAAGCTATAAATAATCACGGAACAAGCTTTTCCGTGCAGTCTCGGTCCACGACAAAAAAAAACAGCAAAGAAATACAATACTTTATGATTATTGCAAACATCATAGAACATGTTATATATCAACTGAGAAATGAGTAGTGGACTGTTTTTGTCTCTATATCTGCGAGTTAAGTTAACTTTGCATCACATTCAAGTAGCCTAGACAGCTTGTTGCTGCTGTTCTCTGTGCAGCTGGATTCACACTGATGAATGCATGAGTGACCGGTATTTTGATGGTATAAACCTTTTTTTTTAGACGGTCGACGGTAAAAGAAGCGCTTTCAGAGTAAGTGATAATAATTATAAGGGGCAAATTAAGCCACTGAGTGGTATAAAATTATGACAACTTTGGCATTCGTCGCACGGAAAATACTCTTTTAGTTTAAAACACGTTTCCTTCCCGTTTTTCGCTCATAACTCGCGAACGAAAGCTAGAATTAAAAATGTACTATGCCAGAAACCTTCGCGGGAGTGTAGGCCTACTCAATGATTTCTCAAAGTTTAATTGCGATCGGATGAATGGTGTGGTAATGAATAAAGGACAGACACACATACATTCGTTTTTATATAGATCGTAGATTATCAGTTACACTTCTCCCTCTCTTTCAACGTCAATCTCGACATTTTGACGATGACTGATATATTTCAGCGATGCTCTTCTTACCCAGTTTCCTATGGCAAGCGAGCAAGGCCAACTTCAATTAATTACACAATTGAAGCGTTTAGTTTTATAAGGGTCTAAGTGCCAAAACCATGGTTTTTCAGCTGATGATTTTAAATGGATCATTGTACCCAGACCAATGCTTTTCAGAAGGGTCCTAAGGTCTAGGGAAAGCCACGTTATTTGCAATAAATTCCAAGATATAGCGCTGGGTCTATATCCTGGGTCTATGTGAGTCTATGTCTTGTTTTCTACACAATCATGATTTTGGCACTTAGACCCTTATAAAACCTAACGCGTCAATAAAAGACGGTATACACGGAAATACCAGCTCAAATATTATACTGATAGCAGAGGAAGTTAGATGAGTGTTTCAATCTGAATTTTTCTATATAACAAAAGCAGCGGAAGATAAATAAGATGGACTGACAGTATTTAAATACGAGCGAACCAGCAGGCTTTTAGAGCAAAGTAACAATTCCTGAGCAAGATAGTCAAGCGTAACTTCCATTACTCACCGACGGGTAGCGCTGAAGTCAACAACCATGTTACTCTCATTCATCACTGCCGTTTCCTCAGAGAAACAGCCTACGCGCGCTCTCCGTATATAAGCCTACGTATTTTTGTTTTTATGCTTTGTATATATGTTAAAGGTGTTAGTGTAGGAGGCCAGGCCTATTGTTGCAGTAGGGATGGGGAGGAACCGCAATAACTCGCTCCGGAGAACACTGCGATATTGCTACTGTAGGGCAGAACTGCGGTGGCAATAGTCTGATTCCAAACTCACTTCACCATGGCCCTCTGCTACAAATTGTGATATCAGACCAGCTGTGAATGTGATGCTTTACTAATCAATGTAGAATATTTGGGTCAAGGACTGTGTTTTTTAACCCTTTCAGAGCTGAATGAATTATATAAACAATCATCAAGTGAAATCATCAGTACGCTCTAAGTTTGAAATGGATAAGGACATTTTAAATTAAACATCTAGTTTCCACTAATGACAATATACAATAACTGCAAATAGTATAGTAGTATAGTATAGTAGTAGTATACAATTATAGTATACAGCATTATTTTTTAATGTTTTTTTAAATTTATTTATTTATTTAAGGTCGCTTTTTAACTGCCAGGGTCACCAGCGACCACAATAATTCATACATTAAAATTGAACAAGTGCTACAAGAAGTGGAGTATGAAGAAAAACATATATGCAACTTTAAATTTAGTAAGAAGAACAACATATTAAACATAAAAAGGACTGGAAGTAATTTAGCAACTGCTGACAAACTATGAATTGATTTTACATTAATATGAATGATTTTAACTGTGACAGTTCCAAAAGTGAGATAACCTTAAGGCATCCTTCATTATTTTTAAATATATTGTATAAGTCTCCTTTGATATTTAACAGACGCCTTACATGCAATAACCGTGGACATTCCAGAATAAGATGGGAGGAAGTTACATCCCCATTACATTTCGGGCATGGATCCTTAATAGATTTTTTTAAATCTTATATCTCTGCTTCTATGCATTTTTTTTTCAGCGACGCATGTATACGTATACGTCAATAGCAGAGGAAAATCAATAAGTACCGAAGTCTTAAGGGGGACAAACAGCTTTCGGCGAAATTCATGGGTGAGAAATAGGTGAATTTCATTATTTTTTCCTCAGTAAGGAATTGCTCTACAATCTTCTAATCTGACAAACTCCTTATGGACTACTTCTACAGTTGCATACTATTTTCAAAATTAATCAGAGTTACGGGTAATTATCATAGGTAACCCCCGAGAGTTGACGAGTTTATCGATAGATTTGCGACTGCGCAGCTCCGAGATTACGGCATAGTATGAATCAACCATTCATGAATGGATTCGAGTTACCATATCCATGCTGAGTCCAGTGCTATCAATTGTGCACAGTTCACTTCATTCAGGTAAGCCAACAGCAGAACAGAATAAAAGCACAGGAATTGGCTTGCATCTAATTGAAATTGTGTTTTTAATCAATGTAAATTTATATTATTTCAATTCCCTAACAAGTTATGTCGTATAAAATAATCAATTTTCGTGCTGTTTAATGGCAACGTATGACGTACCGGTACTAATCGCTGTACACTGATGCTTTCGTGTCCAGTAACGAGCTGACGATTTTATCAGGTAAAATCCAATCCTCAAGCAAGCATTTTATGAAATTAACAATTGTGATTAGACTATATCCGAGGAATTGTTAAACGTTATTGGTCAATATCAAACACGGGGCGTATGAGCGGAATAGTCCGAGGTAATCCCACGCGTAAAGTGGCATTAAGAGTAAGAGAAAGTTGTCTTCGTGTCACGTCTCCACAAGATATGTAACCCAAATAGGCCTATAATAATTGTTTCTGGAATCAGGGAGCCTAAAAACGTGTATTTCTGTTGAAAACTCGAAATAGAATTTCAACTCGAACACAATACCTCCTCTATCTTTGGTGTGGATAGAGGAAGTAAAAACACTGCTGACAGAATTAGTACACACCATTACCGAGGTCGTTAATTATCCAATTTTGCAACGCTCTGGAGTGAACCGGATCACGGACCACAGATTGCAAACCCGTGTACAGGAGGCATATAATTGATTTATAGTCCAATGTCCAGGATCTCCATCTAAGAGTTAATTGCGTTGGGGACTAGTGATTGATGAAGATGATGATATGGCCCGGAGAATCCTCCAGATTAGCGGTCTGACTGAGTGACGTAAACACAACCCAGTGAAGCTGGATCACAACCCAGACCTTGTCAAGCGGAAGTGAAGAAAGGTCATACGCGTACATGAACCCAGCACGATAAGAAAACTCAACAACAATACGAGGTGCGTCCCTAAAGGAAATTTCCCTGCGATTGTTTACAGAAACAAAAAACAATTTCATGGACATACATATTCCATTAGATACATCAAGTATTCAACTATTATTTAACATATTTGCCACAGTTTATAATATTATAAAATGTAAATTCACACTGTTCTGTTATTCTTGTTAATTACGGTATGTATAGTCCTGTTATTCATTGCATGGCCAGGCGGCTTCAAAGAGATAAACCATTAAGTCGGTGTTTCTTTATGTTAATTGATCTGCCTATATCGGGCTTGGTTTCCGCTTTCCAAAACAAAAGCAACGTTGCAATATTCTCTCATTGTTAACATTGACTTCAGTTCTTCCCTGGCTTCAAACGTGCTATCGTTTACTGTAACCTCGTATTTCACTCCACGCGGAGTAGACGAGTAACTGTCAAAATCGCGACAGGACATTCTTAGATTTTGATTGGCTGGGGTAACTAGCTGATTGGTGCGGTAAAATCAAAGAACGTGGGTTGAGCTGTCGGCAAACTTTTCCTCCTAACGAAAGGAAGCCGCCTGGCCATGCAATGAATAACTGGACTTTATTTGTGTATTTGTCTGGTTCAAGTTAACTGATTAAAAATTCTTGGTTGGGAAACCCTGTATTATATGGATGTGAGACATGGTCGCTTACTATTCGGAAAGAACACAATCTGAGAATATTCGAAAACAGGGTGCTTAGGTAAATAATTGGGCCTAAGAAAGATGAAAAAGGGGTCTGGAGAAAAATGCATAACGACGAGCTTCACCGAATATAGTAAGGGTGATTAAATCATGGAGGATGAAATGGACTGGACATGTTGCGCGCATGGGGGAGAAAAGACATCTCAAACGTATTAACTGGGAGACCAGAAGGGAAAAGACCACTTGGAAGACCTAGACGTAGGTGGGAGGACAGTATTAGGATAAATTTAAGGGAAGTAGAATTTGCGAGGGTTGGCTGGATGTAGTTAGCACAGAATAGGGTTGAATGGTGGGCTCAGGTAAGAGCGGCAATGAACCTTCGGGTTCCATAAAATAGATAATATTCTTTCTTTTAACTTGCCTAGGAATTGTCTGTTGCCATTGAGTAAGTAAGTAAATAACTTAGATAATAGTTAGTAAGTAAATAAGTAAGTAAGTAAATTAGTAAGTAAATAATAATAGATAATATTCTTTCTTTTAACTTGCCTAGGAATTGTCTGTTGCCATTGAGTAAGTAAGTAAATAACTACAGCCTATGGTAAATAACTATTATTTTACTTAAGTAAAACACATTTCGTTTGGTAACCATACGAACTAATTATTAAAAAACCTAGGTGAGTAATTTCCTCTTAATGTATTAAAATATTAAAGAGAAAGTATAATACGCTTTGGCGTAGGAAAAGATAAGTAAAGGCGTTTTAAACAAAAGTCACAGCGAATGAAATACAAACCGAGTCAGATTCACTGTAGGTAGGCCTACCATTCAGTGACGTATGGCTGTTTCCTGTATGCAAAGATTTTACTGGGAACTTCTCAACTTATACACGCTTGAATGTAATATGTCCCTATGTTTCAGGTAATAGGCCTTATCTAGGTTTGAACTTTTCAAGTGGGAATTCTGAACTGCTGTAATGACAAAACGGTGACACCTTGTTTAGGAATTCTGTATTGCTATTGAGTAAGTAAGTATTTATAAATACAAAACAGAATTCATAAGACATGAGAATAGAAATCCATGGTAAGCAATGGTTCCCTTGTGAACGAAGATTTGAAAAGTTGCTGCTTATATTTGTTGTTATATGATGAAGTAGACTGCCGTATTTTGTGAAAAACCCTGGTGAAGTTTCTGATTACCATAAAGAAACATGTTGGCTTAAATTTGTTGTTTTATGACCAATTATATGCAAAAATCCATGTTAAGTTGGGTGACTGGTCAGTACCATCTGGATTTTATTTATAGATTGCCATAACGACTTTAAAGTTCTAGGCTGATAAAACTGCAATATGAATGCAGTTTGAGTGCAGTTTTATGCAAGTTTAGCGGCCTTGGTTGCTAAAATGCAATTTTTCGGCTTGTTACCAGTCTGACAAGCAGCTGTTTTAGAGAGCGTGTACTAAATATAGATAATATTCCTTTAGATTGCTTAGGAATTGTCTATTGCCATTGAGTAAGTATTTATAAATACAAAACAGATTTCATAAGATAGGCTACAAGAATAGAAATCTTCCTTCAAATGGAGATGGAAGCCGAACTGTGTTGTATATGGAACATTATTTATGCCCTACTCAACTTCTCAGACAGATGTGTTCTGCGGTTAAATCTGGACACAGTCTCTGACGTCTGTCGATGCCGTCACATGTTTCCTACTAAACTGTAGTCAGATTGCATTTTCCAGAGAGTGGCGGACGCCACCGCATAAAGTTTTAAATATGTCCAACCCCGTGAGACATAATCTGCACCAAGTGTTATTTCAAACGAGAAGTGACGGCCATTTAATTATACTGACCATAATGAGATTAGAAGCTGGAAGGCGTCTGCAGGGAATATGGCGCCGACCGGGCTCTTTAATTGTGTGGAGAACAGCTTTAAAACTTCTCAATCAAACAGACTTAATATTCGCAGTAGAATAAAAGCTGAAATTGCTTCAAGGCGCCATAACATACGGCTGAGGTACCGGTTAATATTCCATAATTAAATTTTCATACTTAGGAGCACTAAATTGAATGCAAAACCCATAAAAATCATTTGAGTGTGTCATCAAGTTCCAGAAGAGGGCAAAAATTGAATATATTAGGAAATGAAATTAATCATGATAATTATAATGCTTACAATTTATCTTGAGCTAAACACTCCATAATGCTGAAAACCGTCCATATAAAGAAGGCCTCGCTCGAAAAAATGAAGATCGCGACCCGTCCCCAGTATTGCCATACCCAAAAACTTCCCGTTGCGGCATTCTTGAGCTACCGTCAATTTTTTTTATTGGTTTACATCATATTATTCTGAAAATGTCAGAATTAATGCAGGGATATTAGAAGAACAGTACTGGTGTTGTGGAAATGGCCGATATAGGTGACAACGAAGTTAAAAATAAAGATTCTTTAAACCAAGAAGTATCGGAAATCAGCGAAATAATAAACCAAATAAATGAAATGGAAGGAAAAGCAAATTAATGTGTTTTAAGCTGAATCTGTCATTGGAGAAAAGAACAAGTCAAGTTTTATTATTTCGTTGCATAGGCGTAGCGAGGGGGGGGGGGGTTTGGGGGTTTGAACCCCCCCATTGATTAAAATTGTATAATTTTTTTAAGTCTGCCCATAAATTGCTTAATACAAGTATAAAGCGTGGGAAGCTTAAAACTCGTTATTTTGAGTCTTAATTTTTAAAATTTTCCGGGGGAGGACCCCGGAAGCTTAAAACTCGTTATTTTGCATCTTGATTTTTAAAATTTTCCGTGGGAGAACACCCCGGAAGCTTAAAACTCGTTATTTTGCATCTTAATTTTTATGGTCGGCCTGGTTACGCCTATGTTTCGTTGTATTAAATGTGTTGTATTAATTACCTACAAACTTTCGCGAATGGTATTTAGTTAAATTACATCAATTCAGGCATGTTAAAGTGCGTATAGGCCTATGGGAGAACAGCTGTAAGTTTGCCAAATTTAAAGTTTTTACCTCATTTGGAAGTTAGTAGACATCACCGTTACTAAGTGGATGATTTATTATTCAACGGATAGTTGTGTTTTAAATCTTTTATTTATATTTACTGACACTGACATCCTTATGAAGAATTGAATCAAACAAGACGGGCTAACAATATCAATTTACTATTGACAATTTGTTACGTTATTAATAATAATAGATTGAAAAGGAATCAATACATCTAACAGCATACTGCACCAGTGTTTTAAAATCTACATGTGTTTTACAAACTAAGATAAATTTGTGTGAGCTAAGTTTTAACCTAACTCTGATGTACTCAACTGTTCTTGAAAGTGACTACAATATAGAAGATTAATCAGCAAATTTTGCTCTACAATTTGTACATATGTTTTTAAAAATTCTTGACGTATCTTCTATGATTGTTTTTTAGGTTTCTTATGCTTGTATAAGAACATTCTCTATTTAAGCGTATTTATGAACATATTCTTCCTTCTTAAAAATATAAATACGATAATACTTCAATAGATACCTAGTTTAAGATTACATACTGACTGTCTTGCAGTTTTTATTCTAGATTTTGTGTATATATTGTTCATTAGTAGGCCTTTTTACTAGCTCTTTTTATATTTTTCTCAATACATTATAATTTTAGACAATATACTTAACGCTTTTTATTGATTCCTTATCAACGTTTAATTATTCCGTATATTATTACTAGTGCACAAGGTTGAAATATATACATACTTTTAGAATTGTTACGTTATGTTTAACATATTGTGGGCCATGCTAAATATTGTAGCTTGTTACATCCATTACAAAATTAATACTTATACTAAACTGGAAATGAAAGCATGCTCTTTAATAAGTAATTTCGCCTATTATTTCTATTTACAGAATTGTTTGTATTAGGAGATTAGTTACGGGAGCTCGGCCGCTGATTGGTTGGCCGCGAGCCAATCAAAATGCTTCGAATTGTCGGAGAACGATGATTATATTATAGTAGAAGTGATTGTTAATTACTTGTTATTTTGGTACCGGTCAACCGATTTGGTCAAAATTCAATAGGCTTCTTTCCATGGACGTCATAAATGCGTATACCAAATTTCATGAACATCCGATAAAGCTTATTTGAGTTATTGCACTTTTCTGATATATTACCATTAAAATAGGCACTAAATTGGGCATTACTCCGATATCGGTCAACCGATTTGGTTCAATATCAATAGGTTTCTTTCCATGGGCGTCTTAAATGTGTATACCAAGTTTCATGAAAATCCGATAAAGCGTATTTCAGTTATCTAGCGTACAGACACAGGGACAGACA
The DNA here is from genome assembly GCA_964059195.1 of Ectobius pallidus. NCBI lineage: Eukaryota > Metazoa > Arthropoda > Insecta > Blattodea > Ectobiidae > Ectobius > Ectobius pallidus. Next base: position 211,742,390 of record CAXKWD010000001.1, on the reverse strand, counting down.
GACAGACGGACAGACATTTTCCAGTCTCCCACACGATCTTATAAAGTACCATACTGGCACTTAATAAAAAACCTACACTGAATACGTCATCACACTGAATGGTAACTAAACCAATTGTCTCCATGACACCACACAGTCAACACAGCTCGCTTGGGAAATCGCCATTTTTAGTAATTATCGTCTTTAATTTCAGGTGAACCCCTGACAGGATAATAGACCAAAAGATACTCTGCCAAAAATAATTGTATAGAAAAGCAACTTTATACAACTTTTCGACAACAACACAAATTGGATCTTGGGTCATCTACTTTAACACGATTTCTTGGATTTTTTCATTAAGTTTCTGCAGAGAGCATACTGCTTAATGGTCGCTAGAGTTTATGAAAATAGCGTGGGATATTGTTATTTAGCTCCCGTTTAACTGTAGAGCAGTCCGCCTGGAAATCATAAAATCTGGTGGCGATCTAATAAGTGTCACCTTATTACTGCTTATGTGCCACGGTCCCCAGACTTTATGATTCTCTGCCTTGTAATAATTACTCCAGTCATTATGAATTAATTCTTTTGTGGAGTTTAGAATTGACAGTTCAAGACACCCGGCTTACAATATTAAATAATTAAATATTATTAAAATTCCTATAGAAAACAAGATTGTGGCAAAACATTCACTGATAATATAGAGGCAAAATCAGATACCTGGAATATTATTATATATGATATTTAGGGGGCGGATTTCTATGACCTAAAAAATAGGATATATGCATGCATTTATGACCTAAAAAAACATTAAAATGACCAATAAAATTTAAAATATGACTTTACCACTTACACATTATGTATACTTTCTTAAGTTTCATTACAATTTATTTTATTAAAATATAATGTTAATTATTTAAAATATCTGTAAATTCTCAAAAAGTATCAGTATAATGCAAAATTTACAAAATATGTTATGAAACTTCAAAATTTCTTTAATATGCACACAAAAATGCCAAAAGTATGACCTAAACATGCATATTCATAATAAATATGCTAAAATAGTTGAACATTTCCTAAATATGCAGTGATATGCACAATAAAAGCCGTTCCATTTTCACCAGGATGCTTGGAATCTGGTTTAAATTAGTCGGAAACCTGAAATAATGCAAAGGGAAAAAAATATGACATGTCATAGAAATCCGCCCCTAATGATATTTATTGAGTAAACCGCTGTGCTCAGGGGACGCGTTCGCTCTTCTCACGCAGCGGGCCCGGGTTCAATTTCTGGTCGGGACAAGTTACCTAGGTGGGGCTTTTCCCTCACCTGTGAGACAAATATCAGGTAATTTTAGGACCTTGTTGTCCCCGGATATCATCTGGCCGTCATTGTCATCTTCATCCCATCCTCGTCTTGTTCGGAGTGATTGTATGTGTGTGAATGGTGTGTCTCGTCCTATGTGTTCTTATTGTCTCGGAGGTGGCCCCGGCATTGGGCTGATCACTCATCCGGGGAGGTCCTCCATGTCCTTATCTGGTCAAAAAAGTATGGCTGTGTAGTGATCAATAGTTCATTTCTCTCCCGACAGGGCGCGGCACGGTAAGACACGGGCCGCATAAAGATCCCTACAAGGGACAGGTAAAACTATGAAAGAGAAAAAAAAAATTATAAAAGGCATCATGGAATGCATTCCAAAGCCGGATTTTTAGCTGTTTCATTAATTATTAATCGTTGAGTGTAGGCCTATGAATGTATCGCGTGTTAATAAATGTAATGTTTTAATTATTTTGCTCTTAATTTTTATTCTTCGAATTAATTACCGTGGGCGAAGCCGCGAGGACACGCCAGTCCTATATAAAATGTAAGTTTTAAACAATCTTAAATCACTTCAACATATATAACCATGTTGCTTATTTTGTAAGTTGTCGGCTCTGAGTGGAGCATTGGTTGTTGGCTGATGGATCTCCAGGAGCGATGTTCGGAATGCACTTTTTTTGCTTCCCTTATTTGTTATTTGTAGGGTAGAGACATAAATTCACAAAAATTTTACTGTTTCGCTTAAGCATAACTAAATATCTTTTTTATATTGCGACACAAGGGCGGAAAGGCACGTTTACGGGTCGAGGAAACAGATTGAAAACCCGAGGAGCAGCCGAGGGTTTTTAAGTTTTCGAGACCCGTAATTGCCTTTACGGTCCGTGTGTTGCATGCTATTTTTTGCACGACTGTTACTTATATCAATTTAATTATATTAATTGTGATATTACCTGAAAATATTATGTAAATACATTCTTGAAAATAGATGTTTATTTCAGAAAGTGATTCGCATGTGTTTGTTGTTATGGGAACTGAATATTTGTCCTGGGGGCCGTGTCCATAAAGGCTTGTATTATGAAGTGTATCGTAATGAATTATGACGTGGCGCTTGGACCGTAAGTAATTTAACCTCATCGCAACGCCCTTAGCAACACGATTGTGTGGGAATGTCAACTTACGATCCATGTAAACAACTTTCGTAAGTAACACTTACTAGCTAAGGAGTGCAAAAAATAATGTTCATAACAGACAGGTCGTTGTGTTAACTGTTTTCTTTACAGTCCGGAATGGGTTTGTATATTCTGTGAGAAATTAGTCATTTAAGGGTTAATTTTCCGCCAGTGCATCGCTTAGCCTACATATGTTTCTTTCTTTCTTTCTTTCTTTATCGTAGTTTCTCCTCTCCCTTTTAGGATTTAAACGACCCAAGCCGCCCTGGCCTTACAGGGCCGCGACCTGTCGGGAGAGGGATTATCTTTGGATCACATACATACTTTTTTGACCAGACAAGGACATGGAGGGCCTCCCCGGATGAGTGATCAGCCCAATGCCGGAGCCACCTCCGAGATAACACGAACACAAAGGACGAGACACACCATTCACACACACACTCACTCCAAACAAGGCGAGGATGGGATGAAGATGATAATGACGGCCAGATGATATCTGGGGACAACAAGGGCCTAAAGTTACCCGACATTTGTCTCAAAGGTGAGGAAAAACCCCAGAAAAAACCCCGACCAGGAATCGAACCCGGGCCCGCTGCGTGAGAGGAAAACGCATCCCCTGAGCCACAGCGGTGGACATCTCTTACATATCGATCCTTTATAATATTGAACAAAAACCCTCAGAACAAAATGTAGCCTATTCTGTCGTTTTATTGTTGTCAATATTCAGTCCACTGTGAGATCACGGCGTACTAAATGAATGAACAGTCCATGCAACCAATAGTGCGTACCACAAGATGGAGATCGTTGTCGTAGATTGCTAACATCAGATGCAGTAAAATTACACGAACTGGCTTGCACCAAATCGAAATTGTATTGTTAATCAATACGCATTTACGTTATTTCAATTTCTAAACAAGTTATGTTGTGTAAAATAATGTTTTCATTCTGTTCACTGGTAGTTTGTGACGTACTAATGACTGTACGTTTTAAGCCTTACGTGTCCAGTGACATGCTGACGTTTTATAAGATAAATTTGCATCCTTGTGGCCCTAGGAAGCATATTTTAAGATAAGCTATCATGATTGGTCTAAATGGAATTGCTAAATGTTATTGGTCAATATCAAACACACCTTTCACGGGGCATATGAATGAAACAGTCCTTGTAATACTTAATTGTGGATTCGTAGATGCGTCTTTTTCACGCAAATAGAATTTTCAACTCACTAACCGCTCCCATTAGAAACTGTATAGTCTATGACGTAAATATATTTCGGTGAGGTAGACCATTAAGGGTAATCATAGAAGCTGAATTCTCTCTGGCGCCATGAGTCGAACTATGGTTAGCTCAGTTGGTAGAATATCAGTCATGAAATAAAATCCGTGTGTAAGATGGAATTTTTATCCTAAAAAGATTATCCTCTAAAGTAGGCTACAACAGAAACCATATTCTGTGGAATCATGAATTCATACGTATAAAGACGCAAATATCTGTAATTTAAGGGAGAACATACAGCTTTCGGTAAAATTCATAGGTGAGAGATAAGTGAATTTCATTATTTTTTCCCTCGGCAATAAATTGTTCTACAATCTTGCAATCTTATACTCCATCGTTTCAAAATGGCAACCATGTTTCATGCACTGAAATGCCGTTTCCTTGATAACTTCCACAAATATAAATATTTCTGAGAGATTATTTTTCTGTGTATTTGTTAATATCATATGAAAAATGCCATCTACAGTCATTCATTTAGCATTAATACTTTTTTTAATATTTATTTTTAATGAAAAAAAATTAAAAACATATATATTTTTAAAATACTTATACTGTAGATACTCCAAAGATTGTAGATGATGTTGTTCATATGATGTTTGCAAACAGATAGAAAAAAGAATCACTCAAAAATATTTCCATTTGTGGAAATTATCACGGAAACGGCATTTTAGTGCACAAAACGTGGCTGCCATTTTGTAACGATAATTACCCATAACTGTAACAGTTTGATTAATTTTGAAAATAGTATGAAATGGTAGAAGTAGTCAATAAAGAGTATGTCAGATTGCAAGATTGTAGAGCAATTCATTACTGAGAGAGAAAATAATGAAATTCTTCTATTTCTCACCAATGAATTTCACCGAAATCTGTATATCCCCCTTAAAGGCATAATTCATTTACAAGGTTATAAGCTGGTATCTAGTCCTTATTTGTAATTCTCACGAAAACAGCTACTTTCTCTTTTCAGAATCTACAGCCACTTGCTATTTTCTTTTTCTGTTTACGTGGCAGTGCTACAATCTGGTGGAATAGATCGGCAACAACATTGAAGACTTGTCGAATAAGCGACTTAGCGAGTGAGACAGGGAAATTTATGTGATGAGACCCACGAGGAGGGGGAAATGTTCGCCCTAACTCCATCAACCTCCCAGAAGAGAGACCGACGTCTTGGAATCCTAAGTATATTCGCACTTCAATGACACGTACAGTCCCAGCAAGTAAAAACGTGTACCGTTCTCACATAAGATGGAGCCCTCAGAAATATATCATGCAATTTTGGACAATTCACTGGTAAACTTCACAATAATTTTTATACGGTATTTACATAAATACTAGCAATTAGTTCTAGCTAAAATTTAGCTACATTCTTAGTGTTCTGTGATTTATTTTTTCTTAACGATTTTCATAGTGGGATGTAGTGCATCTACTAAGACACAAAACTGCAACACGAATGATATTGTATTTTGTTGGCATAAAATATTTTATTTAAATTACATTTACAAACTTGTGTAAAAATTATATTTATATTAACTATAATAGTATTATTATTTCTCTATGAAAACTTGTTTTTGGGCTGAAGTTAGTACATATCAGGGTAATGCATACCCACATAGTTAATATATCTTAACCTTGATTCATACTCGTATAGGCCTACACTGATATAAGAAGTTCTTAAAATATGTAAAGATTTCATAAAATTCACTGGCAATAATATTAATTTATTAATTATGCAAGTGTAGGCCTAAAAATCACAGACATGTTAGTTAATGGTTTATGAATGAATTAAATGCAATCTGAAAACAGTCTTGTCAGTAGTTAGGCCTACATTAGGTCAATAACTTGCACATAAGTGAGGAGAGTTTAAACTGAAAAATACATTAAAATATAATGCAGATATCGGTAGCTGTACATTTCGATAGAATCAAAATATTAAATTAACAGCAGCTACGTTTATTTATTCAATGGCTAGTGCGAGCAACAATATCAAAGATCGACAATTTGATACGTTATGTTTAAAACAGAGTGGGCCATGGAATATTATTGTAGCATGATATGTTATGCCGATTATAAGAAGTATTAATTAATGTTTATATGCTGTCAAATGGACAGATAATAAAGTTTATGTAAAGTACCAGCTCGATACAATTCTGGAAATGAAAGCATGCTCTTTAGCAAGTAATTTCGTCTATTATTTCTAACTAATACATCTGCGTATGCCTTGTTTACTTTAGTTACGAATACTAATGTTTGTGGCAGCTCGGCCGCTAATTGGCTATCCTCTAGAGCCAATCACATTGCTTCGGGGCCCGGACATCGCACTTTATGTAATAGTCTTGTTTCGCTAGAAGGGAGTTCTGCTCCCAAATCCTCAGTGAGGTTCTCGGGAAAAGCTTTTTATTATTAATTTTAAAGACACCCAAATCAAAGATGATTCCGTGAATGTAGACTGCGGTATATTATTCTGTTTACTCTTAATAAACCTAAAAAAAGTCCAGAGCGGCTTTAAGATTTTTGGAAGTAAAAAATTAAAAAGAAAAGAGCTTATTTGAATTTTCCCGTCCGTTACAGGCTAAAATCTATAAGGCTGTCCAATTTCATGTTTCTAGCTCTTCTGGAAGTGGGTAAACATTTATATCAGTAAACATGTTCAAAGCTTTTTGTGGGATATAAAACAGAACAATTTTCCCTCGGTTTTAGGCTAAAAACTATAAGGCTGCCGAATTTAAAGTCATGCCGGACGGCACAGAAAATAGTTAACACAATCATTAAGCACATTTCTTGTGACTTATTATTTTAATTTTATGACAAATATAACTTTTTTAGATTTATTTTTCTTCAATTTATTACAAATTTAAGGGGTTATTGGGCGAAACTTCTATTTTCTACATTTTTAAAACCACATACTTGATTTTTCGTACCAGAAAAATAAGGCATTTTCAGACCCATGTTCATATAACAATTTCACTCCCTATTTACAACGAATGGTTTTAAATGTTCGTTTTAGATTAGATATTTGTTCATAATTATGTTGTCATTAAGAATTATTATACGAATTCTATTGCAATTTTTATATTTAATGACGAATATATTCCACAGCTCCACAAATAATAACTTTTTGTTTGGTGTCTCAGATGTTTTATCGGATTTTTGCTATACTTAGTGTGCTTATTCCAAATATGTAAACATTTTTTCTCTATCAGCTCTACTTTGATATAGATTTTATTCGTGAACTCTCAGCCTTGCTTCATAATATAGCTAACGAAGGTTCTTGACCATACTTTCGACACGTAGGATGAAAACTGTACGAAGTACAGAAAAACTAAAAGCTGGATTATTTTTTTGGCCCTCTAATTGACAGCTCATAAGTCATAAACGACCGTACAATAGGTGATAATATAAATTTTTTGAAAGACCCCATGTTATATTGTTATTGTAATGTTAATGTAATGCTAGTATGTTTCTTTTTTCTTCACATGATTTAGAAGCTAAAAATAGGCAGTGTTATTTATTTATATCAAACGTAAAATGGGATAATATGCATAATGGTAATACCATATCTCAAAAAATATAGATGATAGGGCAAAACTAATGGCACATTTGGCATCAGCGACCTAAATATACCCAAGAATAGGTATAAATTCCAAGGCACCAAAATGGCTGTTGGTCTGTGTTATTATTAATTTTTTTTTCCCCAAAGTTTCGGCCTACCTTTCTGTTACACTCTGCTTTAAATAACGTTAAAAGGTATGTTAACCCTTAGATGCATAATCTATCGTACAGGACACACCAGCTGCATAGAATTTTAAAATAAAATTACAGAAAATACTCAAAATAAAAGTTAAAATTAAGTAAAATTTACAGAATAGAGTACGAGAAATAAACTGAGCTTGATCATTGTGTTAACTGTTTTCTTCGCAGTCCGGCTAGGATTTAAAGTTTGCTTGAGAAATTGAGTCTCGTACATTTAAGGATTAAAATTATTTGTAATTGGTATTATTACGTTACCTATAGGAAAATGAAAAGCCAAAAGCATAAACTGTATATCGTATGCATAAACACGATTATTCTGCTACGAAGTGAATGCTAGCATAGCGTAGGTTTTACTTTCCGATATTAATCGATTTTGCGCTCTTCGGGCATTTCCTTTACTATTCGCGACTACCCGAATGCTGAGCACTATCGTGATTGTGACGAGAAAGCATTAACCATAAATTTATTTCATTACTAGCTTAAAAGGCCCGGCGTCGCCCGGGTTTTGTACTTTGTAATATGAAATTAACTTATGGGGGACTTTCGATGTTTAAACTCTAGGTCCTTATATAATATGTATGTAGAATTAGAAATGAGGAAGAACGACATATGACACTCAGATCATTCCCTCAGAAAACGCTAGATATAGCTTTTTATGGCTCATAGAGGATGTCGAATGTTGCATTCCATTGCTTCTACACACCATGCCTGGGAGGAGTGCAAATAAGAAGAAAAAGAAATTCCGGTTACATAAGATTGTATTGTCTTGACAGAAAATTGTATTTCTCACTCTCATATTACCGTTTCGGGGCTGAAGTAAAAAAAGAAATTCAATATCACTTTCATACTTTCCTTCCCAAAAACCTCGGACATATTATACTGCGCGCGTAGGACTGAAAATGTTCCATCCCATTTTGTCTTCTTTTAGATGCTTATGGCCTCTGATAAGCATCCCTAGGTCTATTTCTCAATTAATACAAAGCCTACAGCTATGAGTGACGTATCAGTGGATAGGATTTTATTCTTCAAGAATTATTTTCACAAATGTATTAATTACACCGATAGTATCAGAATTTGTAAAAGCCCAGTATTATAGTATAGTTTCAAAGCCCTACGTGAACACCGTAAACAATACTTTCGTTTTGCAAACAATTGGCAGCATAACTCTCTAACTTTACCGCATTTCACATTTCCGACTTTTCCCGTGGATTTTCCAAAAATTTTCTTTCATACAAACCTTGTCCTGATAATTACGAACACAACAAAGAAAAAATCAGCCAAATCGGTCGAGCCGTTCTCAAGTGATGCTCCGTCATACATTTTGGTAATTCATTTTTATTAATATAGACTTTTTCATCTAGTTTCTAAATTCCCCATTAAAAAAAGCCTGCCTAAGCCGTGCCTTCCTTAGCTAAGCAAAAGGTTTCTCGTAAGTAAGGTAAATGCGCCAAATAAGGCCACGTTAAGGTTTGATTCGATGTTAACAGGTAGCGGCTGGACTGATTTCTTTCAAATTAAACATACATACATATTGATTCATGTAGTAAGGAAAATATGAAGTTTCGTTGGAGAATCTATTAATTTTTTTTATTAGTTTAGTTTTTTTTTTCTTCTTTCTTTCTTTTTTTAAATAAAGGCAATTTGGCCATATTAGGACCAGGGGTTAGTTCTGGTGTAGGTTAGAAGTGATCATGCAATTTATTAAACAAGAGATTGAATGAAAGTATACTTTATTACAGAAAACCAAAGAAACTTTAAAACAAAACAATTAAAAAAATGGTCTATACAGCTTAATAATCAAACCTGGCTGCATTTATGAATATCCGAAAAAGAAAAGTCTACAAACTTTCGTTCGTGGAAAGAAATTTTATCCATAGGCCTACATGGGGGTTTTCCGTAATGTTGTCCGTTACAAAAGCGACTGCCCTTGAAACAATGCTCTGGTGAACCCCTATTTCTTCACCTATTCCATTCTGCCATGTATCTCAACGGAATCCTCATTTTTTGTTTGGAGGTAGGGCTATCACCCAACCATTCAACATTTTCATTCTCAAATCTATAAAGTTTCTTACAAACAGTAACTGATGGCGTTCTTTATACTTTTTTGTCTCTTATTTTTAAAAACGCCGCCATACAAATTACCATCAACCATTCACTAAGCAATCGAAGCCACGAACGATTTTTCATAGGTAATCCAACGACAGCTGAGAGTTTATCGATAGATTCGCGACTGCGCAGCAGGAGCGAATTTATCTGATGCAACTTGTCAACCCGAGTTGGATTTATTAAGACTATTCCATGAATGAAACGTAATTTCTATATATATAAAAGGCTTTGTCCTGACTGACTGAATGAATGACTGACTGATTGACTGAATGACAGGAATCAACGTACAGCCTAAACTATAACAGGTAGAGACTTGGAATTTTGACAGTACCTTCGTTTTATAATGTAGGTGCTCACTAAGAGGATTTTGAAAAATTCTGATTCTAAATGCCAAAAATTAAATGTTTTTGAAAATACTTAATCCCTTTTTACATAGAATTATCAATTCCAAATCACAGAATATATTGTTGCCAAATGGTATCAGGTGGGCTTGGAAGAAACAAATGAAATGCACTTTTGACAAATAAGAGAAGTTATCAAAATAATTCATGTTATAAATAAATATTACAGAATGAAATCCACTAAAATATTGGAATCACATAACTTTCTCTACCCTGGACATAGAGAAAACAAAACGAGGTATGGTAATGTGTATATTATTATATTATATCGCAGGTTTTTGGAGAGAAAAGTATGAAGGCTTTATGGTAACATAAGAGTGGGAAATTTCCCGCCTCGATATTACAATTTTATGTTACAGGAATTTCTGTTTCTTCTTATTTAAACCTCTACCAAGCTTGCTGTGCACTGTACAAGCGATGGGATGCAAAATTCTAGATCCTCTATGAGCCATAAAAAACTATATCAAGCGTTTTCTGAGGGAATAGTTTGAGTGTAATAAGTCGTTCTTCCTATTTAAAATTATAAATGCCTATATAAGGACCTAGAATTTAAAATTGAAAATCCTTCATAAGTTAATTTCCAATTACAAAATACAAAACCCGGGCGACGCCGGGTCTTTTAAGCTAGTGTATTATATAAGTAATAATTTCTTTCGTGCTTTGTTATATAAAAACAAAACTAACAATTGTGAGATCACGGCATACTTTGAATTAACCATCCATGAATCGATTCGAGCTACCATGTTGTGACCAGGGCTACCAATGGTGCATATAAGACATAAGCAACTTCATTAAGGTAAGCTAACAGCAGAACGGAATAAAAGCACACGAACTGGCTTGCACCGAATCGAAAGTATGTTCTTAATCAATGTACATTTCTATTATTTCAATTTCCAAACAAGTTATGTTGTATAAAATAATCTTTTTTCGTGCCGCTTAGTGGCAACATCTGACTATTAATCACTGTACACTGATACTCGCGTCTCCAGTAACGAGCAGACGGTTTTATCACGATAAAACACCATCCTCGCGATTCCTACAAGAATATCGTAAGATAAACGGCCGTAATTAGTCTATATCCGAGGAATTGCTATACGTTATTGGTCAATACCAAACACGCGGCGTATGAGTTGAATAGTCTTAGTAAAACCGACAAAGCAGAGATCTATACTACAGATTATGCATTTATGCATACCTTTCATAGTTTATTCTAAGGCTTGAAGGAAAATCTAATCATGGCCGACACTATCGAGTTTTTGCTAAGAGGAAAAGTTTTTCCTAAGGTTTTTATTCATAAAAATCTTGGTATTACCTTAGAAAAGTATATATAGAAGTATCTACTACCATTTTATGCCTACCACCCGTTGTCTACTTAAAAACATCAAGCACGAAGTATGTTAGTAAATCTAGACTGTATAAATATAGAATTTTATGGAAGCAATTCTAGAGTGATAGGGAAAAAGCGAATAAGTCAAAATTCCAAAGTTTCAGGAATGAGAAAAAAACAATTCATTTCCACAGCATTATTACATTATTTTTGCACGACTTAACTAATTAGTGGTACTTACGAATAGAGTTGCCGTGGATCTTAAGTTGACATTCCTACAAGCAATCTTGTTGCTATGTGCGGTAAGAGTTTCAGTGCTGTTATGAACATTACGCCACACCTCATAATACAAGCCTTTATGGATAAGGGCCCCAGCACAAATATTCGGTTCCCATAAACAACAAATGCGAATCACTTTCTGAAATAAACATCTATCTTCAAGAATGTATATACATAATATTTTCAGGTAATATCACAATTAATATAATTAAATTGATATAAATAATCATCGTGCAAAAAACAGCATACAATACTCGTGCCGTAAGCGCATAACGGGTCTCGGAAAATTGAAAAAACTCGGCGCGAGCGCCTCGTTTTTTCAAACTATTTCCTCGATCCGTATGCATGCCTTAAGGCACTTGTATCGCAATGTACTATTAGTTCAGTCCCCCTGATATTTTTATACAGTATCTTATACTTTGTAACAATATCTGAGTGGGCTGATCTAAATATTGTAAAAATGCTGTGAAAATAAATCGTTATTTGTCTGTCTGAAAACTTTGGTATTTTGACTTATTCGCTTTTTCCCCTATCACTCTAGAATTATCACCCAATCCCGGTCACATGAAGTCTAGAAATGAAAGAGCAGACGGGGCAAAATATGGACCAAGTTTATTCTCCTCGTGTGGAACTGACGGGATTGTATTTATTTTCCTAATCTCGCCATAGCATTAATAATCAAGATCTTTATTTACATGAGCATATCGCAGAGTTCGATGGGAGAGCTGACGGTGGTATGGCTAGTTACAGCGATATGATTTCCATTCTCACCGCGGAGAGGTGTGACGTTGATGTAATTTATCAGGTCGACCTCATCGATCACCTGATGGCAGCTCCATCATTCATCATGAAGTCCAGGAGTAAGAAACCATTCAGTCCACCACTGTGGCAGGGGTTCTCAATTAGAGGCTCGCATAACTACGAACAGTACTTTAGTATTTTTCTCCAGAAACTTATATATCACATTCTGTCTTTAACATCTGAACTAGTGTTTCATGCACAATAGGATATTTTTTAAAAAAATGTCTGAGTTGCCGTGAGTTTTAAGGCAAATACATTAAAATATAATTATATATAATTATATATATATATATATTCATGGCATGAACTAATTTGTTACAAATTGAAAAAATAAACTAATATTTTGGAAGTATTTCACCAATTTTAAGGAAAACACAAACACACACACACATACACATATATATATATAGGCTATATAAACTAGTATTTGACCGTCTTTAAATAGGGGGATAGGCTAGTTCAATTAGAGATTGTTTATTTATTTATGTATTTATTTATTCATCTATCTATTTATTTAATGTTGCATATTCAAAAAGGTTAGGGCCTATAAGCTGTAATATTCTATATGTATTTTGTATATAGACAAATAGGACAGGGGACAGTTGTTTACAACTAACAATAAGCTGTTTAAAAGTATCTGTGATCAAAATTTGAGAACTTTAAAATAGTAATAACTAAAAAAGGTGATAATTAAAATATGTTTCAAGTAATTTTCTTTATTTAAATCTTTCCTATTACATTATTTATGTTTTAATCTGTTCCCTTCATACTATAATTTTCATATTGTATGTGTTTTCTTGTTTCTTTTGTTTTTTAGCTGTGGTATTAGTTCAAATATTTTTAGTATTACATTAAATAGATAATATTAGTGTTATAGAACTGGTGTAATAATTAGTGTAAGAGAATATTGTAATTGGGAAATGAGCCTGTTATTATTCTCAACATAAATAAATAAATATTCCACAAATACATTGATATTTCTTGCACTCATATAGAACCACCAATATTGTAGATTAAGTTAACCTTTTCACTGCTTCTGACTTATAAATTCGTTGGTTCAAAAACTGTATAAAAGCAGAAATGTAATATTTATGGAGTAAAGCTACATGTACAATTATGAGAATTTTTATCCTTGCGTTCGACTGTAATCCATAGTAACCAGTTATTCTACTACAATTCTCTCTATCGATTTCAAACTTAGATCCCACTGATGATTCCAGTTGATGATGGCTTATATTATTGTACAAATTCAGTAATGTAAAGGTTATACCTTGGTATCTTTCTACGCTAGTAGCTTTATTTACCTTGTTTCTACGTACCTTGGTTAATAGTGTTTAATACTATATTTCGGCAATTGTGTTTTAAATTATATTTAATTTCTCTCCCAATACATTATTTAAGGTAGATTTAAGGTTGCATTAATGGCATGGATGTCAAATGCGAGACTTCTTCCCTCCAGACAATTTGGTGTAAAAGTCCATTATGTCGCACCATGTGCCGTGGGTTAACAGTCCATTAAGCTTCGCTATTCACTGCAGACGCACGCCATTCTGCAGCTCCCCTTATTCTATTTGATTGCCCGCAACTGTAGGAACCAGAACGCCTTCACTTTGCCCATGTCGTGTCTCAACACGAAAATGTCCCTCTTTCAAAAGAAATTTCTTCAATTAGGAAGTCTCAGGCGGTTTCCTTGATGTTACCATAGTAAGATTGAACTAAGTCCTTAATGCGTACAACCTGGAAATTATTATATTCAAATTTTGGCTTGAATTTCTACAATTTCTTTTGCTCCTAACAGAGAAATGTCAAATAACCTATGAGTTTTCAAAATTAAGACAGCTCCACCAGATTGCCTGCAGCTTAGGTCTCGTTGGGGATCTTCTAGAGTCAAATCAAGAGAACCAATTTATGTTTCATTGTTCTATCTCCATCGACTACCATCGTAGAATTCCATTTCAAAATGGGCTATTATAAGAACTTAAGTCTGATCGTTCTAAGATAGAAACCTGAAGTAGATAAAAACCAGTATGCCTGTCTCACTCTAGTACATTACTCATTAGACCTAAGAATCACACAGGCGAAACTGTCATGCATTGTTGTTTTATACAAATTACTTAATAATGAAATAGATTGTATTAATATTCTTGAAGAAATATATTTTCATGTTCCATGTTATAGATCTTAAAAAATTGCAAACTCTTTTTTTTCATACCAAAACGAACACTGATTCCCATAATATTTCTCCTCTTTATAATGTGCTCCGTCTATACAATCAATTGCACAAAATGGGCAACATAGATAAAATTAACACTAACAATAAGCGGTTTAAAAGTATCTGTGATCAAAATTTGAATATTTTAAAAAGTAATAATTAAAATATGCTCCATGTTATTTCCTTTATTCAGATCTTTCATATATATATATGTATATATATATATATATACACGGAATATATGGAAATAATAATATATGAAAATTAAGTTGCATAACGAAGGGAACAGATCAAAACATAAAAAAAATATTATATATATATACTGTATAATTTTAATAATAATTTAGGAATCGCGCACAATGTGCATAATTTTCATAGTGTGTTTCTTGCTTCTATTTTCTGTTTTCTTTTAGTGATACTATTAGTTCAAATATTTTTAGTATTACATTAAATTTCTAATATTAGTATTCTACAGTAAAAATGTAAGTTAAGAAATACTATTAACTTAGAAGAAAGACTTTGCCTTGCATTTTCACAAGAATGAAAATGTACTGTAGGTCTATTTAGTTAATTAACTTTTGAGTAACTCTGTAAGTACTTGAGACAGAGAGTTAAATTTTCAGTACACTTTTATCATTCTATTATCTTCATTTGGGGGGATAAAATTGGGGGATAAATTTATTTATATTTGTATTTGAATAAGGTCCCGAACTCTACTACCGTTACGAACCAGTGGACCAAATAGTCATCAGCAGGACTAAATAGTAGGCCTAATTCATTACTTATTACCAGGGCCCGGATTTTGAAGACATGTCATGTTTTAAGTGGTACATCATGGACGTTACCCACTAGTGCAGATATTCTCATCTTGACTCCTAGATTATAAAATGGTAATGTTTAGGGTAATTTATGTCATTTTTCTCATTCTTTATTTTTAGAATGTGAAGTCATATTTTGTAAATGTTTGGTTATATTACGGCATTTTTTCCAAGTTTCATATTTTTAGGCAATTTTAAAAAAGATATAGAGTCATTATTTTCTCATTTTGTGTTGTTTCTTGCATTATTTAGAGTTTTTGTGCATTTACTTGCATTTAATAACCTATTATCGGAACTCTTAATAAGCATAAATAAATAAAACTTGTTGTAAACTGGATACAGAAAGACGG
The DNA here is from genome assembly GCA_964059195.1 of Ectobius pallidus. Lineage (NCBI taxonomy): Eukaryota > Metazoa > Arthropoda > Insecta > Blattodea > Ectobiidae > Ectobius > Ectobius pallidus. Next base: position 211,726,610 of record CAXKWD010000001.1, on the reverse strand, counting down.
TGTTTGCTGTTTGCATTTAACTGTATGTATCAACTAACTAATTATAAGCCTACAATTGGGTCTACAACATAAATGTAGAACAGACACAAATCTGATGAATAAACTAGTATTTTCATACAAATTTTCGGGTAATTTTTTTTTTATTTTGGGTCTTTTTTATTTTATTTTTGCAGTCATTTTATAGCTCATTTTTTAAAGTATTTTTAGTTCATCAAAATCCAGGCCCTGTTTATATTATTATTATTATTAAAGACGGTGTTTCCTGTTTGCATGTAACTGTATGTATGAATTAACTAATTACAAGCCTATAATTGGGTCTACAACATGAATGTACCGGTAGAATAGAAATAAACCTGAAGAAAACTAGTATTTTCATACACTTTTTTTTTAGTTTTTAGGTCATGTTTTTAGGTCATGTTTTTGTATTTTTGCAGTCATTTTCTAGGTCATTTTTAAAGTACTTTTAGGTCATTACCTTCCAGCGCTGAGCTAATCAAGCTGTAGAACTTAATACACTTTAAGCTTAAACATTTTCCTCAGCAAAGAATTTAGCTAGGCTACATGTTAAACCCTGAGCTTATTGAAGCCACGTTATTAATTTTAACTTTTTTGGTTATGTAAAACAAAGTTGATAAAGTTCACAAAGTTTCTTGATTATAATACAGAATGTGAAGCTAAGTAAGAGGCTAATTTACGTCTTAGCGTGGCCGTACGCTTCTTAGAATTGAAGGATTTGTAAGAGCGTCATCGCATGATGATACTCGGAAGCAGTTTAAGAGCATTTTTTTCTTTTTATCGTGAAGTAAATTTAATCCCTTACATTGGATTTCAATGCACGTTTCCTTTTGGTCAAATCGTGATAAAAAGGAACCTTAGAGTGGGTGAGCAGAAAGGAGTAGGCCTCTTTCTATCTCTCTCTTTCTACTTCTAACTTTTTCTCTTTTCCCTCCCTCGTTTACCTCCATGGAATGGTTTCCCCTAACTCAGTTTTCTCTTTCAGCCACTGTAGTCGAAGAAGTTGCTTTTTTGCATGTTTTGCAGAATGGCGATGGGCTATGGTTCGAATCCAGAAAGGGAAAACCAATGAGCACAATTGTAGAAAAGCCTATTTTGAAAAGCAAATTTATTATTATTATTACTATTATTACTATTATTATTATTATTATTATTATTATTATTATTATTACTACTACTATTAATGTTGAATATCCAAAACTAAAAATCCTATTTCACCCTTGGGTATATTTGGCATATAGGCTATTATATTAATAATAATAGCGTGTGCCCGCGGCTTCGCACGCGATAATTATTTCAAAAATTAAAAATTAAGAGCATAATAGTTAAATCATTATATTTATTAACACCAAAATCACGTGGACTACATACCACGATTAGATAGCGTCGCCTGGTAAAAGCGACCTCAGATTCGAGTTCCCTGGCCCAGAAAACCTCTGTATAGTGAGATTCGTCCAAATAAAACGTTTGACCATATTTAGGGCTTACAACATTCAAGCGATCGCGAAAGTTTTATTTTCAAGATATGACAAAAATAGCCAAAGCCAACTGTAATTGATTTGACATTGAAATGTATAGCTGAAAACTTATCTTTTGAAAACGCAAAAAATGCACGTTTTTTTGCCCGTTTTTCACTCATAACTCACGAACGAAAACTAAAATTAAAATTCCGGCTTCGAGGTGCATTTTCCGACCCTTCAGCCCACCTATGTTTAAAATTTCAGATCTCTGCGTTCAGTAGATTTCGTTGGACATCGAGGACAATTCCTTTTATTAATATAGATAATATGAATTATAATGATACCTTCTCTAATTTGTCCAACATCCATTTAATTTAATCCAAACCCACCTATACCATTGGCAACAATATGTTCTGTGAATTTGTTTCGATAATTCTATGCAAAAAGGGATTAAGTATTTTAAAAAACATTTAATTTTTGGCATTTAGAATCAGAATTTTTCAAAATCCTTTCTTACTGAGCACCTACATTATGAAACGAAGGTACTGTCAAAATTCCAAGTCTCTACCTGTTATAGTTTAGGCTCTACGTTGATTCCTGTCAGTCAGGACAAAGCCTTTTATATATATAGAGATAGAGATTATTATTATTATTATTATTATTATTATTATTATTATTATTATTAATACTATTAATGTTGAATATCCAAAACTAAAAATTCTATTTCACCCTTGGGTATATTTGGCATATAGGCTATTATATTATATTAATAATATTATATGTGTGTGTATGACAGAGCCGTACATTTTTACTCCCTCTGCTCGTGCCATTGGTAGGCTACTATAAGTAGAGGAAGTATTGTTTTCGATCTCCAAATTCGAAGTTTAGTATTTAACATAAATACACGTTTTGAGGTGCCCTGAATCTAAAAATGCTATTTTCGGAAGCAGGTATGTGTGTGCCTGTGTGGATGTCTGTGAACAGTCTATAGCTCCAAAACGGATAATCGTATGAAAACAAAATTTTGTATTTGGGTTAGGTATCTTCTGAAGATGTGACATGAAGACTGACGAAAAGTTTATCTATTTTCAAGGGGACTTTATATAAAGAAATTGTCGTTTTTCGCCATTTTCTCGAAAATGGCTCCAACGATTTTCTTTAAATTTTGCACCTGGATTGCTTATACCACGAGTTAATACTTTATTTGAAACATTTTTTTCGAAAAAATATATGAAGGGTAGTTATAAGCCACCCACTTTGAATATGTGCTCTTTGCAATATGTCCTCAGGTTCTACTCGTATATCAGAACGTGACGTGATAAAAATGCATTGGCCTTGCTAAAAGCAAAGAAAGTTACGAGAGAACATTAATAAGATTTTATTTGGGTTATGTATCATTCGGGGATACGATGTGATGTGGTAAGGACATTCTCTTCGTTTCTACAACCAATTTACATGAAGAGAATGCCATACATAATAATTATATTATAGTAAGAGGCTAACATTTATCTGGGCAGAGGAAGTTATGTAAATTTCACATAAGATTTTTATATTAAAATGAAAAATGGATAAACCTACTCTTCTGGTCATCTCTTAAGTTCTTGAACGGAAAGATTTTTGGAACTTGCTAGCGACTAAATCCGAAATACTATTCAGTGAAAAACAAATTAAGAAAGTGAAATGAGATTTTGTTAAAATCAATACTGTGATATTGTGAAATTCAAAGGGAGAAGCGCACTACCGTCAACTTGATTTAAGAGTTTTTTTTTGTATCTTTCAGAACAAGTTATTTGCATGTCTTATTCAACCATGTTCTTAGGTTTTAATTCTATTTCCAGCTTGCAGTGCTTTCTTCCCGTTAATCCTCGTCTCCACCCCCCACCCACCCCCTAGCGGAGGCTTTACACTCGTCACAGGAAATTGCAGGGTGCCAGTTCTTCCAGTTGGAATAAAGACTTTTTACCACCGTCGCTTCGTCAAACTCGTTTTACAAGAGCCTTCAGAGTTCCATCATTTCATCAATCAGAGCCTTCGTGTGGAGTGGAAGAAAAGGCTCAAGACTTTAACTATGCCAGGATGTAAATAAAATCAGGTAAATTGATATAACAAAGTGCCAGTATGCTTTTTTAATCAGTTATAATTGCAATTATGATATGCAGAAAATAAGTTATTTTAAAATAGATCTCCGTGTTAAACTCTAGATCGATTCATTAAGCAGGGCTTACAGAAGGACAAAGTTTTTGTTTGATAAGCATAGGCTACGTGAAGGAATATGTGCATAGTGTTATTTGTCAAAGCTACCTGTATTGCAACGTCGAAAGCCGTATATGAACACTGTAAAACAATATGTTGTCATGAAAACTTATTTGCATTTGATAAATTCTTTCTAATTATTACCATAAAATAGGCACTAAATTGGGCATTACTCCGGTACCGGGCAATCGATTTCGTCCTAAATCAATTCGCTTCTTTCCATAGACGTCATAAATGTGTATACCAAGTTTCATGAATATCCGATAAAGCGTCTTTGAGTTATCGCATCTTTCTTATATATTACCATTAAAATAGGCACTAAATTGGGTATTATTCCGGTACCGGTCACCCGATTTGGTTCTAAATCAATAGGCCTCTTTCCATGGACGTTATAAATGCGTATAACAAGTTTCATGAAAATCCGATAAAGCGTACTTGAGTTATCGCGCCTTTCTGATATATTATTATTAAAATAGCCACTAAATTGGGTAATATTCCCGTACCGGTCAAACGATTTGGTTCAAATCAATAGGCTTCTTCCTGAGGACGTTGCAAATGCGTATAACAAGTTTCATGAGAATTTGATAAAGCGTATTTGAGTTATCGCGTGTACAAACACACGGACAGACAGACATTTTCCTGTCCCCCACACAATCTCATAAAGTACCATACTGGCACTTAATTGTAGTAGAACATAATGATCAGAGCTACTCTCTGTTAATAAACAATGTAATTTTGTTTTGCCTCAAACATGGAATCCAAAACAAGGGGGTGCGCGGGGGCAGGTTCAGGTCATATCTCGCAGCGAGGCCGGGGTTTATTCATCGTCTTGATGCCGCAACACAAGAAGCTGAGTAGACGGGACAATTAATCTCAAAACCAGATTCTGTGGCCAGTCTGGAGAACTGGTTACTCGCAAATTAAGCTGCAAGATCCACGCCGCTTCTTGAGACATCGTAGGATGATCACTTTACTGTACCGGATTTTAACCCTCTGGAAAAGTTTATAATGACTTCCTTAATAAAAATTATCATTAATGACTAGGGACCGGATTCTTAGGAATTTACCTATTTTTTCCTTACTTCCAAAAAAGCGCTCATACACTTTTTCGAATCATGTCCATAGGATTCACCCACATTAATTCTGTGGCACCTAAAAATACCTAAATGGGAAATAAAAACCTAAATATACCTACACGGGATATAAAACCTAAAATATATAATTTAGGCTACTTTTTTTGTCTCTTTGTTTGTCAGTTGAGGAATCGATATTTTGCGGAGAGACAATAATTTTTGTCGGGTTGAAATTAATACCACCAGCATTTCGTCCAACCCCTTGTCGTCTAGGATGGACAGTATCAAGAGAGGAAGTGTAGAGTACCGGCGTAGTCCTTTTAAAATACTCGTACGAACAAGCATTGTTGCCGTGTATGAACAAGGATATAGATTTCTGCGTATTAAAGCGTTTGTTTGCCTTGTTATTCACACTGAGTGGTCACACTGTGTTTTAAGAAGACGTGTTAATTATGTATTGAATCCTATGTAGCACATTCAAATTCATTAAACCAATTATTCCACCCGAAACGATAATTTGGACAAAAAACCTAAAAAAAAAAACTATTTCACCTAATGGAAAACCTAAAACAGTGTTTCTAAAAACCTAAAAATCCGGTCCCTATTAATGACCGATATATGACACACTGTGGCCACATCCACCATTACCATAAATATTACCGCATAAAACTGCGGCTTCTTGATATATGTTTTAGGAAACTTGCAAGAAGAAAGTGAGACAAATGAATGCGCAATGTATCTTACAGCCGTGTATTCTATACTGGAATATATATATATATATATATATATATATATATATATATATATATGTGTGTGTGTGTGTGTGTGTGTATTTCTTTTAATTCAGCTGTGTTTATGTTCCTTTTAGCTTCGAGGCTATATCAGGAGTTCGGGATCTGTGTCTGTGCAGTAGGGTAGGCCATGGAACTTTTGCTTGTCAATTGTTTCTATTGCAGTGTATTTAATGGAGTAAATTTCAACTGATATTAATTTAAATGGATATGATACAGGATGAAATGGTGAAGATGATTCATGGTACGTAAATATCCAATTCGGCATTTGCCTTTACGACTGAGGAAACCTTGAAAAAACCTATGTCAAATTGGCCTGCCACGGGATTTGAACCTGGGACCTCCCGAATGCGAGTCCAAGACTGGAATATATTGAGGGTAGAGGAAGTTACGTGATTTACATAAGATTTTTTTTTAGTCACACTTTCTTACAGACACCTTCCTTCGCCTTCAAGCATAGAATACAAACTTGATACTGGATTCGCAGCTATTCCCTTCTTCAACTCGCATTTTAGCTTTCTCAGAAGCTGCTAATACAAGTAAAATTTTATTTATTTAATTACGTTTATACATTTTAGTATACCTGTTTATCCAGTTTAAACCAGCAATCACAGTCAACGGGCACGGCTTAACTATCCACCCGAATTAAATGGAAATGTGGTGGCCATGTTTCAAATCTACTAGAGGTTTAGGGGGAAAAAAATTAGGAATAATATTTTTAAATAGTTTTAGAAAAAAACTTTTAAATTTTCTTACAGAGAGCATATTATTCTATTAATGAGTTCCTTAACCAACAGTAAATACAGCACAAACTGTAAGGTAAATAGTTATAGGCCTATAAAATATTACTTCCTCTGCCCGTACCATAGGTAGGCTACTATAGGTAGAGGAAGTATTGTTTTCGACCCTAAAATTCGAAGTTGAGTTTTTAGCATATATACACGTTTCAAGGCCCCCTGAATCCAAAAATACTATTTTTGGAAACATGTCTGTGTGTGTGTCTGTGTGTCTGTCTGTCTGTGTGGAAGTTTGTGAACAGGCTAGCTCCGAAACGGAGAATCGTATGAAAACAAAATTTCGTATTTGGGTCAGGTACCTTCTGAAGATGTGATTCGAAGATTGGCAACAAATTTCTCTTATTTTTAAGGGGACTTTACATGAAGAAATTTTCGTTTTTCGCGATTTTCTCGAAAACGGCTCTAACGATTTTCTTTAAAATTTGCATATGTGTTCCTTTTACTGAGAGCTAAAACTTTTATTTGAAACTTTTTTTCGAAAAAATTCTCTGAGGGTAGTTACAAGCCACCCACTGTTCACCCACTGTTTGTAGAAATTTTGTCTTGCGTGATGAACAACTGAATACTATATAAGAATGTGAAGTGAGAAAGATGTATTGTTGGCCAGGTATAGAGTAAAGAAGTATCTGAGGGAAATATTCGATATATTTCGGAAATTATTCTTTACGACGGAAAGTTCAATAAACGTCTGCAGTCACTTGTTCCTTTTTTTACTTTCTCGCTTATACGGAGTATAGAGAAAGTATTGTGATCGTGACAAAAAATCGAAGTTGAGTTAACACCGGGAGAGCACGTTTCATGAAGCCTAGAAACCGAAAAAAGTATTTTTGGAATGACGTCTGTCCGTCTGTCCGTCTGTCCGTCTGTCCGTCTGTCCGTCTGTCCGTGGACAAGCACAGCGGGTAAACGGCTCGTTGTATTTACTTCATTTTTTGAATTAAGAACTTTTTCCAAATTTTGTCGAACCGCCCAGAAATTTAGTTTTACAACTGAAATATTAAGGGGACTTTTCATGAAAACTTTTTTAAAAAAATTGTTTTTTGAAAAAATGGCTCTAACGATTTTAATAAAAATTTAGAATTGTAAAGTCTTATCTGTGACTAATAAAATGGCTATATCCGTATTTCCGCAAAAATGACTTAAGGGGCACTTTACTCGTATCCATTTTCAGTTTTTCTAGATTATATCCATTACAGTAAGTGATACATGAAAACCTACCACAGTAAAGTTGTAGAGAAAATTAAAATGGACATTTTTTGTTTAAAACATTTCTTTATACAATTAATAGATATCAAGATAAAAACGAAATAAGTACAGCTTAAATGCGAATTTCAGAACATACATATCAATTAAAATATGAATGGCATTTTGTTGCCACTAGCAACAAGAAAACTATAGGCCTAATGTACTTATTGTTGTGAAATGCAATCAGTTTAGCTCAGTCGCATTGAACACACTAAACCAATTACAGCGATGTGGTAGGCCTATGGGCTAACAGGGAAGAGGTCCTGAGTTCAAATCAAACCTCGTGGCCGCCCAAAATGACTTGGGTTTTTCATGGTTACCTCGCAAAAGCAAACGCCGGGTTTATAGGACTTGCTTATTTTCCATAACTCATCGCCGCTACGTCACTGGATATTATAATCGTTTAAACTGAATGCCACATACGAAGACATCACTAAACAATAGAAACAGATGACGCGAATGAGTTGTTACAATAGACTAATAGTTCACGCAAACATACTAAACACATTACATGACCTACAATGCAGTTAAAGCGTGCAATATAACCTAAGTAGTAGTAGTATCAGTAGGACCGCCGGCGTGGTCTTATGGTTAGCGTCAGATCCGTCGGTCCGGGTTCGGTCCCCGGTACATCCTTGGATTTTTCTGAGGTTGAGGGGTCTGGTAGGGGTACACTTCCTCGTGATTCAAATTGAGGAGCTACTTGATAGAGAAGTAGCGGCTCCGGTCATGGAAACCACCATTAACGGTCGTGGGGGTCGGCATGCTGACCACATGCCCCAACCCTGCCATCTGCCTGTGGTAGATGACACACCGGTCGGTTGGTAGACCAAATCCCTAAAGGAATGTAGTGCCACGGAGTTTAGTTTTAGTTTTAGTATAGCGAAATTCAAATATAAGTCGCCCCTTAAGCTCCGTCCATTCGATATTCACATTTGCATTTACTGTGTGATGTATTTTGTTTCTGAGCGAAGCAGAGTGACCAACTGTCCTTGTATTGGTGGGTGGGTTGGGTGGTGCCGATTTATCCCAAGGTGCGACTTATATTTTAATTTTCCCCTTAGTAATACTAGTAGTACTAATAATATGCAGTTTTACTGTCATTCATTATTATTATTATTATTTCACGGTAAAAGCATTAAACATGAAGATCGACTCTGATGGTTTCCGTTCTAGATACTTCTTAGTTTTATGAAAATGTAATAAATAAAATTTAATTGTCTCTTTAATTTAATTGTTTCTGTGCTAGCCTTTAACACGTATATGCGAGAAAGTTTGTGCAACGTATTTTTGCACCATTTATTTTTAAGTTTGTTATATAGCCTGCGCTTTTAGTCGCATCATTGAAAGAAGAGGTATTTATAGGATAATTAGCGTAAAATTGTGTCTTGCGATTCTGTAAAAGGATATGAGAATACTGCTAACTTTTTTTTGGGCAGAGGAAGTTATGTGACTTTCACATCAGATTTTTTTTTACTAAGAGTACATCTCAATATAAACTTATATCTTATCATATGTTTACTGACTGTTCCCGCTCCCACGGTAGCTCGCAGGCGAAATAGGGACACGGGGAAACCTCTCCGGTTTGAAGGATGCTACACTAAGTCAAGTTTAAATACATTTATTGAGCCCCTTGAAAGATACAAAGAGCACAATGGACAAAATGATAAATAGACCCTTTAAAATACAAGATGGAATTTTGTATCTTGCTTTACAAATAAATTCCTCTTCCTAGCGGTGCCGAAGAAGATGAAATGTTGATGAAGTCAAGGGGAGACGACTTAGTAAGCTCCTTCTGGAAAATAAGGCATGCTTGCCTTATAAGACTGATGAATAGCTCGGAGGACCAGAGCAGAGCAATTTTTATAGTCGCGCTTGCTCGGACGACTGAGAAAGAATTTCACTATTCTTGAAGTGAATGCGCACTATCAGCAAATTATTTTAAGGTCGACTTGCTGCTTCGACCGAAAAGAAGAACCTTTAGATGTTGCTTCGACACTGCAACTAAAATTAAGCACTCTGAAATATTCACTTCACAGCAGTACTTACAGTAAATCCTTTTACTTAATGAGTTACGCATTCAAGTCCATACGGTTTGATCAGGGAAGTAAAAAACTTGGCTTCACACATTTGTAATTAAATCACAAATAAATTACTTTGATGAATGTACTAAATTGCGTCTCTGCAATAACTAGGGCTGGGAAACTTCAAATTCCCAGCTCGACAATAATAACTAGATTCAGAATTCTGAACTGAAAACTAGCCTGGCGAAAACTTCGAACGAGTGAATAAGAATGAATAGCAAGAATGACAGACGTCACGACATGTGACGTAAAGCAAGAATCCCATTGGCCAAGAAAAACAATAAATAATTAATCTTGGAAATAAATCAATTAAGTTACATTAAAATACTAGAACATAAATAAGAGAATTAATAGCATTACTTTAAAACTGAATTGTTTCTTTAAAAACACAAAATTATGAATAAAATATACTAAAAAATAATCAGACTGAAACTTTGGGTTGGAGATTATAACATGACTATCCAAAAAATGAAAGATGCGACAGTCAAATGTCATTTCTTATGAGAATTGATGGGAGAAAGAACAAACAGATAAGTAAGTTCATATTTAAAATTATATTGAAGACACAACAAGAAAATAAAACAAACGAAGACACAAGCCTGTTGCCATAGCAACACGAATGCTAGACGGAACATATTGCCCGCGATAATTTCGCTCGTGAAATTATCTAACAGAATGTGACGTCAAGCAAATTCGTGAATGCAAGGATTCGAGGCCAAAACAACTATCAAGTCGCAATAAAGTCAAAATCGGTGGAGTGGGATGCGTCCGGCATCAGCACTCTGAATGAAAGCAGGTGTCACTGTCCCTCTTCACTGACAGGCAGAGGAGCCAACTTGATGAGGGGCCTCTTATAAGTGCCTGAGACAGTGCGCACAGTGACAACTCTGACAAGGCCGTCTGGGCCTGGGTGTACTTGGTGCACCAGACCAAGCACCCACCTATGAGGAGGTACATTGTCCTCGAGAACCAATACAGGGGTACCCAAAGGAACGTCTGGCAGTACCTTATGCCACCTTGCACGACGCTGTAGCGTGTGGAGATAATCCACGGACCACTTCTTCCAAATACAAGTGACCATCTGCTGAAGATGGTTCCAACGGGAACGCAGGCTGTACCCACCAGAGAGGTCAGGACTGGGCACCGACACAATGGGCTTGCCAATAAGAAAGTGGCCGGGAGACAAATATCCAAAGTCATCCACGTCCTCAGATAACGACATCAAAGGACGTGAATTCAAGAATGACTCAATTTGTGTGAGAACAGTAGACATCTCCTCGTAAGTGTACTTACAGGACGAGGACATCCTCTTCAGGTGGAACTTCAAAGAGCGTACTGCCGCCTCATGAAGCCCTCCCATGTGTGGAGAGTGAGGAGGCAAGAAACGCCAATGAATGTTCAAATGCGCAGTGGCGTCTTGCACTGCGGAGTGATGTTCTGATGACATCAAAAGCCTAGAGAGATTCTGCAGGTCGGCGTGGGCTCCGACAAAGTTTCTACCATTATCACAAGTGATTGAACTTGGAATTCCACGACGACTTGTGAACCTTGACAATGCCGCCAGGAAGGCACGTGAGGTGAGCGAAGTCACTAGCTCAACGTGTACGGCTTTCGTGGACATGCAGACAAAAATAGCAACGTAGGCTTTGGTAGTCACCTTGGACCGCGGGCCACCAAACTTGAGAGAGAATGGACCGGCGTAGTCCACACTAGAGTTTGTGAAAGGAGGGAGAGGATTTACTCTCTCAGGAGGCAGATCAGCCATCTTTTGCTGAAAAGCCTGAGCCTCAAAGCGGAAGCAAACACTACAGCGCCTCCGTACACTGCGAACCAGCTTGCGAATGCAAGGGATCCAATACGACTCTCGCAAGTGTGAGATGACTAGCTGAGGTCCTGCATGACCTAGATGCAAGTGCACATGGAGAACTAGCTGCCTGGTGAAAGCATGCTCTGCAGGAAGTAATATCTGATGCTTGTTGTCAAAGGGTAGGTTGGACCGACTTAGACGTCCACCTACACGCAGGATGTTATCCTGAATAAAGGGGCATAGTTGCCGGATCTTACTAGAAGAAGGCAAATCTTGCGAGGAAGACAATGCTTGAATTTCCTTTCTGAAAGCATTCCTTTGAATGATTCTAATGCAAGAATGCAAAGCTTCAGTAAGCTCTGACGGCAATAAAGGGCCATTGATAGGTGACTTGAGTTTCAAGTAATTATTAATGAAACGTCGCACATAAGCCATGACCCTGATTGTTTTCAAGTGTGAAAACTTAGTCAGCCATGGGCTTAAGCTAGAGGTTTCGATGGTGACTAGCGCTGCTATCTTCACCTCTGGGAGAGACGAAGACTCGAGCTCAGTGGGCAAACTGGGCCACTGAGTGGAGTCGGCAGTAAGCCAAGAAGGGCCTGACCACCACAGAGAGTTGTTAAGTAGATCAGAAGGGGTGGCTCCCCTAGAGATGAGATCAGCGGGATTGTCCTTAGATGACACATGCGACCAAGATTCAATGGCAGTGAATTCTTGGACGTCCGCGACTCTGTTAGCCACGAAAGTCTTAAGTTTAGAAGGTGAATGGGATTCTGGAGCCGATACAAAGGGCAACTTATCAATGTATCGCCCATCGGAGTCACGCTGAGTATTGGCAGCAAAATGCTGTTCACAAACTGACTCGTCAGGGAAGGGGGCTGAGTTAGACACTCGTTCTAACTCCCAGAGCCGGGAAAGCTGGTTACTCACTAACTGGTCAGCAGTTAGGAAGGCTGAGTAATTAGAAGACATAGCCTCCGAGCATTCAGGCTCATTGGGGCTTGCTTCAAGATAACGCTTAGCCGTGGATCGGCGTCGATGACCATTGGAAGTATGGCAACGCTGTGAAGGGAAAGGCGCAGAGGGCAGTTTCCCGGCGAAGTACCAACCAAGGTGCGAGTTCTGAATCGTAGGTAACTCACAGGTGGAAATTTGCCCTGGACACACCACTTGGGCGCAAATCTCCACTCCAAGAAGTAGATCGACACACTTAGGACGACTAAAAACAGGGTCAGCCAAGGGAAGATTCGGAGGAATGTTCCATTCCTTCGTCTCAATGAAAGAGCTCGGGAACCTTTTCTCCGAAATCTCCGGAACGACAATGGCCTGTGCATTGTAGCGCCATGAAGTCACTCGCGACTGAATCGTGATGCTGGTTAGCTTATGTGTGCTAACATTAGTGGACAAAATTCCCGCTAGCGTAGTCCGCTGCGCATGAGGAGCTAGTCCAAGACGCCTAAACAGCCTGTCGCTAATAAGATTGCAGTCTGAACCGCTATCCAGGAGGGCTGTGGCCTCAACAGGCGAGCCGTCTGAGTCCAGGATGCGGACAGTAGCAGTAGGAAGCAAGCAGCGCTGCTGGGTCTGACTAGAAGCCATAACACCTGCAGTGTTGGCAGCCTGGTGACTATCGCTAGTCGGGTCGTGGAGGAATGTGCTATGTCTCCCAGCACATCTCCTGCACTGAAAAGTCCTACAATTGTTGGCATGCCCTTGACTATACAGGCATACGCGACACAGTTTGCGGTCTCTAACAAACTGGTCTCTTTGAGCGAAAGTCATGCTCCTGAAGTCGCTGCATGAAAACAGGTCATGCACAGCAGTACGACAACAGAGACATTTAGGCCTCGAAGAAGAAGACTTTGACTTGGAAGGAGCCGGAGAGCTCGGAACTGACTTAGCAGCCTGACTTTTCGTGGCAGCATCAGTCATCTGCAGTATGCGAACTCGGCTTTCCAAGAAGACAAATAACTCCTTGAGAGTAGGGAGCTTCCCTATTTTGACAGATGACTCCCATTCTCTGATGAGGTTCATCGGAAGCTTGTCGATGATAATTCTGGTAATAATCAGATCTGACAACTCCACTTCTGTATTAAGGGAATTCAGTGCATGCACTGTGCTTATAAAATGATCCAGGTATTTCTGCAGGGATTCTGCAGAATACCTCTCAATCTGAGGGGGAGAGAAGAGATTGTCCAGATGGGTGTTGGCGATTAGCCGGTCGTTATCAAACCTATCAATCAAAGTCTGCCACGCCACCTGGAAAGTCGCAGCAGAGACAGGAATATTCTGAATGACCGTACTAACCTCTGATGACAGGCAGGACTTCAAGTACTGATACTTGTCCATGTCCGAAATGTGCCTGTGTTGAATTACCAACGACGAGAAAGTGTCACGAAACTCGATCCACTCAGAGGGGTTCCCATTGAACTGAGGAAGACGGATTTCGGGGAGTTTCGGTAACAACGGCGTGACAGGGTCGAGCGAGGAGCGCTGACTGGCAGTCTGCGCCTGCTCGGGTTCATATAGCTGTTTCTTTTCAGCTATCATGGAGTCAAAGAAACTGATGACTTTATAATAATCAGATTCCACTGCGTGAAAGTCGAATTCATGATCCTGGTAGGCCTCGTCAATGGCCACCTGAGCATAATCTGACTTATAGGCCTTGAAGATCTCTACGAATTCAGAGCGGCGAATGCGCGCCTCATGAAGCGTAGTGAGATCTTCGATTTCGTACTCTCGCATAATCTGCATTTGACGCAGAAATTGCGATTGCAAGTACTCGAAGCGTCTTATTTTAGCCTTTTGGGCAGCTTCGGCCTGGGCGTGGGCTTCGGCTCTCTTAGCCTCAGCTTCCTCACGGGCCAGGGCGAGCTGGGCCTGGGCCTCCGCTCTCTTAGCTTCGGCTTCCTCACGGGCCAGGGCGAGCTGGGCCTGAGCCTGCCTTTCTGCAAGTGCCTGCTGGGCCAGGGCCTCCGCTCTCTTAGCTTCGGCTTCCTCACGGGCCAGGGCGAGCTGGGCCAGGACCTCCGCTCTCTTAGCTTCGGCCTGGGCCAGGGCCTCCTTGTCAGATAAGGCCTGAAGAAATTTACACAACTGAGAGTTGCCTCTGGAAATGACGGCGTCGACTTCTGCCCTATAGGCTTCTTCAGCATCAGAATAATCCACACCGTCGATTTCAGTCTGCACAAGGTCGAACTTAGCTGCAAGTTCGTCTAACTTAGACTCATACTTTTTGAGTTCAGGATATGTGACATCCTCAATAGCTAAATTACTAATGACATTAACCTGCCGCGTAATCTGGGCCTTAATGGGAACTCGCTTGGCTTTAAGAGCCGTCAAACCGTCTGGACTCGACATAGCGACTTGCTTATACAAATGTCTGAATTAAATAGGTTGCCCGCCTAGAGCCGGTGCAACAATGACAAATTAAGGTTTGTTTATAAGAATGGAGTGAGTTGCCCGCATAGGAGCATACGAGTAGACAAAGAAATAGTGTGTAGCTGTACAGGTGTAAGTACACAAATGTAAATGTTTACACTTTACAAGAAAGTACCAAAAACTTAATTGAAATCTGTCAGAGACCTCCCTCAAACGCAATGCGGAGGAGAACCACAGATACTTATAGCAACTGACTTTAAACTACTTATTACTGATGGCTACTGATGGTAGCGTCTCACACCGGCGGCAAACTATACCGGGAGAACAAGATTGATATATAAGAATGACTAGAATTGTGGCTAATCACTGAGGTCTCTGTAATAAGTGACCAAGACAAATTCAAACTGTTAATTGAATAGTTACTCTACGTTAATTATAGGTCACTAACTATCAATGCATCTTCAACCATAGGCCTCTGGGTCATATCCAGGCCCGGAGGAACCACAAAGAGATGTTCCCGCTCCCACGGTAGCTCGCAGGCGAAATAGGGACACGGGGAAACCTCTCCGGTTTGAAGGATGCTACACTAAGTCAAGTTTAAATACATTTATTGAGCCCCTTGAAAGATACAAAGAGCACAATGGACAAAATGATAAATAGACCCTTTAAAATACAAGATGGAATTTTGTATCTTGCTTTACAAATAAATTCCTCTTCCTAGCGGTGCCGAAGAAGATGAAATGTTGATGAAGTCAAGGGGAGACGACTTAGTAAGCTCCTTCTGGAAAATAAGGCATGCTTGCCTTATAAGACTGATGAATAGCTCGGAGGACCAGAGCAGAGCAATTTTTATAGTCGCGCTTGCTCGGACGACTGAGAAAGAATTTCACTATTCTTGAAGTGAATGCGCACTATCAGCAAATTATTTTAAGGTCGACTTGCTGCTTCGACCGAAAAGAAGAACCTTTAGATGTTGCTTCGACACTGCAACTAAAATTAAGCACTCTGAAATATTCACTTCACAGCAGTACTTACAGTAAATCCTTTTACTTAATGAGTTACGCATTCAAGTCCATACGGTTTGATCAGGGAAGTAAAAAACTTGGCTTCACACATTTGTAATTAAATCACAAATAAATTACTTTGATGAATGTACTAAATTGCGTCTCTGCAATAACTAGGGCTGGGAAACTTCAAATTCCCAGCTCGACAATAATAACTAGATTCAGAATTCTGAACTGAAAACTAGCCTGGCGAAAACTTCGAACGAGTGAATAAGAATGAATAGCAAGAATGACAGACGTCACGACATGTGACGTAAAGCAAGAATCCCATTGGCCAAGAAAAACAATAAATAATTAATCTTGGAAATAAATCAATTAAGTTACATTAAAATACTAGAACATAAATAAGAGAATTAATAGCATTACTTTAAAACTGAATTGTTTCTTTAAAAACACAAAATTATGAATAAAATATACTAAAAAATAATCAGACTGAAACTTTGGGTTGGAGATTATAACATGACTATCCAAAAAATGAAAGATGCGACAGTCAAATGTCATTTCTTATGAGAATTGATGGGAGAAAGAACAAACAGATAAGTAAGTTCATATTTAAAATTATATTGAAGACACAACAAGAAAATAAAACAAACGAAGACACAAGCCTGTTGCCATAGCAACACGAATGCTAGACGGAACACTGACAGATACACTGTAAGCTATTTTTTCCACTGCAACTGCTTTTAAAAGAAAAAGTTGTATAATACACTGAATTTTGCTAAATTTAAGTAATTTGTTAACTCTGTTTGTAGTAAAGAAACATAGGTACGTTGTAAATATGACTACATTTTAAGTTTCTGTAGACTCAGTATTATTTTAAACGTGGTTTTTAGTATGTAAGTTAAATGACGTGTCCAATATCAGTCTTGTATTGATCTTACGGACGAAATAATTCTAAATCTATGTGGAACCCCCGTATAGGCAGACGACTACAAGGCAGACCAAGATGGGCACGGAGTGGTCACGATTTGCAAGAGGAAGAAGAGAATGAAAATCCCTCGAGATATATTTGGGTAGTGACTAAATAAAGTATATTGTGAACGAAGTGTTTTAAAAATTGCACAACAGAATAATCAGACAGTTGTACTAAATAAACAGGTACAACGCCTAACACGGAGTAGCTCACCACGTTAGAAACAACGATCATTCCCTATTTGATAGGAGGCCTTTGCCTTTCACGGGACACATTAATTTTTCATTTTTCATTCAATTTACTTCGAGTTCGATCATATAACGAATCTTGGAAATCCGTATAGTGATCCCTCACAATAATGTATTTTATTCTTCATCCTTCACTATCGGGACAGCTCGTCTATGGAATTCCTTACCTGAGAATATAAAAGGATGCCGAACATTCAGAACGTTCAAGATGGAGTTAGTTGACCGTTTGACTACCAACCATTAACATTTATATTATATACTACTTTCATGTTAAATTTGTTTTTTGTATTAATTTCATTTATTTTTATTTTACTTTTCTTCTTTTTCTACTATTATTATTATTTTTCCCTCTAATTTGTTCTACTTACAATGTTGAATTTCCATTATTAGGCTATAGTTTGACATAGTCTTAATTATAGTTTTCACCAACATAATCTACATCTATATAATGTAACCATGTTTCTCTTTTTATTATTATTATTATTTTATTTTATTTTTTATTCTTAATTAGATTATTTGGTAAGGTTTGAATGTATCCACCTCTGGTTAGTGGAAGAGAAGGCCTACAACAGAGGGAAATATAAATAAATAAATTCACAGGTTTGCGAACAACCGTAAATCCAGCGTTCCATCTCGAACGAAATGAATATTGTTTTGTAGGCCTAAGTAGCCTATGTGCATTTTCTACATGAAATTAATCGAGGTAGATAATAGCGTGCAGTTGCCACATGGCCAGAAATCAGGTAGAGAACTCTGGTTTGCAGTTCCCAGATGACCAGAAACCACGCAAAAAATGTTGGTGTGCAGTTTCCGACGCCCGGACATTTCGTTCTTCAGGTAGGCTATTCACATACACATACAGAAATGTATCTTAAAAAAGAATGTTTAATTCAGGGTAATTTAAATGTGTATTTATGTTGAAACGAATTTCGGGTCGAACACAATATTTCCTCTACCTATAGTAGGCCTACTTACGGTACGAGCATAGGAGGTAATAAAGTTGAAATAACAAAAAATAAAATCAGGTAAATTAAATTACAAATATGAACGAAATATGACCAAAATATGACTTTATATGCAAAATAAAAACTGTCCTATTAAGATAGCAAATGTCAATTCGTGTTTAATTTGTGTTTGTGGCGAGAACGGAGACCAGGCTAAAAAAAAATAGTCAAAAACATCCGAACCCTACGTATAACCTTTCTTTCCCTTAGAAATAAGACATCAAAATATTCACAGCAAATTTCACGAAATAATTTCATCATTGTTGTCATCACCACATGGGTAGAGGAAGAAAAAAATAGGCAACAGATAGGCAAAAAATCTGAGAGAAAGTCCACCTGCTTGACTTGTTTCCACCAAGTCTACCCTAAAGGCAAACCCACTCAATTAATATTGAGTTAATGGGACGAGGGGCAGGCAAGCCAAACAGCGACTGGACTTTAACCCAATAAACGTTACCATGAATTTCGTATATATACTCACATCGGTTCCTGAAATTGTGTTGCTGGATTGTGGGCAAATCACACGTCTTATATTCGATTAAAATTTTTCTATACATTATATAACTAAAAAATTATAGGGATTTCTATGATGGAATTTTTCGACGGTATTATGCCAAGAATTTTTAATCTAGAGACAGTGGATAATATATTTCCGACTGACCATTTGGCCTAAAATCACCATCAAAATTTTCAAAATGTTTATTGAGAAAGGAAATCAAGCTAGATAACTTTTTTCTCCTATTTGAAATCATTATCAGTCACTGACCTTGCTTAAAATTGAATCCTTTAGGTGCACAGATGGTTTTAAGTGAAGATCTAATTTCCTACTTCACTGCCATCTAGTAGCCTACAAAGGTACTTTCTCAATCACGAGGTTCTGCGTTCGATTCCGGGTCCGGCCATTGAAATTTTATTTGTTATACATATGTTCCCCTGGTGACTGCGATCTGGCTTTTATCTAAGAATTTAGGTCCAATGACCTCTTAGCTACTAATAATAATTTCACATTAAAATTAAAATTAAAATATAACATTCAAAATGTTTTACTTGATTGCATCGCTGAGCAACGCTACAACAAAGCAATACCTTATATCAGGCCTTCATTCGCGTTGATTCATAAGTAAAATTTTAACAGTTTATTATTCTGTTTTATTGACCTTTAATACTTTTATAATTGCGCAAACCAAAAAAAAGGCTGTTACCGAATTGATTCCAACAGCGGACGTATGGACTCCCATAAGTTGTCATCTTATTTTTCCATAGCGTACGTGTTGATTCCCGTCAGATAACAACAATGCCATAACATTTCCCTTCCCATTTCACACAGACTTAGGACTGTCTACATGCAGTTGGTATGGTGTAAAAAAAGTGTGCGTGGAACGCCACGCGACAGAAGTGAAACTTGTTTTAATTTTTATTTTTTCAATTTTTGATTATTAGATTTTTTCAATTTTGCATTATTGGACTTTTTAATATTGGTATCTTATAATACCTGCTATAATATCTGTAATGTAGGCCATGTTACAATAACACAGTAGTTATTTATTTACAAAACTAATTTTTATTATATATAGGGTGTTAGTGAATGACACAGAAATATTTTACCTGTGTATAGAGGGGACTTTTTTGGGGGGGGGGGCCGCCGACGAAGATAAGAAACTTTTATTAGACGACTTTTGCTCTATGGATTCAATTTTTCATGTTACAGCATAAAATCTCTTAGCGTATGGCCGCCACTGACTTCTAACATGTGACAAAAATGAAAAACAAAGGAACTTCGTTGTTAACATTGTAGTTATGAATTAAAAAAAAAACTAATGCTGTGGCGGCCAGCCCTGCGATTAATCTGTACATTTTACAGATTATGGAAATTATGATATAGCTGTTGACGAATGATTAAAAATTAGATTTTTAGCGTTCACTAAGAAAGCATGAAGTAAATTTAATGAATGTTTTAATCCTGTTTCGCTTCATTATTGACCTATGAGCACCAATTTGTAATTAGTTTAATACCCTGTACCATACACATTTTTCGTCATACAGAAAAATCTCCCAATAAAATTTGCTTGTCAATGTCCTCTCTATACACAGGTAATAAAATATTTCGGTGTTATTCATTAACACCCTATATAAATTAGGAATGCACTATATTTGCGTCATCTTTTACGCAAGTTGGATATTTCAGTGTAATGCCTACTATAGATAAATTATAAGTATACTAAACGTACATATTTAATCTGCCCTTGTTTCTCATATAAATATAACTATTTTATATATTACGAATATTCTATATTAATATTTATACACAACTTAGATATTGTATAACAATTTTATATACGAACTGTCACGAACATTTTATTTTTATTTTCATTTATTATAGGGATGGGTCGATACCAGATTTTCTCGATACTCGAAATCGATACATGATTTTTTCCTCGATACTCGATACCGTCAACATTTCCTGTTTCAATAAATAGGTACATTAAAAATTAAAAGTTGAGAGAACTGTGTAATACCAACTAAATTAATGAAGTGTGCATATTTAATGAGACAAAATTTAATATTATCAATAGCCTGTGATTATTTTTAAACTCTACATTAAATCTAAATTTAGTTTTTGAAATCATACACTTACAAGTTTTTGTCAATGCTTGTCCGAGCTCAAATCTGTTCACATCTGCTGCCCGTTGTAAATTTAAGAAATGTTTTTTGTGCACGCTAGTAGAATCTCTTCTCCTGCCAGGAAATAGTCACGTGACAGACCGGCAGAGATATAATACGATGTCTGTAATTATTTGTTTTCACTAACATAATAATAATTAAGGAATCGCGCACAATGTGCATTATCTTAACCTAAGACTTAACCTACCCAGTCCTGAACCCGGGAAAGGGATTCTTCACTACTGAAAAATCCCCGACCCGGCCGGGTTCACTAACATAATGTACATCTATATAATATAATCATGTTTCTCTTTTATTATTATTATTATTATTATTTTTATTTTTTTATTCTTAATTAGATTATTTGGTAAGGTTTAAATGCATCCATCTCTGGTTAACTAAACCTTAACTACACCAGAGGGAAATATAAATAAATAAATAAATATTTGTGTGTCCTAGCACATTGCATCGTTATATGAAGGTTATTGTTGTACTGAGGGGCTGTTATGTACCACATATTAGGAAAATGGCATGCAGAATACTTTGTGATCGACAGCATAATTCAAGGAAAAGACGTCAAAAGAAGCGAAAAATATTATTATACAGTAGTTAATCACAAATCGAAATCTTAAAAGACCACTAAACCTCCTGATTTCCGTTGAGTGGTAACCATAGCTACTTTACACCCGCATTATTCGGACTGGTTTAACATCTCGGATAACGGTAAGCTTTGAGCTTAGGCATGTTTCAGAAATTCTGAACTCGTAGAGGGAAGAAAAAGACAGCAAATTTGCCACATAGCTAAGGCAAAACTAAAGCAATTTGCTCCAAACTACACATGAAGTGACAACCGAAATCACTGTGTGATTCTGTACATGCAAGGGGCGATATTACCCATAATGACTCTATTTTCAGCTCCTAATCAACATTTTTCTTCTGGAATCTCTAAGAAATATAGACCTAACAATTATCAGGCCTCAGAAAACATATATTAATGGCAAGGATGGACACTGATCTGATACCTGCCATCATCTACAGATGCATCATCTACTGGTTTGCAAGGGGAATTTAACATCAAAATATTTCTATAAAAGGACGTTTTCAAAATGACTTCATCGTTGTAGTGAGTAAAATTTAACGTTATTAAGATAGGAGATTTGCAGGACCAAAGAAAAATATTGCTAAATGCGGGTATATTGTTATAGGCTACCTATTTTCGTTATACAGAGATTTGACTGTGCTGAATTCACTATCGATGGGTAAAGTAGAAATGTTACTCACCCCTGACGACGAGTCGTACTGGCGAGGAGGTTAAGGCGTCCTGTGTGGTGAAGTCTGATGCAGTCACCTGGCACTCCCACTCGCCGTCATCAAACTCGAGGGTCGATCTCCGGACCCACAGACTGCAGTCCCCGGAGTCCTGGCTACCCGCCCATTCGTATTTGTTGCGGTATATACCAACAGGCTGCAACAAAACACACGTTCATTTACTACTGAGTCCTACATCTCGTTTATATTAATTACTAGGGACCGGATTTTTAGGCTTTTAAAAACACTGTTTTAGGTTTTCCATTAGGTGAAATAGTTTTTTTTTTAGGTTTTTTGTCCAAAATATCGTTTTTGGGTAGAATAAAATCAGGTAAACTGATGTAAAAAAGTGCCAGTATGTTTTTGTTTAATCAGTTATGACTGCAATTATGATATGCAGAATATGTTTTTTTTTTTTAAATTGATTTCCAAGTTAAGCTCCAGATGTATTCATTAAGCAGGACTTACGGAAGAAGAAAGGTCTACCATCTCGGCCACCTGGGTCATTTTAACGGTCTAGTTGGATACGCGCATGTAAAACAATAGTGTTTTTTGTCATAGCTACCTGTATTTTAATTTCCAAGGCCTTATAAGATCACAGTAAAACAATAAGCTATGTTGTCAAGATAACTGATTTTCATTTTTTTAATAAATTCTTTCGAATACGTATATTGCCTTAAAATAGGCACTAAATTGAGCATTACTCCGAAACAGATCAACCGATTTTATCCATTATGAATAGACGTCTTCCCATGGACATTGTAAATGTGTATACCAAGTTTCATAAAAATCCGGTAAAGCGTATTTGAGTTACCGCGTCTTTAAAATATACACTAAATTGGGTTTTACTCCGGTACTGGTCAACAGATTAGGTTCAAATTCAATAGGACACTTCTCATGGACGTCATAAATGGGTATACCAAGTTTCATGAAAATCCGATACAGCGTATTTGAGTGATGGCGCCTTTCTATGAGAAAGGCGCCATAATCTATTAAAATAGGCACTAAATTGGGCATTACTCCGGTACCGGTGAACCGATTTGGTTCAATATCAATAGGGTTCTTCCCATCGACATTATGAATGTTTATACCAAGTTTCATGAAAATCCGAAAAAGCGTACTTGAGTTATGGTGCGTACAGACGCACGGACAGACGGACGGACAGACAGACAGACGGACAGACATTTTTTCGTCCCCCACACAATCTCATAAAGTACCATACTGGCACTTAATAATAATTGGTTTAATGAATTTGAATGTGCTACATAGGATTCAATACATAATTACACGTCTTCTTAAAACACAGTGTGAGCACTCAGTGTGAATAACAAGACTGTACTAAAGGCTTAAGGCAAAAACTCTTTAAAGCATAGAAATCTATATCTTGTTCATACACGGCAACAATGGTTGTTCGTACGAATATTTTAAAAGGAATACGCCGGTACTCTACACTTCCTCTCTTGATACTGTCCATCCTAGACGAAAATGGGTTCAACGAAACGCTGGTGGTATTAATTTCAACCCGACAAAAATTATTGTCTATCCGCAAAATATCGATTCCTCAACTGACAAACAAAAAAAGTAGCCTAAATTAAATATTTTAGGTTTTATATCCCGTTTAGGTATATTCAGGTTTTTATACCCCATTTAGGTATTTTTAGGTGCCACAGAATTAATGTGGGAGAATCCTATGGACATGATTCGAAAAAGTGTATGAGCGCTTTTTGTTTTGGAAGAAAGGAAAAAAATAGGTAAAAACCTAAGAATCCGGTCCCTATTAATTACTAGCTTGGTGGCCCTTTCAAACAATGCTGTGCTTCTAGAATAAATGCCAATGTATGAAGAAAAAGAAGAAGAAGAAACGGAGACATGCTAATTCACGGTCGTTACCCTAGATATTGTTACCATATAGTTACTACAGCATGGTTCTTCTCTCGTCCGTTTTGATGAATTTTCATCAGGAGTAGGCCTATTCGTTGCTTTTTTTTGTTTGGATTCTCCATATTTCCACTTTTACTAACTAGGGCAAAACCGGGTGACGCGCCGCACCCCCTCTAACTTGGATATTTGACACTAGGTACCGCTAGTTGTCGTGATACCATCTCCAGTTCCCTCTCTAGAGTAATTGGATCGCGTAAGTTCATTGTTTGTGGTGTTTATTTCATTGTTATAGCGGCATTTATCAGGTAAGTGCACTAGTTTCACTGCGAAACTTTTTTGGACTCATTACTTTATTCTTTCCTGTTCTGTATTTGTACCATTTTTTCTGCGTGTACTACTTTTAATAGACTATTTAGAGGTTGTAAAGATATTGTGAGTGAAGTTAGCCATAACAACAATAAGCTCTACAGACGAGTGCGGCGAGTGTCCCTGAGCTTTGGGTCACATGCCGCACAATGTCTTGCAGTATAATTACCCCCCAAAATTATTTTTTCTGCTCTTTTCAACAGTAAACATGCCAACTCGGTATAGGGGAAGGGAAGGAGCTAAACATCGTGGCCTATGGAGTGACAATGACCTACAAGAAGCTGTTCGGCGAATTAAGGCATGGGAAATTTCCATTCGGGAAGCCGAACGTTGCTATCTTATGCCAGAGAGGACTATTCGTAGGCGCATGGACACAGGAAATTGGGAAAACCCTCACTTGGGCCTGAAGGATTATTTGGTACAGAAAATGAAAAAAGGCTAGTCACCCATGTCCAGAGATTGTGCAGATAGGTTCTCTTTTGTTTTTATACGTGCCTTTGATGTAAATTTAGACTGTTATTATGAATGCGGCATGTCTCCCATACGTGCGGCATGGCACCCGGTAACGCGGCATTTCTCCTGCTTTGTCTTTCAATTTAATAATTGTATTTACACATTTAATTATTATTTTATAAATATTTTCGTTGAAGAAATAAAGGGAGGGAAGATCATAGCTTGGAATCTCAAAAAGAGTTTTTAGAATATTCAATCCTGTTTTGAGGTAGACGAATTTCCACAAAAGTGCGGCGCGTCACCCTATCTTGCCCTACACCTAAGTTTCTATTCTACCTTCAATCAAGGTTATGTGCTTACTTCACCCAAGTTTCTGTTCTTAACTTTATTAACTTCTTGTCTCTCTTTCTTTCAACGTCCTTTTCGACTATTTGATCATGATTGTTATACAGAGTGTTAATGAAATAACACCGAAATATTTTACTTATGTATAGAGGAGACTTAGACAAGCAACTTTTATTAGGAAATTTTTGCTCTGTGACGAAAAATGTTCACGTTAAAGAGCATTAAAGTCATTACAATTTGGTGCTCATAAGACAGTAAATAAGCGAAATAGGATTAACATTTTCATTAAATTAACTTCACGTCTTCTTGGTGATCGATTAAAATCTGATGTGCCATATTATATCTCCCGTGAGGTTTTTCGTGTTGGTCAACCCGTGTGCCCAGATAAAATGGTCATTAATTATATGTTATTATCATGAATTACGTATTTTAAGGTGAGAGAATTATAGGATGTATTCTTATATATTACCAAATTTCCCAACTAATTATAATTCTTGCAACTAGGGACACATTTTTAACGTTGTTTCGTTTAGTAAAAATTAAAACTGTAACGCTAAGGAGATAGGGCTGGGCTCTCATAGAAGTTTATTTTCTAACGAACAAGAATCAGTTTATTCTTTTTTGTAGCCGGCTGTACATCTTTTGAAATGCAAAGAAATGCTACGACTATAAATGACTTTCTTTAGTTTGTGCACATTTTCTATGTTTAGCGCATATTTCCCTAATTCTTTTTACCATATTTGCATTCATATTTCCATGATATTAGTGCATGTAAATCCGCATTCTACAGTGATGTGATACACGGATTTAACGAACCTATGATGGAATAACAAGACATCCTTTTTACTCAGCAGAGAATGAAAACAAGATAGAATTTCCATCTATTCTAGAAGTTCCTATTTCATATACATTTTAATTCAAAATAGCTGCATCTAACAATTCTATTAGCATACTGTTACAATGTTATACCAGCAGCAAGCTCTGCATTTTCTTATTTATCTTGTTAGGGTATAGCCTGGAGGGAAAGAGAGCTCTTGCAATGAACACAATACGAAAGACGCTGTTAAACAGGCGTAACTCCTCAATACAATGAACAAAGTTGAGACTAGGGTGCATTAAAGAAGAGAGGCAAGCTGTTGTGGTGAAATAGAAGCTGCAAACTTTACATCGGGTACCCAACAGAACGGAAAAGAGTTACCCCGTTCCCCATTACATACTGGGTAATATGTACCGTGTGTTTATTGGCTCACCTTACAACTGAAAGAAATGCCGTTTACATGAACGGTAACAATCGTTTTCTGTAAGGCTTGAACTGCCTCAACACTTTCTTTATGGACTTTCCAATTACCATTAACGTCAATATAAAAAACTAAACTAAACTCCGTGGCGCTACATCCCTGGAGGGACTTGGCCTACCACCCGACCGCTGCGTCATTTACCGTAGGCAGGTAGGAGGATTGGGGGCATGTGGTCAGCATACCGACACCCACGGCCGTTAATGGTGGTTTTCTATGACCGGAGCCGCTACTTCTCTATCAAGTAGCTCCTCAATTTGAATCACGAGGCTGAGAGAACCCTATCTCAGAGCTCCCTATCTCAGAAATATCCGAGGAGGTACCGGCAAATAGTTTTCCTCCTTATACCTCTAATCGAAGACGACACACTGTTTCCTTACGGATCTGGACCAATTTAATGTGATGGCCTTTTTTTTTCGATAACATTAAAATTAAGCATTAGGCCTACATATAAAGAAAGTTGTGTGGCCAATTCAAATGATTAAAATCAATATATGTAATTTCGAATTTCCTTCCCCCCATACACATCCATACCCCCAAAAACCCCGAAACATTGGTGTCACTGTAAACTCCATAGGGCGTACTCTGATTTATTCAAACAAAGTTTCCCTCCATACTTCATAGGGGCCGAGATATAAACTTTTCAAAATGTCAACCCCCTCCCCGACCCCCCTTGGGCCAATTTTGCTCATTAAACAACTAATCAGAACTATTGGGCCTACTAACAATATAATGCAATTTGGTTCAACTATCTTCAAAATTACGGCTGCTAGCATGTAAAGATATATACATTAGGGATGGGTCTTCGATACTTTCGATACCTCGATACTCTCGAAACTTGCATGGTATCGGCATCGAGCGATACTTCAGAAAACTCACTCGGTACTTTTTCGATACTTTGGTAATTCTGCAATTTAAGGAAATGCGGTATTTCTTTCTGCTTTTAACAGTCTACTAAATATAATAAATACTTCTATTTCTCGTTGAAATGGAGAAAACCACTCTGTGACTTTTGTCTAGTCATAAATAAAGACTTTCCTTCTTTTAAAATCCAAACAGAAGAGATTCTTAATTGTTTCGTTTCCTGTCAAACGTTTACTTTTAATGTAGAGTTTAAAAATAATTATAGGCTACTGATGATATTGAATTTTCTCTCATTAAATATGCACACTTAATTAATTTAGCTGTTCACTCAACTTTTAATTCTTAATGAAAGTATCGAGGACCCATCCCAAATATATATATATATATATATATATATATACAAAATTGAACGGTAGATGGTTTCGTACTTAGGCAGGCATGAAACGTAAAGATATGAAAGAATTTTTCGAAAGTTATGACATGATATCGATTGCAATAGGTAGATTTTTCTAATACAAATTATGCGGCCCGCTAACAATTCTTGGCCCACAATATTAGCCTTCGCACCCCTTGAAGTCAGAAACGCCTTCTCTATAGTATTGCTCATTCTTGATTTCTCGTTTCATGCGATGTACTGCCGTGCACCAAACATCTGTAAACTCCTTCTTTTCCAGCATTCCTGCCTCTTTCTTTTTATTCCATTTTCAAAGGAACAAACTTTTCGAATTATTGTCAGCCAATAAATTTAATCTGCTTCTCTGTAATTCCAGCCATGCGGCTTGCAGTACGGACGTAGCTCTTACAGGGGAGGGAAGGGGTCACAGGTGTTGAGTTGTTGCTGCATGGACTGCCGAATCAGTATTGGATTAGTAAGCCTGTTAGGTAGATTTCGAAGAAAAATCTTTGGGATAGGTACCATGTCATGACTTTCGAAAAATTCTCTCATATCTTTACGTTTCAAGCCTCTCTAAGTACGAAACCAACGCCCTTGTAAAAAAGAAAGAGTGCGTGGAACGCCTCGCGACAGAAGTGAAACTTGTTTTAATTTTTGGATTTTTTCAATTTTATATTATTATTGGATATTTTCGATTTTGGATTGTTGGACTTTTTAATATTGGGTTTTTGGACTCTTTATGTTTGTATTTGGGATTTTTTAAATCTGTGATCTTTTAATTTTGGAATTTTGGATTTTTAATTTTGGATTTTGTTAAAATATTTGATTTTTAAATTTTGGATTTTTTAAATTGTAATTTTTTGATTTTTTAATATTTATTTTTTTATTTTTTAAATTTTGGATATTTGGATTTTTTAAATTTTGGATAAGCCTAGTCATTGTTATTTCTAGGCCCAATAGTTCGGACAAGTTCGTTACTGCGCAAAATTGGCCCAATAGAAGAAGAAAACAAAACGTAATATACGTCATATGGGTAATATAGGTCATTGGGATAACTTCTCCTTCTTTGAACATCTTTAAACGACTCAACTGCCTATTGCACTTCTACTGAAAAAAAAACCTTGGATATGTTAAAGTACCGTATTCCCTGCATATTGTACTTAACCATCTGTAAAAAGTAAAAAATTAACATAATAAATTCACCTTTAGGATAGCTTTAGAAATGCTCATTGATATTGATATATATACACACACAGAGAATGCTTAAATCTCAAAAGCACTGAATATGATAAGTAGCGCCTTGCGGATTGTGTTTAGATAACACGCAGTACACGGCTGTCAGACAAGAAGCCTGCATTCGTCATTGCAGGGGCACAGTGAATGGATGGATGAAACCGCCCTGCTACCCCCGACAAGTGGAGGTTTCATTACCGAAGAGTGTTTTGTAAAGTTCATTTTCCTGTAGAGGATAAAGAGATGAGCTGTAAGCCCATCGCTTCGACTCCCACCTAGAGGAAACTGAGGTGTTTCATGTAAGAATATATTGACTAATTCAATCGTATATTAAAAGAAGTATAACCAAAGCTTAACATTTTCTGTACAGAGATGAGATTTATTCTTGTTTCACACACGCACAAACGCCCACATATAAGTTATATATATATATATATATATATATATATATAACATATATATCGCCATAAAATAACTTATTTTCTGCATATCATAATTGCATTGATCACTGATTAAACAAAAGCATTCTGGAACTTTGTTATGTCAGTTTATATTTCAGTATTTTACTAACTATTGGGGCTGGAACAAGGAACGATTTCTTGGGTATACGATCGTGTTTAAAGGAAAACAGTCACATTGATTAGGTAATGGATGTATTTTAATAACAGACTGTGAATCAATTTGTTACAGCATTAAGCCTATATGAATACAACCATTACGCTCGAAGCAGTTATTCCTACTAATGTACGCTAAATTTAGGCAGCAAGCACAAGACTTTTCACGCACCCTGCAGATGTGTCCCAGACACAGCTTACTCGACAATTTTATGTTCTTTATAGTATAATCTGCACAGTCCTATACGAACAATGCGAAATGAAATTGAAATTCCGGAAAGAATGTCGATAAATTCCATGTCAAGAGAGAGCATAGGGTTATTTCTGTGGTATGAGACTTTTCATTTAAATAATCTCATATTTATATTCATATTTATTCTACATTACACTGCTCTATTATATTCAGATCAGGTTGACCACTCTGTGATTATTCTAAGAATCAGTCTACACTGTGAATAGAGTTAATAGAAGTATGATGTTAAAGGATGGAAATCCGGATATAATATTATGGAGCTTGGTTAATTCTTTTGAAAACCGAATAAAGCTTGAAGTAATTCCTATGGTAATCATAAAGAATACCTGATTCAGAATTCAATTTACCTGGACCACTAAAAAAAAAAATAGCTCCGACGTTGGATTACCAAACTCACTTTGTTAGCTATTGAGATTTTAAAATTTCATTAGAATGAAAATCAACATAGTGATATGAAAACGCTGTCCATTGTTCTCTGCTGTTGGTTCTATTTCGGAAATGAATCAATACGTATGGATATCAATCATTCAGAACGCGATGCTGTCAGTCAAATCGAAGATTAAACCCGTTTTGGGAAGCACAGACTGATAACCAACCCAGAATAGCATGAAAAAAATCTCCATACCGACAAACATTCCTGACATTGTCTATAAACATTAGCTACGAATGAATTCGTTGTGTACCCAGGAAAAATATTGCATATAATACCTGTCCTGGATTCCTGGAAATGTTAGCAAACTCTCAGAGATTCTTTGAAACAGTGACAGATTGTGTATTTTATTAAAATCTGTTTACTCATAGTTAATTAACCTGACAGGAAGACGAATTAAAATGGAGATAAATGCAGAAAAATCAACTTCATGAAGATTTCGAAAATGCAGATAAATGCAGAAAAGTCAAAAGTCCGGAAGATTTCCAAAGTGAAGAAATTTAGGGTGTCTCATAACTAGACCTGGGATTTTAGGCTCTAAAGAATTAGATTTAGGCACCCAAAATAGGCTTTTAAAACAAGTAAATAGGCTTTCAAAAGATAGAGTAGATACTTAAAATATGCTTTAAAAATGTGTAAGTAGACAGAAAATAGACTTTAAAATACCACAATAAGATATGCTCTTAAACTGTAACGTGATCTTTCTTTACTGTAAAAAACGTGGTTTACCTATTCTTAACAGAAATAATTGCAAAATTAAGACAGAATTAAAATATACATTTATAAAAAACATTTTAGGTTTTTATGAAAAATTAACACAATATGTACCTTCTTACTATATACCTACTATTTGTTGTTTTGAACTAATCTTCCCCCGCAATCAGCATTCCTTTGGCGACAATTGTTTAGGAAAATCAAGTTTATGTGAAAAAGCCACCCTCTGATGACCATTAAATGATTGTACAAATTATAGAAGTTCAATTTTATTTTAAATGTACAGAATAGGTATTTTAGGCACTAAAATAGTTAAAAATAGGTTCCAAGGGTCCAAATAGGCATTTTAGGGCACTATAAAACTGTAGGCCTATATATAAGTGATTTATCTTGAAATGTCGACATATTTAAAAATTTTCATGTTATTTCATAGTAGTAGTAGTAGTAAGTATTCTGCCTTCCGGCAGGTTTTCAAACTTGGTACGCGAATTTTGTTTTCCAAAACTGTCTATCCTCTGCTTCCTCCTTCAGCATCCAATATTTCCGCTTTTCCCTTAAATCGTCCAACAGCTGAATTCTTCTTCTTCCAAGTCTAGTTGTACCCTCCAATCTTCCTTCTACGACATCATGTAATAAGCAGTTCCTTCTGAGAATGTGCCCAACCCAGTTTGCTTTCCTCTGACGAATTGTGTGTATGATTGACTTCTTCTCACCCACTCTACTCAGAACCTCTTCGTTTGTCACCATGTCCATCCACTTTATATTTTCTATCTGTCTCCAGCACCACATTTCAAAACTTTCTAAATATTTCTTCTCTAATTTCCTCAAAGTCCATGTCTCTGATCCATACAAAGCAATACTCCAAATATAACACTTCACCAGGTTTTTACGTAGCTCTAGGTTCAGACTACTAGTTAGCAGAGTTCTCTTCTTCATAAATGCTTTTTTGGCCATGGCAATTCTTGATCTTATCTCCTTGGTGCGATAGGCATCTTTCGTCAGTATTTATATGCATATTTATTATAATTTAAACAAAGAAATTTTATTGTTAATAATTAGTCCAGTTTCCATACCATATTATCCCAATAAAAGTAATGACTTACGACTGTTCACATTTTCAAAAAAAAAAAATACATGAACTTTGGAAAAAAATTCAATTTTTTTGTTTTTTCATGTTGAATTTTAGAGTTAAAGAGAATTTCAAAAATGTCTTCCTATATCATGATTTGAAACTACTATGAACAGGCTTTCAAATGAAAAAAACTCAAGTCTCCATAATCTTTGGTTTCTGATTTATAGCGCTTTGGAAATTGCAATATTTTCCTTGCGTACAACTTTTTTACCAAAAATCCCGATTCTTTGTGTTCCTGTAACATTGTTACAAATCAAGTGAGAAGGAAAATATTTCATTTCTGAACATAGGTCACGTGGTCCTTTAACATATATTTTTTTAAGCCGATTTTGAAATCCAAAGGTGACACATTTGGTACTAAGCTGTATGATTTGAGATGAAATGGGTCAACTAATGTCTTATGTGTTAATTTTAATTATTTAACTTGTGAATCTTATGTTTTAGACACGATACAAACCAGCAATAGTACTAACACGAGGTGAATGTTACTATACTGGGCATATTGCACCTACTAGTATAAATATTTATATACATAACCACAAGTAACTAGTTACAAATAAAATTAATCAACAAAGCGTGTTTTAAAACACAATTAAATAAAAAGAAGTTATATAAACAGTGGAGTATACTGTTAAAATCCAAAATTCTGAATGATAAATACACTTTATTCTCCACTTACATCACTTGTTTGCCTTTCCTAGATTTAAAAATCATGAGGAAACATGGAAAACTGGAATTCGGAATTTACAGGAAAAATACACATGTGGACAACTACATTAAATGCAATAAATACAACCAGAAAGCTCACCAATTTGCTGTTTTTCATAGCCTAGTTCATAGATTAATTAATATACCAATGACAAAGACAGAGTATAATAAAGAATATAAACATATACTAGAAGTGGCAACGATTAATGGGTTTAAGACAAATTTCATAGACAAAATGATTAGAAGACACACAAAGAAAAACAAGATCAGAGAAATTAGTACATTGGATACTTTAGAAAAAAACACAGCAACATTACAAAAAATTTACTTACCACCCTAAATTCTTTAATAAATTTGAAAAAGTGTTTAAAAACCACAATATAAAATTGGCACCAAAGAATAATTATACCATTAGGAACTTGCTCAACCACCCACTGAAGAATAGTACACCAAAAACCAAACTATCAGGTGTATACCAAATAGAATGCGCAGATTGTAATCAGATCTACATTGGACAAACCAGGAGGAGTTTGGAAATAAGAATGAAGGAACACTTAAGAAACATAAAACTAACGCAGACCGAAAGATCAGCAGTTGCATGCCATTGCTGGACAAAAAATCACAATGTTAAAAAGGAGATCAAACTATTAAAACACGTTAAGAAACCATCCGAACTGAACGAATGGGAGAAAATATTCATCACTAAGAAAGAAAACAAGGTTATGAACTTTGAAATCCCACCTATAGACGATGTAGTGCGACTTACAAAAACGGCACGAGAGGGCAGCACAGAACAATGCATATATGCAAACCAACATGGCAACCAGAATAACAGCCGACCACCAGCCGATGATGGGAGCGAATAAGGCTCTTGAAACTAGTCCTGTGTTATTAAAAGTGATGTAAGTGGAGAATAAAGTGTATTTATCATTCAGAATTTTGGATTTTAAAAGCGTGTTTTCTTTCATTTTAGCATTTTCTTGGTTTCCCTGCTTTGCTTTTTTTTCTGTTGCTTATTTTTGAGTGGCGGCTATTTATATAATTCAGACAATTACATCTATACCACTGGAAAAATGAAATTGATTAACTGTCATACTTAGATGTTTAACTGAACGAATCTTTTTCATGAATGCTCATTCGTAGTCACGGTGTGTAACCATATCCTAATAAATATACGTTTTTACTCCCCTTGTCATAAGAGTGGAAGGCGTTGTTTTTGCAGTGGTCAGACTCCCACTATAATATAAACAGACGAGAATGGGAGTTTTTGGCGCAAGAAAATCAGGGGAGGAGGATATTTCATTAGCGGGCAAACTCACTTGTCTTTCCTGATTAATGAGTCTGTATATTGAAGGGAGGGTCTCTCACTCCACTAGGCCACAACGCCCTAGTTTATAATTTCACCACAGCAATTAATACTCATATTTCACATTCTTATACTGCGGTAAGACGGTTTATAACGGCACCATAATAGGTTCATATAGGGCATTTTACACTAATCAGTAGCGCAAGGCATTTAATGACCATAAAATAGTGAAAAATGCAAAATGAAAAAATGCATTTATGATCTATGATAGTGAAAAAATGACAAAAAATTTCTAAAAAAAGAACAATAAATGTACCATTATTACTTGGAAATAGTTTTTTAAAGTAATGAATTGCCAAAAGCAATTTAATGGTTGAGAGTGCGTTATACAGTATAAAACACACTTATTTTGTTACAAAAAATAAGTAAATGTATACTACTTGGACAGTAATTTATACTACTTAATTTATACTTTTCCTTAGCGAAAAGAAATTCTTTCTCCATGGAATACCCATCAAATTTCCCCTAGAAAATATGTGCCATTTAAAAAGAAAGGGGAAAAAAATATTTCTACAAAACAAACTGCTATCGTGTTTACAATTAACATGAATTAAAATGAACTATGAAAACTTGGCGGAAAACTCATGAAAGAATTCTTAAATCTGTTCAAACTCAAAGCAGTACTTTTTTTGCATGGTACATACCGGTCTCTTTTGTCAACCTAAAACCCTCATCTTTACACGTATATGTGAGAAAGTTTGTGCAACATATTTTGCACCGTTTATATATAATATACAACGATCTGCCTGAAAGTGACATATTCTTATAATGGAAATGGTCACGACCGTTGTACATGAGCTTTGAAAAGTCTCACGTTTGAAAAGTCCCAAATTCTACACACACTAACACACCCCATCCCCAGAATCTTACTTTCTGTGCAGTCACACGACTTACCGCAAGAAGGTTTCTGTGCGTCCTTTCTAATTTAGTGCGCCAGGACGTAACAGCCAAGACATGTAAGAGAAATACAAGGGATGGGGCGAAATCTTGTGGCAGTACTGCGTCGTCTTTGTTTACCTTCATCCCCAACCCCTAGTAAGTGGGGTGTGTAGACCTTATCCTTGTCTCCACCCAGGGGAAATGTTTGCTAATGCTAATTGCCCACCGCCACTACAGACACTAAATATAACAGTGTTCACTATGCCATGTCGACTTTAAAAGTGTAACTCGACAATAGAGGAACTGTGAACGAATCATTTACTGCAGCGTTTCTCAACCTATGGTCCGCGGACCACTGGTGCAGATGGTCCTCTGTATCTGTATCTGGTACCCTATGATCCCCAGGTGGGGCGAAGGGAACTCCAATGGAGGTTTCATTACCTATACTAATTTTGATATGCTTATTTTCCGAGAGATGGTAGAGGGACAGGTGGTAAGCCCATCGCCTCGCAACCCCCCTCCGGAAACTAAGTATTTCTTGGACGTGAAAGGGCCGAGAAATTTTGTCCAGAGGCTCTAATTTAGGCTTGGAGTTCTTTTATGTGCCGTAAATCTACGACACGGGACCCCCAGCTTAAAGTCCCTCCCGGAGGACTCCGTGCCCAGGATATTTACGTCCTGAAAAATCCATCGACCGCGGCCGGGTTAGATGGCCCTCGGACATAATAAAAAAATATCATAAAGCAAGTGGAAAGTAAAGAAGTAAATGACCTATACTTAATACCCCAAACATTAAGAATATTGGTCTTCTTTTAAAATGGGATGTAAAATTAGGGGCCCGTAAATTTTTTAAGACATTTTAGAGGTCCTCGGGTTTAAAAAGGTTGAGAAACGCTGATTTATTGAATGAACCAATCATTATTCAGTTAAAGGAATTAAGTACAGCTTACCACTTTCAGAACATTGATTTCCAAAGAAGTTTTCAGAATATGAAAACATTATTTTATAGTTTGAATTTAAATGAAAGGTAATGCGCTCTCCTATAACCGCTTTCAGGGGGCGGATTTCTATGACATGTCATATTTTTTTCCCTTTGTATTATTTCAGGTTTCCGACTAATTTAAACCCGATTCCAAACATCCTGGTGAAAATGGAACGGCTTTCATATTGCATATAACTGCATATTTAGGAAATTTTCAACTATTGTAGCATATTTAGTATGAATATGCATATTTAGGTAATATTTTTGGCATATTTGTGTTCATATTAAAGAAATTTCGAAGTTTTATATCATATTTTGTGAATTTTGCATTATAATAATACTTTTTGAGAATTTACAGATATTTTAAATAATTGATATTATATTTTAAAAAATGAATTGTGATGAAACTATAACAAAAATACACACAATGTGTTAGTGGTAAAGTCATATTTTAAATTTTATTGGTCATATTTTAATGTTTTTAGGACATAAATGCATGCATATATCATATTTTTTAGGTCATAGAAATCCGCCCCCTAGTAATAATATTACAGTAGTTTAATACTCTTCTAAAAAAAATACATTTTTTTAGTACACGCTCTGACTGGTAACATGCCGAAAAATTGCATTTTAGCAACCTAGGCCGCTAAAATTTTATACAACTGCATTCAAACTGCAGTACGTTAAAGTCGTCTTGGCAATCTATAAACAAAATCCAGATGGCATTGACCAGTCACACCACCTTTAACATGGATTTATGCATATGTTTGGTCATAAAACAACAAATTTAAGCCAACATGTTTCTATATGATAATCAGAAACTTTACCTAGGTTCTTCGCAGAACATGGTAGCCTACTTCATCATATAACAACAAATATAAGGCAACAACTTTTCACATCTTGATCCTCAAGAGAAACATTGCTTACCATGGATGCACCAGCGTTTAAATGCAGTAATATATTCCTTCTCATAGTCTACTGCTGCCGTGAAGTTGCTGGCAGCAGCATTAATTCAATGTTTCTGGCTGGATTGAAATTTCCTCCGGATTATCATTCTTACTTTCAAAAGCTTTTCATAAATACTATTTCGTAGGCTTACATATACATACTGCACCTATACCGCATTTCGTATTGGTACGTACGGTTCGTTGTTGTTCTGCGATTCAGACTGGTGTGAGAATATGACGTTAACAAAAGGCTGGCTACCTTTCATTATATTTAATTATACGGTATTTTTGTTTCATTTCATATAATTTAGAGAGCTTTTACTTAACAATATTGTATGCAAGACGTAGACTATGCGAAAACTTTATCGGACTCACCCAGTATTTCGGCCTCGGCTAATGCCTCGGCCGCTATACTAGATTCGTCCGCTAAAGCGTTATTTAGCTACTTGATACATAAATAGCCATTTCAGAACCGTCACCAATAAGATTATGACTGCGAGGAGGATCTGATTAGTTTCAAACAAGGTTCTAAGGGATAGATTCCATCATTCAGTCCGAGAAACAATTGCATAAATTATTATATCCGCCCATTCCGGACCCCACTCTGCCCAAACTATTTCTTTTGTCTGAGCGCTTCAATTCATCGCGACTCCCTCAGACCCCATACAGATACGATATTGCGAAGGATTGAGTTACAGATTCGTCGGCGAAGTGACCAATATAGATCTGGCATTTTGAAGAGGTGTAAAAATAATGAAAAAGCCATAGGTAATACCCACATCTCATTCCTCAATAAATGTAATACGCAAATTTAAAATATAAATTTATTTAATTTCAATATAGGTTACTAGACGCGTTTGACGTTTTCATGGTAACACTGCGGCAGTGTCTGACACAGGTTAAGTATATTTGATATTTTTTTCGACCCGTGCTGTGTCTCAACAGCCGAGTCTGGAACCAGCTGTGTCACCCGACAGCGGACCATGCGGCATCACTGGATCCACCCAGCTCTATAGACACCGCCTTGCTGCAGCTATCCTTACTGTATCGCGCCAGTACTTGGACGCTGAGCGTTAAGTTCTTCTAAGATTCTCTCATGTTTAAAGACCAATGCTGGACCGCGCAGTAAACATTTCCGCAAATGGTTTCAGTGCCCTTGACAACGAACTCATTGTTTATCTAAGTGGATAACCTGATGACAATAGATTATGGGATATTTTTACAATGGTTTATTGTTGAATTCTACGTCTGATTTAGGCCCGTTCTTACAATGTCCAGTTAAGTCGGAGTAAGTATTAACTCACAGTTTATTTTACGGTCGGAATAAAGTTCCAGTAAACGCTTCTTTGTTCTTATCATCTCCTAGTTAAAGTTTACTCCCGGTTAACGCAATCAGACAAAAGTCATAGAAGTTGGCACGAGCGTTTTTCAGTTGTTCGCAGCAGTTTTCATCTGCTTTCATTGTTTGGTTTGATTTTGCAATGGATAATGAGGTTATGGCTGATATAAAAAAAAATCCCTTTAGGCAGGCCTACAGGCGGAGGTAGATTTCGAAGTGCTTTTGGTTTAATTTATTGTCGCTGCATAGCACTCTTCTTCTTTAGCCTTGGCATGGTAAACCTACAGTAATAAGAACTGAATTCGGTAAAGAGGAAGAGCCTACAATCATTTGTTTTGACAACAAGAATAGGATATAATATTCTGGGAGGCCGTGCGCAAGATCAGCAATGAATAAAGTTAGCAAAGCCGCTAAACAAGACAAAATTATGATATTATAATAATTCTTTTAAGTGTTATTATTTTCAAACATTAAAATCTCGCGTCATATGAGAGCTATCAAGAAACTATTTATTGATTTGTAGAGTACTCATCAAGAGCTTTTCAACGATACCCCACAAGACGTGGTTTCAAAAGTTTCGAATTTTCATCCCCCACCCCCACCTCCACCCCTACCCTCACTCGAACCCCCGAATCGTTGGTGTCACTGTGAACTCCATAGGGAGTACTCTAATTTATTCAAACAAAGTTTCCCTCTATACTTCATAGGGGCCGAGATATAAAGTTTTCAAAATTTCAACCCCCTCCCCCGACCACCCCCTTGGGCCAATTTTGCCCATTAACGAACTTGTCCGTACTATTGGGCCTAGAAATAACATAATAAAATTTGGTTCAAATATCTTCAAAATTACGGCCGCTATCGTGTAAAGATATATATATATATAATATATATATATATATATATATATATATATATATATATATATATATATATATATATATATATATATATATATATATAAATATCACAAATTTTTTTTTTGAACGGGCGGTGGTTTCGTACTTAGGGGAGCATGAAACGTAAAGATATGAAAGAATTTTTCGAAAATCATAAAGTGGTATCCATTGCAATAGGTAGATTTTTCTTCGAAAATCTACCTAAAAATAGACACACAGCAATTTCTTTTCAAGTGAAGAACAATTCTTCCTGAATATTATCGACGAAAAGCGTCATATAATTCAAAATAAATAAACACACAGTAATGTGTGGCCATAAGAGCAAAGCTCGGAAAGACGTATCAGAAAAAACCTCTAATGAAATATAACTTCCTATGAATTTAATTAAAGTATACAGTACACAGTACGGGCAGTAGTGCATACAGTTGCCTTAGCCCAAAAAGGTCGCATGATTTGCGAGACAAGACCTAAAACCTAATAAATTTGTGTATGAAATGTGTAGCTAGTAACTACAGGATAAGTTTATGTTACGAGATGTTTTCAAATGAAGTTATTAGCTCTTAGCATAACTTATTGAAGTACATTATATATAGGCTTATATATTTTATATTCCTGTTAAGATCTAAAAGTTAAACTGTTTTCTAAAGAATAAACTAGATTGAAATCCTCCCCAAGTAAAGTGATTGTAAAAATGAAAAGAAAGTTACCACGTTTCTGACCCCATCCCCGAAGGATAGAAAACCCTAATATAATCTGATGTACGAGTAGAGGAAGTAAACAGTAAAATAATTGATTTTCCAAACTTTCATAATAGTTTGATCTTGTTTACAATATTTTTTATTATCTTTTTTTACATATATTGGCATTGTTCTTCATCACCACTGACATTACGGAAGCAGCTAAATAATTTCATCTCTCCATTTTAATTCAGTTCGCGAGAAGTATAACCTCAAAAAATCCTCCGGTTAGGAGTCGACTTGTACATTTCCCTACAGTAAAGATTACTGCCAGTTAAGAGCTTTTTACCAACTGTTAACACCTAACCAGATATTGTAAAATCGAACTGTCAGTAAAGTAACCGTAAAAGTAGCCGTAAATATTTTACTGGAGGTGGTAATAACGGGCCTTAGACATGTTTAATTTAATAACCTTGTGTTGCTTAATTTATCCTTCATGATTCTGCCAAATCGGGTAGAGACAGGCTAAGCAATTCGAAAGTGATGGCGTTTTGAGTAAGTTGCAACTTGGAGCTTCATTACAATTAAAATACGCTTGAAATAATAGTGAGCATTCACACCGAAGTAGCATAGCATGCGAATCGCACTACCTGGATGCAGGCTGCACATCGAGTTGCATGGCTCACAGTTTTGCATTAATACCGAAGTAGCGAATGCGATCTGCAGTTTAACGTAAATTATATATTTTCGCTTGAACTATTGAGAAACCCATTTAAAATAATGTAATGTACCTAAAGAGGATATAGTTTCAGCAATTTTAATCCAGGCATTTTTCCTACTACTTTCTATAGCCATATCGTATAGCCTACGCATATACAAATTGTAGCAGCAGTTTTCATGACTTCTACCGCTACACAAGCGAATATGTGTTGAATTTTCTTAACAATCAGAAAACAGCTGACGTATGCGTCAACCCGAGTAGCGTCGCATGAAAAAATTCCAGATCTAACTTATCTGAAGAAATGAATGTTGCACTCTGCGAGATTCATTATTGCTAAGCTACTTCGGTGTGAATGGGGTACCTCAGGGCTCGATACTTGGTCCTTTTCTTTTTAATGGTAAATGATTTAATAAATAATATATCTGAATCACCTGTATTATATATGCTGATGATACGACCCTTAGGATGAGTCACTGTGATATTGAAGTATTGGATATTTTAACCATAGAAAGTACTGATATTGCTAAGCACTGGTTTTCTGTTAATGGATTTTTGCTTAATGACACCAAAACTAAAACTATGAATTTTAGTTTAAGAGAAATTTCAAACGATTGCTCATCTGTAAAATTACTTGGTTTATTGCTAGACCCAAAATTATCATGGAATCCTCATACGGTCTCTGTATGTATTAAAATTTCCAGAGCCACCTTCCTCCTTCGCAAATTGAGAACCTGCGTTCCACTTTCTACCTTAAGAAATGTTTATTTTGCACTCTTGCATACCCATATACTTTATGGACTTCACTTGTGGGGTCATTCATCTGGCTGTGATGAAATACTGAAATTCAAAAAAGGGCACTAAGAATTATGCTTAATAAGAAATTTAATGAACCTTGTAGGCCTTTATTTATTCAATTGAAAATAATGACAGTTTATGGTATCTTTATTTATACCACTCTGGTCAACATACATAAGAATATTAGTAATCTTGAGATGAGATCAGATGTGCATAACTTCAATACAAGAAATAACTCTAAATTGAATCTTCCTAGATGTAGACTACAGATGACCAATGATACAAGTTTCTACAAGGGTATAGATTTTTATAACAAGCTTCCTGTCTCAACTAGAGTTGTTCCTTTCAACACTTTTAAGGTAAAACTGTGTAACTGGTTTTTATTGAATCCTTTTTATTCTGTTGACGAGTTTCTTGAAACCAATGTAAATATACAATTTTAACTTTTAATTCACATAATCTTATTATATTATATTGTATTAATTGATGCTATATTGTGTCTAATTTACTTGTATTTATGATGAAGTCCTATTCAAATTTATTTTGATCATGGACCAATAAAGATTATTATTATTATTATTATTATTATTATTATTATTATTAAGAGAATGTATAAAAGCCTCTCGGTTTCTGAACCACACACACGGATAACATAGTCCACATATAAATATCTCGCATGATATCTGTGCCGATGAGACATTTAC
Source organism: Ectobius pallidus (assembly GCA_964059195.1). Classification (NCBI taxonomy): domain Eukaryota; kingdom Metazoa; phylum Arthropoda; class Insecta; order Blattodea; family Ectobiidae; genus Ectobius; species Ectobius pallidus. The sequence goes on along the minus strand of CAXKWD010000001.1, from coordinate 211,684,518 downwards.
TCGCTAGAGAGAGACATGCTATTGTGCGAGAGAGATAGGTAGCAGGACAATCGACGCTACAGTCCCCATGAAAACATAATGCAATGACGTAGGCAATCGGCACAGATTTCGTGCGGGATCTTATACAATTGTAAGTTTTATATGCTAACATCTGTAATTATATATAGACAAAAAGTACACAAACAATCTATAATAACAAGAGGAAGTGTTTGTCTGTCTGTGCGCGACGCCCAGTAAAATCTACTGCATGCAGAGATCTGAAATTTGAAACATGATGGACCGAAGGGTACGCGAATGCACCTTCAAGCTGGATTTTTAATTTTCGCTTTCGTTCGCGAGTTGTGAGTGAAAAAACGGGAGGGGGGGGGGAAACGTGCATTTTTTGCGCTTTCGAAGCATCAGTTTTCAGTATTACATTTCAATTGTCAAATAAATTGCAGGTGGCTTTGCCTACTTTTGTTATACCTTGGAAATAAAAACATCTCGATCGCTTGAATTTTGTAAACAAACGCTGGTCGATTCATTTGTTTATAATATCAAGGCACGCAGATATCTGAAATTTTCAACACAGATAGGAGAGGGATAGTGAATATAGGCCTAAATAGGCAAACATTTCGATTTGGAAGAAACTCACTGTGAAGGGGTTTTCTGAGCCAGGGAACTCGAATCTGAGGTTTTTTTCCCCACGCTGCGCTTTCTAATCGTGGAATTGTCTTTAAAGTAAGATTTTTAGCTGTTTCATTAATAATTATTAATCGTTTAGTTTAGGCCTACGAATGTTTCGCGTGTTAATAAATATGTTTTAATTATTTTGCTCTTAATAATTAATCTTCAAATTAATTATTGCGGGCGAAGCTGCGGGCATCTGCTAGTTAGGCCTACCAATAAATAAAGTGGTTAATTAAGCCGATCCGGGGTGCATGGGCAAAGACAGTTAAGTCCACTTTCTTGTTACTGAGAATTAGAGTGACTTAACACACTATATATATCTAGGACAAATTATCTCGTTTGGTAACTGTATGGAAAAAGAAATCAAAAGACGGATCGGCTTGGCGTGGAAGAAGTTTTGGTCATTTAAGTTCTTACTGGCTGACAAAAGACTGAAGACAGCAATGAAGTCTGCGGTCCTAGAGAAATGTGTGGTTCCAGTACTGCTCTATGGGTGCCAAACATGGGCGCTTACTGCAAAACAGCGGCAAGCATTACAGGTATGCCAGCGCAAAATGGAGCGATTTATCCTCCATATCTCATTAAAGGACAAAATCCGCAACACAGAAATCAGGAAAAGAACAGGTATGAAGGATGTGGCAAATACAGCGGAACAGTTGAAATGGAGGTGGGGAGGCCATGTGATGCGAATGAACCAACGAAAATGGGCACAAAAAGCTACAATTTGGGACCCCAGAACAGGCTGGAGAAGTGTGGGGAGGCAAAAGACCAGATGGGAGGACGACTTCATCAAATCATCAGGAAGACTATGGTCTCGAGTAGCGAGGAATAGAAAAGAGTGAAAGAAAATGGGAGAAACCTCCACCCCAAGTGACTAGTGGAAATACAGAAGCAATCCAACCATGCACAAAAACTCTCGCTAGAATTAACTCTCGCTAGGATTAGCTCACCTAACGAGAAGTATATGAGCTCGCCCTGCAATCCGCAGGAGGCCATTGCCCTTTGGGATGTCTAGGCTAATTTTATTATTATTTATTTATTATAACACACTATACCAGACCAACATAGCTTTAGAGGTGGATGAACTCATGAGGCACACATCCATAACTACCGTAGCCTACGCTTTTGATTATGACTTACTGGACTTAGCAAAATGTAAAGAACATTTTTATCTACAACTTTATAGACATATCTCAATTTTTTAGGCGCGCACCCCGGAATTATTTCTGCAAATTCTATGATGGAATCAAAGTAATACATATGCACATATAAGTATTATTGTTCAAATTGAAACGAATGTAGACCTATATGTATTTTCGGTAATTTATTATCTAGTTTTATTTTATTTGTCATAAGTAGGGACCGGATTCTTAGGTTTTTACCTATTTTTTTTCCTTACTTCCAAAACAAAAAGCAATCACACACTTTTTCGAATCATGTCCATAGGATTCACCCACATTAATTCTGTGGCACCTAAAAATACCTAAATGGGGTATAAAAACCTAAATGTACCTAAACGGGATAAAAAAAACCTAAAATGTCTAATTTAGGCTACTTTTTTGTCTTTTTTGTTTGTCAGTTGAGAAATCGATATTTTGCGGAGAGACAATTTTTGTCGGGTTGAACTTAATACCACCAGCGTTTTGTTCAACCCAATGTCGTCTAGGATGACAGTATCAAGAGAGGAAGTGTAAGAGTACCTGCGTAGGCCTATTCCTTTTAAAATATTCGTACGAACAACCATTGTTGATGTCATGTCAGGTTGAAAGGACATTTTCTGCCTTCAAATGTATTCTAAGAGATAACAGGAAGAACTACACAGTTGAGAATCTTGAAAGGTATTTAGTGATATACTGTAACCAGGTTATGTGAGGCAATCTTATTTTCACTGCTTCTTTTGATTGTTTATGCTTTCTTTCTTCAATTATTTAATATTGTCCTAAAGCAAGTTTACACAAATTTAATTCAATTTTGTTAAGTTAATCTTTACAAGTATTGTGTATTGAATCCTATGTAGCACATTCAAATTCATTAAACCAATTATTCTACCCAAAAACGATATTTTGGACAAAAAACCTAAAAAAAAAACTATTTCACCTAATGGAAAACCTAAAACAGTGTTTTTAAAAACCTAAAAATACGGTCCCTAGTCATAAGTTATAACTAACGACGTCAGGTAGATTTATAACATGAATGTCATAGCAAGAAATCAAGTTAAAGTGAGATAACATTTCCAGTCATTAGAAGACATCGTCTAATTATTATTAGATTCAGAGACGTGTAAAAGAAGGATAGAGAAGGGACGTGAAAAGAGATTGCTAAATTCTCCGCGTTCCAGAAATGTGAAGAAATTTTTTTCTAGTACAGTTGGCTGACTTGCTTAACACTTTGCTTGCACGAGAGAGATTCTGCAATTACCAAACAGGAATCACGAAATTTCTTGGCAGAAGGAATCCTTAAATCTAACAAGTTACCAACTCTCTGCAACGCAATTTCTTCTAATCCTGTCAAAGATTCTCTTTCACCCTCTCATCGTTTGGAAGGCTGACTAATAATAAATCACAAGGAATCTGTTAACATTACAAAGTAGTATTTTTTTTCTGTAACTTCTCAAGGAATTTTAAAATCAAAAGAGCCGAGTTTAGTTTTGAAAAGAAAGAAAGAATCTTTTGAAGCTGTTTCCAGTGTCTTGGTGAGCAGTTAAGGAAAAAGATAAGTTTTGAAGTCAGAATGTCTATAAAGGAAAAAGAAAGAGAAACTAAATATCTTACTGAAGAAAAGATGGAGAAATGTCACAATAGAAAAGACGAGCTGGGTGATAAGAATAAGCAAGCCCCTGCAAGTTGGAATAAGTATCGATCCCTTTGTTACGAACATTTCATGCAAAACATTATTCTCTTTTATATTTGAAGTGTAACAATTTAGAAGCATTGAGCATTGATTCAAAAAAGTATATAGCTATTTTAAGTTTCCGTAATAAGTTGCTGAGAGGAAATCATTCAATGTTTCTTAATCCTGTCATGCATAGAACATAGAATTTCAGTTGCTTTACACAACACTGGTTAATGTATTGTTACTAGATAAAAAACCTCCTTATACCCTCAATATATTATTTTACTTTGATACTCTTAAAGAAAAAAACTAGTAGCTGCCAATATTACAGGTTGTATTTTCTGTTTATAGATACAGTTTACAATTTACAATATATGTTATTATTTTTTCTAATAGGCCTATGTTGTTTTTTTATGTTTTTTATAGCTAAGTATAAAACTTTAAGAGAGTTTAAAAGTAAAAAAAAACACTGGTGTTAATGCATCTACAAAAATACACAAATTATTATTTACCAAACTTAAAAAACAGTCTTAAAAGTTCTGTTAGTTCATATGATGGTAGGCCTATATGTCTTATCCCCATTTTTAAAATTAAATCTTTGTTAGGTTCGTCATATATAATAAAATGTCTTAAGTTTTATTCACACACATTCCCTAAAAAAAAGATTGGCATTGTGGTAAAAATATTGTTAAAAATGCTGTGTCACTCACAGTTCACCCACACCAACGTGTACTTAATTTTCCAGCAGTTGGTGAATCTTCTTTTTTTAGATAGTTGAGTGTTCGGAATGTAGCCTATAGGAATATATATATATTTTTTTTAAAAAGCCCTGCAAGCTAATTTAAACTCATCTCAAATAACCTTCAATATAAAAATGATTCAGCCTGATTTTATCACCTAAATAATTCTCAAATACGTGGTCATTGCTACAAAAGCATTTATAAAGTAATAAGCTTATGTCATTATATTTACTTTTTTAAGATTTACCTTCGAAACTCAAACCTTCCATAGGCCTATAGCCTGCATTTTCTACTTAGCTAATATTGAGTAGACCCAATGTATTTACCGCTTTATAAATCACAAACATTAATACAGTACTTTCATCTCAGAACATTTATATTATTTAAGCCACTTTTCGAAAGTCACATGCCAGAAGATATAAATATGGGCATGTATTATAAAAAGACATTGCAAGCAATTCGTGTCATAATCAACACAACCTTCAAATGAAGAAAAATACGATTCGGCCTAATTTCCATGCCAATCAGATATTTCTCCAATAATGCTACAAAAACATTTATATAAAACTAATAAACTAATGCCATTACATAGAATTTTTTTTATGGTTTAACCTTCGAAACTCAAGCTTTCCCTACAGCCTTGTATACCGAGAAAATTTGTTTTGGTCAAAGCTGTTGAATGTAGTGTAATAGCGCATCTTTCATTCAAATATCGCCTTACAATTCTTGGAGTTCTTGTTTAATGCATTGGATAGTGGAATAACGGCCTAACTCACCTGTCATCATTGTAGGTGTGTGGTTTTTCCGTTCTTTCATTTTCCCTTCCCTCCTTGATATCTACCTGTCGATATATTTTCCCCTTTACTGTTTGTACCAATATTGCTTCTTTTAGTACTATGTTCTGTAACCCCTGCAAGCTTAATGTTTAATGAACATAGTTATAGAAGGGAGCAACTGGAGACATGGGTAACATTAGTTTGTCTTAAACTTGTGATAAATAATTTTAACTGGTCAAATTACATAATGAGGTACAAGAAATAAACCATTGGCCTGATCATTGTGTTAGCTGTTTTCTTAGCAGTCCGGCATGGGTTTGTACACTATGAGAGAAATTTACTCTCTTGTATTAACGTTTTGTAGCACTTATTTTCTAGATTGGATGATTTAAAATCTTCTACCCTCTATGAATGGTGACCACAAGAACCCAGAATTCAAGAGAGTAGAATGGTTTCCCCCCTTTTTCCTGAAGGTTGAGAAAGCAGGAGTAGCCTATACCAATATATTGAGCACAATACTCGTATACTTAAGATTTGTATTTCTGTACTAAAACATTTTCTTATTTTGACACTTATTTCATATTTAAAGAACATAACAGCCATTTAAACGTCAGAGTTCATGGATAGGTCTATATGGCTTGAAACGCTGTAGGCTACATGCGCTTATTTAACGTCCAAAATATAAGAAATAAATATATATGTATATATATATATATATCTTTCCGTAGTTTTACCTCTAGTTTGGGACGTTTAAGCGACCCACGCCGCCCGGGCCTTACAGGGCCGCGACCTGTCGGGAAAGGAATTATCTATGGATCACATACATACTTTTTTGACCAGACAAGGACATGGAGGGCCTCCCCGGATGAGTGATCATCCCAATGCCGGGGCCACCTCCGAGATAACACGAACACATAGGACGAGACACACCATTCTCACACACAATCACTCCGAACAAGGTGAGGATTAGATGAAGATAATAATGAAGGCCAGGTGATATCCAGGGACCACAAAAGCCTGAAATTACCCGATATTTGTCTCACAGGTGAGGAAAACCCCACCTAGGTAACTTGTCCCGACTAGGATTCGAACCCGGGCCCGCTGCGTGAGAGGAGCGAACGCATCTCCTACGCCACAGCGGTGGACCAAAATATTATATAACACCTTCAATAATTAATATGTACTTTTAATTTCACGTTCGATATAAGTTGTTAACATTTTCGCAGTAAAACAGATAAAATAGTGGAAAGGTGAAGTCAGACTAAAAAATTTAAGCCATAGCCATAGCCGGGATTTTAACCAAGATCTTCAGCTCTCTGTGGCGCTACTCTACCGTTGAGCTACCATGGCAAAATGCCGGTACAAGATTAAATACCCCAACCGAATCACATGTCCTTGCTCGGGGGCAATTCCAGTGTTATAGCCTATGTATATATGTTTTAATGTTATAATAATAACCTGTTTTTGAAACTAAAAAATAGACCAATCAATATAATGAAAAAGTTTATATCAAACGAAAAAGGTAAAATCTGAGAGTAATGGCATGATATTTATTGTGATTTTGTTTTCTGTGTAAAAGTTTTGTGCATTATTATTTGATATTTTTGACTCAAATGATAAAAGTAATAGCTATAATAATGAAATATAAATAATAACTATCACGATAGTAGAACCAAGAAGACGAAGGAAAAAATTTAAAGAGATGAAAATTAACAGTTTTTATGATACCTCACTTGTTCGTATTGAACTAATATTTTCTTTTAAAGGCTTAAAATAAGAGCAGTAATAATATATCTGATAACCAGTGATGTTCACAAACTTCATTTTTTATACCATTGATGGAAGTTTAATGTATTTTTACTAGAAAAGAAACCTCCTTATACCCTCAATATATTCTTTTACTTTGATATTCTTAAAGAAAACAATAAATGTGATCAGTTACATGTAGGCCTATTACTACTGTACCATGAAGTACCGGTATGTCTTTTTTGAAATGTGGATTAAATACTGAATAAACATATATAGGCCTAGGACTGCTCAAAGAAAATGTGGTAATAAACCAAGCATTTTGGCCCCGTTTACTTCTCAAAACAGTCGACGTTTAGCCACCATTTTAGACTCCTGTGCTATGAACGCTGAGAAATCTTTGATCCAATGTAACGACATGCAGAAAGTCTTCAAATGATCATTAAGTATGTTTCCTTGAAGCAAAGTGTGTTCATTTTCTTTTTTTCTAAATGATTTGGCCAAATAACTTGGATAGTGGAATGTCGGCCTTAGGATTGCCAGAGACTTGACATGAAAGAATTCTCGGAAGAACGAATAAGAGGTGGAAAATCTGGAAATGTTGACAGATATCCACGGACCTATATATACTATACAGTAATAAGAAGGTCACGGGTTCGAATGCTGGTATCAGAGGAGTTTTTCTCTTAAAATACTCTCGTGCAATGTCGAACAGAGACAATATTCTACGGTTTCATGAATACTTGTCTACATCGTCATAACTCATCACTAGGGCAAGGCATTTAATGACCATAAAATAGTGAAAAAATGCAAAATAGAAAATGCATTTATGAGCTAAAAATAGTGAAAAAATGACCCAAAATTAAAAAGAAATGACCAATAAATTTACCATAGTCTTTTTAGTTTTTAATAATTAGTTTTTTCTTAAGAAATAAATTGCTAAAAGCTATGACGGTGCGTTACATATGAATTAATATTATAAAACACTTATTTTTTTACTAAAGAAATAAATTTATACTATTTGGACACCATTAGCGAAAAAGAAATTCTTTCTGAACTGGCATGCTCATCAAATTGCCCCTAGCAAATATGTGCCATTTAAAAAGAAAAAAAATCTTTATTACTGCAAGACAAACTGCTGTGGTGTTTACAATAAACCTGAATTAAAATGAACTATGAACACTTGGCGGAGATTCTCGAATGAAATCGATTGTCTGTTGTCTGAAAGTAATGATTTGTACATGAAAATGCTCCTCTCTACCTCCATTGAAACATGACCAAAAATGCCGAAAATGACCTAAAAAATGCCGAAAATGACCTAAAAATTGCCAAAAAATGACCAATATCTTGAAAATGACGAAAAATGCAAATTAGAGCAAAATAATGCAAAGACAAATTGCCTTTTTTTAATCAATTATTTCATGATACACATTTATATAGCCTATATTCGAGCTATCTTAACTTTCATATAAAAAAGATGCAAAATCATCAAATGCCTTGCCCTACTCATCACATATTTCATTATTAGACTGCATTATCTTTGTGATGCATTGCTTATTACCGCAGCTGTACGAAAAACGTCAACTGATATCCACTGAATGGATTTTAGGCCGTGTCAAAAATCATAATTAATATATTAACAAGAAATACGCGACTTCTGCCAGGGTATAACTCCTGATCAGAAGAGCTGGCGAGTGGTCATGTTATATTAAAATACTGCTCTCAACGCAGCTTTCAGATCTCTCTCATTGATCTGGATTCCAATGCGGGAAAATGTAAGCATCGACCGCTTCTAATTCCCTTTAAGCATCAGCTAACACACTGTGTAGACATATATGTTCAATGACGAAGAAGTATACCACTAGTTCTGTCCACAGTAGACCTCGCATTAAAAAAAATTATCTAAGATGTGCTCCTCATCTTGAAACAGAATTTGTAAAATCCTTACACGTAAGCTTACGTCGTTTTGTTAACTTGAAGGAACATTTTTGCCAAATCGAAAGAAAATCGAACCATGCGTTTGGTCGTGACTACGTAATTCAACCAAACTTATTAATTAATTTTTTTCATTTTTATTTTATTTTTTACTTTTTATTCAATACTTTAATACTTATTGGCCCCTAACCTGGATTCCTATCAGAGGCCTCTACATGCACTTTACAATTTTCAACTTAATAATTTATATTTACATAAGGTTATCCAAATTAATTATAAATCAAATTAATTAATTTTCTTCCTACCGAGCGAGGTAGCCGAGATGGTAACGTCTTGAACTCACATTCGGAAAATACCAGGTTCAAATCCCAATTGCCATTTTGACATGGGTTTTTCATGGTTTCCCCAGTCGTCAAGGCAAATGCCGAATTGGATATTTACATACCATCAATCATCCTCACCATTTCATTTTCTACCATATCCATTTAAATTAATATCATTTGAAATATACTCCATAAAAATACAACAATAATAGAAACAATTGACAAGCAATAGTTCAATGGCCTACCCAACTGTATAGACACACATCCCGAACTCCTGATATGGCCTCGTAGCTAAAAGGAGTATAAACACAGCTGAATTAAAAAGAATTACTTCCCTATGATGTACCGTATTCAAGGCCGTAAGTTCATCTCTTTTACTAACACAGGTGAATGATACAAGTACAGGGTCCGGCACAGAAACCTAACGGTTTTTAAAATGAAATTACGACAGAACTGTATCGTTTGCGTACATTATTTTGTTTCAGAATTACCATAGCCTACATCTCAAAGTATTTTACCTACATCAATTACTTTTTGAAAATTGCGTTCCTACTTGAATCCACAAAGATAATAAGCCCATTACATCAAAATTATTATTATGGTTTTGTGAAAAGTTGGAATCAGCCGAAACTGCGTAGTGTCGCCAGTACATCTCGCGCTTGCGCATTCAAGTAAAAAAAAAAATTGCGAAACTTATTTATGAAACCTACGTGTAAACAAGATTGCATCAGTTTCGCCGCCATTTCAACATTCATCAAAATGATAATATTCCATGTCGGAATACCATACTGTTGTACGAACGGTTTTAATAGTTTAGTTTTAAAGTCTTGCAGCTAAAAAGTGTTAGCTCAAAGAAATACAAAGGAGAAATTAATGAAAATTTTCAATTGAGTATTGAAGGAATGGATGAAGGGGTGAAGCGGAAGTGTAAAAAATAAATTGGGCGCGGATCCGCGATGAAGGGATCTAACAGAAACTTACATTTATCATGCAACGCCCTATTTTAATGTCTTTCAAGGAAATAAAATTGAAAGATTCCAATTGTCTAATCGTTCGAGAATAATTATCGACGCCATTCATCTTTTATCTTCACACGTTTTAGCAATTCTTTATTGTTCTTTCTTTCCATTGTTTATAATTCCTTTTTGCTATTTCTTTAACACAGCCTTCAATTAGAGCTTTGTAGATTGAACAATTCCATTTCGTGCTTGATTAAATAGTATTCGATATGAAAAATGTCGATTTAGTACAGGTTATACTAATGAAAACTATAAGACGTTTAATTTATAAAAGGGCTTTAATAATAAATACTAGCCTACATAATTGAAGATACGGACAAGTAAGGAACAAATAATGCAAAGCTTTTACAGAGAACAAATTTCAAAGTTCCATATCTTATAACTTATATTGTTTTTGTTCGATCATTTACTCTTATTACGTGTGACGTAAACGGTATCATAATGACATTTCGCAACTGTTTTTAATTTCGACACTTCTGAGATATAATAATTATTATCGATACAGAAATGAAAACAGCAGTCCGCAGATGGCTATACTCCAACTGAACGGACTTCTATGGACAGGGTATGTTGAAACTCTTATCAGGATTGGAGAAATAAGTTGAGAAACTTGGCGAATACATAAAAAGATAGATAAAAAATGTCCCTTCATGTGTGCATTTGTTTGTAATTGTAACTTATCTATTAAACTTTTTGTAAAAAAAAATATTGTACGTTCCTTCGTATTAAAAAAATCCATTGTAAGTATCTTTGGTTTTAGTCACATGGAATACACTATTTTAGTTAGGAAAATTTGTAAAAGATTATTAAATAACTTACTCAGTTGGACAAAAATTTTAAATTTAAAATTCATTACAGCCTTTTACATGTTAAATTCCTCAAGGTGAGATGGTTAAAACAATCATCATGCTTGGTAGAGCGTTGATGACTATTTCTTATGTTGGCAGCCGTTGAAATGGATGCAATAGATGGCAGGGCAGTTTTGGATATCTCCAATTTGGATCGGTACGTAATTGTTTTTAAAATTTATTTAATTAAGGTAGCTTTTTAACTGCCAGGGTCACCAGCGACCACAATAATTAATACATTTATATTGAACAAGCGCTACAAGAAGTGAAGTATGAAGAAAAACAAATATGCAACTTGAAATTTAGTAAGAAGAACAACATATTAAACATAAAAAGGATTGGAAGTAATTTAGCAACTATTGACAAACTATGAATTTTGACATTATATGAATGATTTTAAATGTGACAGTTCCAAAAGTGAGATAACCTTAAGGCATAGAACAAATTATCGAATATTTATTATTATTTCACAAATATTAATGGATGTTTAAAATATGTGTACGATACCCAAGGTAAAATTATATTTTGCTCGTAGGATTACTATACACGGACTTACGTCTTCGTTTGGCAAACATACCTGCTCACAAAATAAAATCTTTCTTTTACCCCTCGTATCATAAATTCCTGTTAAAGGGAACCCAATGTTTTGTCAAATAGCGTCGGTTAAATAACGAAAGGGATCTGCTTGTTGCTAGGAGACGCTTTGTTTCTTTTTCAGATCACGGCGCACTCCAGGCAACGATATAATGAAGCACCAGAGAGGATAGGCACGAGGCGGGAATTTTAATGAATCACAAATTTAATGAAGATCGTGGATTTGGGTCCCTCTGTTCTACGTCTTTGTACTTGTACTTGTGCTTTGTACTTTTTACCTACCCTAGAAAACATTACAATATAGAGGAATTACTTTACTATTTGAACACTATTTTTATTTAAAAAAATTAAAAATAGGCTATAACTCGTGTTTAGCATGGTTTCGCTCAGGAGTGTTAGTAGTAAATGTTTCTGTTAATTCGCAACTGGAGCAATTTTTAGAAAACAGTAAAATTTTCTTTAAAAGAATTACAAGTATTAGCTAATGAAATGGTAGGTTTTGTAAAACGAGGGTCATTTCAAAAGTTCTGCACACTGTAAGATAGAATGGAAGAAAATAATTTATTTTGCAAAATACCTCTACAGGCCATCAATATAATCTTCATTCTTGCTTATGACAGCTTCCCAAAGTTTTGGAAATTTTTAAATTCTGGATAGGGCACCTTCATTGTTGAGTGTCTGATTACTCAGGTCACCTCACTGGAAGCTTCATCAATTGAAACAAAACTTTTAAAAGTCTATGAATGGGAAAGACTTCCCCACCCATCATACAGTCCTGATTTGAGCCCACCAGACTTGATTTGTTTCCCAAATTGAAGGAACCACTCCGTGAAAAACGTTTTGTTACAATTGATGAAGCTTCCAGTGAGGTGACCTGAGTAATCAGACAGCTCAACAATGTAGGTGCCCTATCCGGAATACAGAATTTGCCAAAACGTTGGGAAGCTACCATAAGTAAGAATGAAGATTATATAGGAGGCCTGTAAAGGTATTTTGTAAAATAAATTATTTTCTTTAATTTTATCTTACAGCGTGCAGAACTTTTGAAATGACCCTCGTATTTTTTGTAAGTAAGTAGAAAATTATACATAGACTTCAGCTACATAGGCATATACTGGAAGCTACATATACATAGATTTTAAAAAGACATAGGATTCAGTTAGGCGAGACAAAATGTACAGGAAGGGGGGAAAAAAACGGACCGACTAAAATATCTAAGTTGCCAATATGAGCCACAGCGCATTCCTAGCGGCATTCACAGGATAGCAGGGAACATATTTAAATTTGTTCTACAGCCGATAAATTGCTTGAACTGAGAAATAATGTCACGTAATTTGCATTGCTTGTGAAAACAAACGTTTCCGTTACATCTCTTACATTTATTTACGTGTCACAAGGCTTTGAAATCAGCTACAAGAGTCGATCCGCTTTTTTTCCCCTTTACCTGTACAATATCCTCATTGAGTTTGGGATACCAAAGGCTGATCAAAATGTATCTAAATTAAACCTATAGCAGAGTCAGGGTAGAGAAACATTTATCAGATAGGTTTGCCATTATAAATGGCTACAAGCAAGGAGATGCACTATCGCCTTTACTTTTTAATTTCGCTTTGGAACATGTCAGTAGGAAAGTTCAGGAAAACAAGGTAGGACTAGAATTAAATGACAATCACCCGATTTTAGCTTATGCCGATGAAGTTTGCCTCCAGGGCGATGACATAAATACAATGGAGGAAAATGCAGAAAGTCTTTTCGATGCCTACAAGAATGTTGGATTCCTCTAAAATCTATATAACATGATAGTACCAAAATTTTCCCATGACGTGCTCAGCCCGTAAAATGAAACTTTACATAGAAGGAGACAATGATTACGATTCAAAATAGCATAAAAATAACCGAGCGAGGTGGCCGAGATGGTAGCGTCTTGGGCTCGCATTCGGGTGGTCCTAGGTTCAAATCCCGTGGCCGGTCAATTTGACATGGATTTTTTTATGGTTTCCCCAGTCGTAATGGCAAATACCGAATTGGATATTTACATACCATGAATCATTATTACCATTACATCCTGTATCATATCCATTTAAATTAATGTCAGTCGAAATTTACTCCACAAAATACACTAACAGTTGATAATCAATAGTTCAATGGCCAACCCTACTGTATAAACACAGATCTCGAACTCCTGATATGGCCTCGCAGCTAAGAGGAGTATAAACACAGCTGGATTGGAGAGAAAAAAAAGACATAAAATTGTAAAACGACCATCAGAGAATCCCCATATAAATTCATGTTCGTATTTCAATACCTGTCGGAGGAGATACAATTGTTATTTTTATTTAAAAAATCAATTTAATTAATTAATTAATTAATACTTCAATAAAAATTTGGTATATATTAAAACAAAATTTCAAACATTAATTTTGGTTTAAATTTTAATTAAGTGTGCAAAATTTCAAATTTATGGCATTAATAGTCTCAACACTTTGGTCAATCCTTATGTGTGTCCTATATCTACAATTTCTCAGTAATTTACTTTATAAACCTTTAATATCTTCAAGCAAAAATCTTTTCTCATTTAGAAGTAATTGAAGCCAACGTGAATGTATTTTCAATTTGTTTACAGTCTTCACCATTCAAAAGGTACTCTGTTTATTAAGTTAACGTTTTATAAAGTATATTTCATTTCAGTTCTGATTTTTCTTTTAACCTAGAAAGGAAGTTAATTATTCGTTTATATCTTTCAACATGAAAAGAGGACCAAATTCAATGAATTGCACATTAAATAAAGTGATTCTGTAACCCTTTGAAATGTATTCATAGAGCGTCTGCTCACTTTCATGGCTGCAGATTGTAAAGTAATAAAATTAATACTGTCTTTCTAGCTAAAATTAGCTCAATTTAGCATAACTTAATTAGATGGAGAGTATATATCATAAAAAAATGTTTATAGTTAGCAAAAATTGTACTCTGCTTAGGTGATTTCTTTTTAAAAAGCCTTATGTATTCATTTTGAGGTAGATTTAGAGAAAAATCTACCACTTGCAATCGATACCATGTCATGACTTCCGAAAAATTCTTTCATTTCTTTACGTTTCATGCTTCCATAAGTACGAAACCACCGCCCGTTTCTTCTTCTTCTTCTTCTTCTTCTTCTTCTTCTTCTTCGTTTCACCCAACTTTGGGGTACGTTGAATCAATCACTTCTTAATGTTTTGTGTTTTAATTTTAGCCCAGTATTGCTTCATTCTTTCTGATCTTGCTTTTCTCTCGTCTTCACTGATCTGAGTCATTCGTTTGGTTTTGATTTTGACTTGGAACCTCTCTTTCTTGACTTTGGTTATTATTATTTTTTTTTTTTTGCAGTTTTATCTATGAGCATTTTTTCTTTGATTTTGAGTTCTTTTAAGTCCTTCTCCGTTTCCTTAAACCAATTTGGTTTGGTCTTTTTGTTGCGAAAATATTCAAAGATTTTTTTGGTCAGTCTATTTGGGTCCATTCTGAGGATGTGTCCATAAAAATCAATTCTTCTTTTCCTCATTGAGTCCGAGATTTTACAGTCTTTTGGTACAGTGTTTCGTTTCTGATATGGATTAGTTTGTTGTTATGGAACTTAGGGCCTAGGATTTTCCTCAATATCTTTCTTTCTTTGATCTCAAGTCTTTCAATTGATTTTTATATATCTTTACAGGCTAGCGGCCGTAATTTTGAAAATATTTGAACCAAATTTTATTACGTTATTTCTAGGCCCAACAGTTCGGACAAGTTCGTTAATGAAAAGTGAAAAATGTTGTTCCATTAAATTCATTCTAAATATCATCCACTAAGCATTAAATGTAAAAAAAAGCACAATTCACTGCTTCATTGCTCTGTGTTGATTGTTCTTCAGCCATGGATATAAGCATTTTAAAATAATTTTATTGATGTGATTTGTGATTAATTGATCCAGCAGAAATTATAGAAGTAGGTTAACCCACTCTTATATAAAACACAATATACAATATACGTTTGGATCTGATAGCTCAACAGATTATTATAGCTACACGATATTAGGACATGGTAAATTTGATATCTATTTATGAAGATTTGTGGAGAATCTGAACAGTCAGTGAAACATTTTTTCCTGGATTGTCCCGGATTGCAAACTAGTTTGTTGTAACACTATACTTTCAGCAAACTAAGGGAGTGATGCAAGCAAGATTTTATACATTTCATAAATTATGTTCATTCCTGTTTATAATTGTTACCTGTGAGATAGTTTGTTAATATTAACTTTGTTAATTTGTTCTATTTAACATCCTAACATGCCTACAAGGTAAAATAGGGTCACATGTATTGGAGTATAAAAAAAAATATATATATAACTTCATGCCGAACTGCATAGAAAACAGTTAACACAATGATTAAGCCCAAAGTTTATACCTTGCACCTTATTTTGTAATTTTACATTAAATAAAGTTTTTTGCAATTTTTTCCACATACACAATTGGATGGAATTAAAAAAAAACTTTCCGATGCCTGCTAGAGTGTCGGGTTAAAAATTAATATAGAAAAAACTAAGTATATGGTCATGAAACGTCATGAATAGGGGGCGGATTTCTATGACATGTCATATTTTTCCCCTTTGCAATAGGCAGGTTTCCGACTAATTTAAACCCGATTCCAAGCATCCTGGTGAAAATGGAACGGCTTTTATTGTGCATATAACTGCATATTTAGTAAATTTTCAACTATTATGGCATATTTAATATGAATATGCATATTTAGGTCATATTTTTGGCATATTTGTGTGCATATTAAAGAAATGTTTAAGTTTCATATCATATTTTGTAAATTTTGCATTATAATGATACTTTTTTAGAATTTACAGATATTTTAATTAATTAACACTATATTTTAATAAAATGTATTGTAATGAAACTTAAAAAAATATATACACAATGTGTAAGTGGTAAAGTCATATTTTAAATTTTATCGGTCATATTTTAATGTTTATAGGTCATAAATGCATGCATATATCCTATTTTTTAGGTAATAGAAATCCGCCCCCTATTAATGAATAACACCGAAATATACCGAAATGTATAGCGGGGACATAGACAAACAACTTTTATTAGGAGATTTTTGCTCTATGACGTAAAATGTGTATGCTAAAGGGCATTAAAGATAAAGATATTAAAATTTGGGGCTTATAAGTCAATAATGAAGTGAAATAGGGTTACAATTTTGATTAAACTGACTTTATGCCTCAGTCCCTTCGGAGTCTTTATAACCGGTTTTGACTGTATTTAATTCACAATTGCAGAGTACTTGAATTGAATTAATAGTTTATGAAAGGGCGTAGTCGACCTGTTCGATAAAACCAGATTCTTAATCAATCACCAACAACTTTATCATAATTTCCCTAATCTGCAAAATTTACAGACTAATCACATCGCTGGTCACCATTGCACTAGTCTTTTTTTTATTCATAACTCCAGTTTGAACAACGAATTCCTTTGTTTTGATTGTTTTTTTTTCAAATGTTAGAAGCCAGTAGTGGCCATGCTCTGGGAGATTTTTTATGTTGTAGAAGAAAAAAAGAGTGCGTGGAAGGCCACGTGACAGAAGTAAAACTTTATTTTATTATTTTATTTTTTCAATTTTTATTCTTGGATTTTTCAATTTTGCATTATTGGACTTTTTAATATTGGGTTGTTGAACTTTTTAAATTTTGGATTTTGGACTTTTCATTTTGGTTCTTTCAATTTTTAATTTTTAGATTTTTTCAATTTTGGTATTTTCGATTTTTAGTTTTTAATTTTTTTATTTTTGATCATTGTTTTTTATTATTTATTAAATTTTGGATTTTTGGATGTTTTAATTTTTAATTTTGTTTTTTTGTAATTTTGGAAATTTGTATTTTTTAATTTTGGATTTGCGCGGTAATGAACCTCCGGGTTCCATAAAATAGATAATATACCTTTAGATTGCTTAGGAATTGTCTATTGCCATTGAGGAATTCATGTCTGAAAAATGTCCTTTGATTACTCCTAATCATTGAGTTGATTGTTTTCTGTGCAGTCCGCTCAAAAACACTTAGTTTTGAGTGTGACTGATTTTGTGACTGATTTCGTTTTAGTGTAACTGATTTTCCAGAATTAATCCAACCGCGAGAAAAGAAGTTTTACTTCAAAAATGAATCCATAGAACAAAAATATCTTAATAAAAGTTGCTTGTCTAACATATGGTTACCAAAATTTGGTTCGACCGGAGGTTTAGGCTTAATTGCTTGGCACAAAAAAAAAAGTCCCCTCTATACACAGGTAAAATATTTCGGTGTTATTAATTAACCCCCTGTATATCCACTAAGATACATAATTTCATTATAACACTTGTAGTATCGATCAATATCGACCACTGAACTGTCTTTACGCCTTGAAACAGCAAGTCAAACTACACAACCTTTTTAACAAAGCATTTCAGTCCGAGGTAATTTTAATATTATCCTAAATTGAGTTCATTTAGTCTGTTTCACTGTGCGTTTCTTTGAGAATAATGCGCCAAGATAAGCCCTTAGTTTCCTGCAAACCATCACCTGCCATCTATCACAAAAAACGAGAACAGTTGTTCGTCGACGTGAACAGAATAGTTTGTTCGATGTATTATTAATATTCAAAATAGACAAAATTTAATTATGGTCGAAAAACTTGTAACTTGCATAAAAATGATGATAATTAAGACACTCTCTGCGCTCGTTTTACAAACAACATATTCAAAACTAAAACTCCGTGGCGCTACATCCCTGAAGGGACAAGGCCTACCATTCGACCGTTCCGTCATCTACCATAAGAGAATTAAAAAAAAGGTATTTAAAATTTTGGGACAGTTATTTATCTGACCAATAGTTCGTTACAAATTAAATAATGCATATATTGAATAATTCATAAGTCCAAAACTTTTAAACGTGGGAGAATAATTGTCTTTTATTTTGAAGAACAGCAAACAAACGTAAAGAATATTTATTTCAGCATAAAAGGATGTGTTGGACTTTTTCAGCTGTATTTATACTCATTTTAACTATGAGGTCATATCAGGGGTCTGTGTCTATACTGAAGGGTAGGCTGTGGAACTACTGACTGTAAATTGTTTTATATTGTTAGTGTATTCAATGAAGTAAATTTCAAGTGATATTAATTTAAATGGAAATTATACAGGCTGAAATAGTAAGGATAATTCATGGTAAGTAAATATCCAATTCGGCATTTGCCTTTATGACTGAGGAAACCATGAAAAAAACCCATGTCAAATTATCAGACACGGGATTTGAAGATGGGACTTCCCGAATTTGAGTCCAAAACGTTAACCATCTCGGCCACCTCGCTCGGTAATGTATTGGAATTGATAAATACCATTTTATAAATGCAAATTTTTCTTGCTAGGAGGTCTGTGTGTCCCCTTAATTTAATACTTGTCAAATGAGGATTTACTGCTTCATCAGTAAGAAATATTTTCAGAGAACCAATGCACTGACTCCATGTTTCATCCAATTGCTTTTAGACGTCAGACCTTTTCAAGTGCCTTGTATATAAACGTCTGCAATACTTCGTGCAGGCGCTTTACCTACTTTTCTGCGTCTCCCATAAATTGCTCATTGTTTAGTTATGTGTTATTCCACAGTTTATAATGGTAATATCAGATAACCTAATGTATTAATTACTAATTAAGGTTTTGTTTGGATAAATCTCTTTCCGGTTGATTATAATTTTACATTTATCAAAGTTTTATTTTGCTTAAAATTCACATCCTTTTTCTACTGTACTCTTTTTCTTAAAACTATTTTCGAAGTAAAACTTCTTTAGCCGCGGTAGGAGTAAATCGAGAGCTAACCCAAACTTGCGTTACGAACAAAATCATCACGAAATTAGTGGGGCTGTGACGGAACAAACTGCACAGAATCAATCAACTCAATGATTAGACTTATCTAAAATTTAAAAAATAAAAAAATCCAAAATTTTAAAAATCTAAAAATCCAAAATTAAAAAAGCCAAAAAGCCAAAAATCCAAAATTATAAATTAAAAAAAAATTAAAAATCCAAAACTTGAAAAATGTACCGAAGCGCGCGGGGGAAAGGTAACAGGCATTTGGTTGTATAAATAAAACAAAGCCACTGCTACCTAGCCGTTGCTTATGAGAAGGTTGAGAATATAGCAACGGCTGGCTGTTTGAAATAAATAAAAACTTCCCCTCCCTGCGAAGCCGCGGCTCAGGCTACTGGTAGCAAGTGCTTGAACACCTGCATCCCATACCGCCCGGCACATGGCAGCTGTGTAAACAAACATGCCACTTGACTGTCTGTGACCGATTTAAAATTTAAATTTCAGTATATAATGTATAAAAGTATTGAATTTAAAGAAAGAAAAGCTACTTTGGGAGATAGAAAAGAGACAAGAGAGTGAGAACATGTCCTAGTAGTTGTTACATCTCTAGGCCTAGTATTAAAAGGTCCTGGGTTCAAGCCCCAGTGTCAGAGGAATTTTTATCCTACAGTATTCTCTAGTATTCATGTTTTATTAGAAAACCTTGATTTTAGGGCACTAAAAATTATGTTTAGGCTTGTAAATTAATGAATTAAGCATTTAACTAAAACAGTAGACAGATATAATTTTACTTAATTTTAATAAACAAAAGTTAACATTTTATACTAATAAGCACATTTCGATATTTTGCTTACTTGTACCGTCATAGAAACGTATTATAGTTTAACATTTTAAATAATACTTAACAGAGTAGGCAATTGTCCTAAAATCACAAGTATACTTAGTACCTATTAGGTAAATAATTAGGATATTTTATAATCTTAGCAGTTTTAATAGTTTGCTCTTGTGCAGACTGTACCACTGAAGAGTCTAAAAGCTGGTGCTCTACCCCGTTTCTTTCATTCCCTCCAAGCATTTATGTTTGTTTGAAGAGGGGGCATAGTCAAATTGATAGCAAGACAAACAAACCCGGATAAGCTTTTAAGGGTGTGAGATTTGTTCAGATCAGCTTATTTTGTCCCACATTAAATAGATTTGTAAGAGGATGGAGTTTCCATTTTTATTTCAATATGTTTTGCTATTAGTAAAGAAGGTAGGTCTACATATATATGTAGTTCTTTTATTAATATTTAATTATTTTCCATAATTAATTCATAAAATACGTTCGTTTTGAATCTACTTGCTACATAATAGATTTGAAGTTATTTAGTTTACAGCATTACAATTTGAAATAGTGTTAAAATAATTATTCACGTTTGAAATATTTTAGTTCATATTGATAACAGTAAAATATGAGAATGTGTTAGACTTATAATGATGTATTATTTCATGATTATTATTATTATTATTATTATAATAAAGAAAAGTAACAACGGTAAGTTACACATGTTTTACAATTTTATTGTACAACCGGTTCTTTACATCTGTGCACATCATAATCCATACGTTCCTTATAAATTACTCATATTGGTTAAAAAATCACCCCCATGAACCCCGCCAATACGATTAAAAACTTCACTTGAGCAAGCTGAGCCCGCAAATGAGGTACCTCAGAAAAAAGCAAGCCGCTGCTACCAACAGAGAGCCGCGGCTTAGTTTTATTTATACCAAATCCTAAGCAGCGGCTGAGCTGTCAAGGTCGTTGAGCAACGGCTAGGCAGGTGGTTGAGGAAGCCGCGTTTTATTTATACCAAACCAAGCAGCTGCTATGAATTAGTGAGTTTTGAGCCGCGGCTTGGTCTTATTTATACCACCAATTGAGTGGGAGGCTATTACTACTTCGAGCTTGTGGCGTGGTGAGCCCTTCACCATTATAAAAAATCCAAAATTTAAAAAATAAAAAAAATCCAAAATCCAATATTTAAAAATCTAATAAAAACAAATTAAGAAATCGAAAATCCAAAATAAAAAAATAAAATAAATAAAAAATTCAAGGATCCAAAATTTAAAAAATCCAAAATAAAAAATAAAGTTGAAAAAATCCAAAAATTAAAGCAAGTTTCACTTCCGTCGCAAACTTTTTTTCTCTTTATCTCTCTTTGTTTGCACTTAATTTATTTCTTAGTCTGTTTCGATATTAGTTTGTGTAGTTTGATCTGAAAGTCGCTTTACTAATTTTAACGGAAGCGGCCTACATTCATTTTGTGTTCTGTTCATTTATTCAGATTTATTTTCCTGCTACCTTTTATTATTCCGACCTTTCTCGGGTGTTCTCGTCACTGAATCTCTTCGGTTGAGTATATTATTATTATTATTATTATTATTATTATTATTATTTGTAAAAATTGTTTGTAGCTTCTTTAAATAAATAATTGAATTGAAATAATTGAATTGAATTGAATTATTATGTATGCTATAATATTAATTCATTTATTTATATTTATCATTACATCGCCATCTCTTTTTCTCCCGCTCTTTATTTCCCCAGTGATGTTCCTTTCGTAATTTTGTCTCTCCCTTTCTTCCCTCATTTTTCTTTAATATTATTTATATTTCCTTCTTTACTTGTTTCGTTATAATTTCTATATTAAACTCCTTTCTCCGTCTCATATTTTTCTTTCATTCCCTTTACTCTTCATTTTGGTCTTGCAATATTTATTTATTTATTTTTCTTTCTTTCCTTCCTTGTATTATATCTTGCGTTCTTCCTTCTTCTTCTTGTTCTTGCATCTCTTAGTTTAAACGTTATACGGTCCACCCGGACCTTAAATGTCCATGACTTCGGAAAGGGATCATCTTTGATTAACAGACAGATTTTTTAATACTGAACATGGAGATGGAGGTCTTACCGAGATAGGCGATCAGCCCATTGCCAAGGGCCTCCTCCGAGACAATACGAACGCATTTCATTATGATTATAGTTTTATAGTTTAAACACAGAACTTAACACGTTTTGCAACACGCTTTGCACCGTTTATTCTGTTTGTGGTTATTTATTACGGCTTACAGGTTTTTACACCAAACCAGAGGCCGCTCTAACTGACTTCTGATATTCTGATATTCTCTAATGTGTAAGTGTATGTATACTACTTGCCTGAGAGCTTCATTTAATCGCGACTCTTACATAAGTTACATATATGTAGATTGCGAAGGATTGAGTTACAGAATGGAACGATATAGATCTGACATTTTGAAAAGGTGTCAAAATAATTTAAAAGCCATTGGTAGGCCTAATTCTACATCTCATACCTCAATAAATGGAAGATGCAAATTTAAAATAAAAAATTATTTAATTTCAATGCGGGTTACTAGACACGTTTGACGTTTCCACGGCAACACTGCGGCAGTGTCTGACACAGGTTAAGTATATTTGATATTTTTTTCGACCCGTCTGTGTCTCAACAGCCCGGGTCTGGAACCAGCTGTGTCACCCGACAGCGGACCATGCGGCATCACTGGATCCACCCAGCTCTATAGACACCGCCTTGCTGTAAGCTCCCTTACTGTATCGCGCCAGTACTTGGGAGCCCAGCGTTAAGTTCTTCTAACAATCTCTCATGTTTAAAGACCAATGCTGGACCGCACAGTAAACATTTTCCCAAATGGTTTCAGTGCCCTCTCATCTATAAAGACCAATGCTGGACCGCACAGTAAACATTTTCCCAAATGGTTTCAGTGCCCTTGACAACGAACGCATTGTTTGGCTAAGTGCATAACCTGATGACAATAGATTATGGGATATTTTTAAATTGTTTATTGCTTATGTACAGTCTGTGTTAAAATTTGTAACTGTCTTATTGTTTACAACACCTTGTGTATAGCTACGGTATTCTGGCAATATTTACCATAATTTTAAATTTGTTAGTGTACTTCGGACCATTAGACGCACCGCACTTTCAAGGCAAAAAAGTGCGTCTTATGGTCCGTGAAATACGGTATATAGGATACTATTGTGTTACGGATAAGGTGGTTGGGATCGATGGCTTGCGCCATTCGATATTCGATATCCCGAGGGATCGACCGAAACTTTGTGCCCAAGCGAGATGGTCGGGGAATTTGAGGTCATGATCTAGTGATGTTCTTTGACGCGTTTAACATTCCGAGTGAGAGAGATTCCAGCTGTGTGGGTGGTAACTATTACCTGATATGCATCCGAACCTACCAAACCGGCCAAATTCGTGGCGTAGTCATTTTCATCAAAGGATTGCTGAAATTCCTTACTCAGGTATTGACAATCGGAGATGAAAGCAGCCATTTCATAATTACGGGTGGGACATTCTAGCAAATTATAAAAAAAAAAAACTTGTCTAATATACACTATTTACAATACTGTACAGTTCTTACCAGGCGTAATGTCTACAATAGTCCTACAGTTTCTTATGTCTTACGATATGGTAAGTCTTAAGTTAAAGTTAATTGTGTGAATTCGTTTTTATATAAACATAACCTTAAATTATAGATAAGATATTGTTGGAATAAATAGCTTAACTAAGCAAGATTTTACAAAGTGGAGGAATTTTACGAGCAAGTAGGAACCCTACAATTGTAATTTAGTTTAACATTGTTATTTTACTGTTACCTTGACTATACCATTACATACATCTTGTATGTGTAAGGTTGTAAAAATAAATGATTAAATGATTCCTTCACATATGCTTATGAAAGTAGAACTTTGTTCTTCCGTAAGCCCTGGTTATTGAATCGATCTGGAGCTTAACTGGGAAATCGATTAAAAAAAATAACTTATTTCCTGGATAGCATAATTGGAATTCCGTGGGTGTCGGCATGCTGACCACATGCCCCCCCAATCCCGCCATCTGCCTATAGGTAGATGACGCAGCGGTCGGGTGGTAGGCCTTGTCCCTTCGGGGATGTCGCGCCACGGAGTTTATAATTGCAATTATCACTGATTAAACAAAGCAATCTGGGACTTCGTTACATCAGTTTACCCGATTTTATTTTTAGTAAAACTGCGATTAAATCGTACTGAACTTCATCAATTTATGTTACAGACCTTTATGATACATGTCAGGAGGCACAAGTTAGAGCAGGAAGTGCCGCGTTATCACGAAGCTGGTGCACCGCCTACCTGCGTGTGTATAATTAAGAGGGGATAAGATCTGTTCTTATTATTAATTACATCGCCACTTTAATCCACTCCTTCCACTTAATCAGCTGTCGCTATATTAATGTTACCATGACAACGCCTTAGCCAGATCCTACAAATACAAGCAATGAGAAATGTAATATACTAGCAGGTGCCCGCGGCTTCGCCCACGATAATTAATTGAAAAATTAAAAATTAAGAGTATAATAACTATTAACGCATTATATTTATTAACACTTGCACGCGAATTATTCATAAACTAAACCATTAATAATTAATGAAACAGCTAAAATTCCGGCTTCAGAGTACATTCCACGATTAGAAAGCACCCCCCTAGGAAAACGATCTCAGGTTCAATTATGCAGTTCAAAAGGAACCTGTGAACACATAATACGTATTGTTGCTCAACTGTCTGTTGACAGATGTATATGATGTGAATTTTATTTGATCAATTCAGTGCAATTTTCAGAAATTATATAATGTTTCAAGGGAAGGAATGGTTGTTTGGATTTTTATTATCAGCGATATTTCAAGGGTTAAACCATCAATATTTTACAGCATGTACCCGCGGTTTCGCCCGCCATTCTTCTCAGAAATCTGATATTCCAGAAAGTTACATGGGGAGATTTCAGATATCTATTTGTTTGTTAAATCTTGTCATAAAATAAATATATATGTATATGCATTCATATACCACAGATTATTGTCCTGTTGAACATTACATGGTAACATTATAGCTGAGAAAAATTACCCTGACACTGGGACTTGAACCAAGGTCCTTTGGCTATCCGTGCCAATGCTCTTAACAACTGAGCTACGGCAGAGTTCAATTCACAGCGCCAGATAGAACCTCTCTCCTAAGACTGATTGCCATTAATGGTCTACCTCACTGACAAGACACGTTATGTCAGCGTTTCTCAACCTTTTTGAACCCGAGGACCTCTAAAATGCATAATTTTTTACAAACCCCTAATTTTACATCCCATTTTTGAAAGAAGGCCTATAATCTTAATATTTGGGGTATTAATTATAGGTCATTATAACGAAATATGTGAAAAATTTTACTTCTTTACTTTCCACTTGCTTTATGATATTTTTAAATTATGTCTGTGGACCATCTGCACCATCTTCGCGGATCAGAGTTATGTCATATGCAGTACTGTGAGGCACACGAATTAGTGATTTTGTGACCGGGCTTCCACTGTTATTGTACAGTAGCATACGGGCACCAGTAGGCCTAATGATTGTGTGTTTTACGAAGGTAAAGTAAATACATTCTTGAGATATCTGTACCCCTTTAGGTATGCAATTTTTATTTTTAAGCATCAGGGCTTTCAATTTTTTTATATATATTATACAGCTGTAGCCTATGTTAAGACATTTCACAAGAAAAATGTTTTATAATTATGTATAACATAATTTGTTTATAAAAATGGTTTTCTTGAAAATTTTGGTTATAAATTTGAAACACGATTACTTCAAAACTATGACAAATAGAAACACAAAATTTTCAGTATTTTGTAGATAGAATAATTCTCTAGTGCCTGAAATTTATTTATTTTTCACTTAAGATTTTAAATTGTTACATATATTTATATAAACTGAAAAACAGTTTTGTTGACATCATTATTGCACCCTAATATATATTAAGACTAACCTATATCTATATACAGTAAGAACAGAAATTCACTCATTCCACACCAGAAATAAGAATAACATTAACCTGCCTCGAAGCAGACTCACCAGTACACACAATTCATGCTACTACAATGGTGTACATTTTTTTAACAAATTGCCGACAACAGCCACAGCTGCACCTATTCGTAGGTACAAAACTGCACTCTTTAGATGGCTAGAACAAAATCCACTTTATTCTATTGAAGAATTTCTGAATGTAGAGGTTGATATCACATTTTAAGTATTGTTAAGTAGCCTATAGCAACCAATGTATTGCTCAATGGTTAAATAAATTATTATTATTATTATTATTATTATTATAAACAAAAATCTAGAACACAGTAGAATATTCATATATCAAACATTTCTCAACGTCAAGCTTCAAAATTACACCAAAATCACCTCGATATGTTAATTTATAGAAGAATTGTGATGTTTGAAACAATTGAATACCAAGCGATTTCCTACGGGAAACTGAAAAAAGAAAGCAAAACTTGTATTGAAATATGTAGGGATAAATATGAAAATACGAAGTTCAATCAGTCCATTCTTACCCCAGCATGGCTCCACTTACTTACTAGTGTATTAGTGACTACTAATGGTCAATATGACCGTCGGCCCGGGTTCGATCCCCGGTACCTCCTCGGATTGTTCTGAAGTAGGGAGGGCTGGTAGAGGTGCACTCAGCCTCGTGATTCAAATTGAGAAGCTACTTGATAGAGAAGTAGCGGCTCCGGTCATGGAAATCACCATTAACGGCCGTGGGTGTCGGCATGCTGACCACATGCCCCCCAATCCTGCCGTCTGCCTACGGTAGATGACGCAGCGGTCGAGTGGTAGGCATTGTCCCTTCTGGGATGTTAGCGCCACGGAGTTAGTAAGTTAGTTAATTAACAATATGAGAACTTATAGCAGAGAGGGAAGAATAAAAATACTGAAATTTGATAGATGGCTAAGGGGCATGGCAAAATGATTCTTCTCAGAAAAAGGGCTCTATCTAAAGAACTAGCAGCCAGAATTTAAAAATTAATACATGAAATTAAAGAGAAAGAAACTGTCTATCTCAGAGGCGTAACGAGGGGGGGGTGTTTGGGGGATTGAACCCCCCCATTGATTAAAAAAAGGAAAATTGTATATTTTTTAAAAGTCTGTTTATAAATTACTTAATATGAGTATAAAGCGTGGGAAGCTTAAAACTCGTTATTGTGCATCTTAATTTTTAAAATTTTCCGGGGGAGGATCCCCGGACCCCCCTCTCCCTGGGGGTATTCCATACTCCCAGACCCTGCGGATGTTATAACCCCCAACAACTTTCCTGACAGGACATGGTAAATTAAACGCATATCTGTATCGATTCAAAATCATACACAGTCCGGTGTGCACGTGTGGAGGTGGAAACCAGACAGTGGATCACATGTTGTTTGAGTGTAGTAAAGTAGTAAATGAAAGAAACTTATTCAAAAACAGTGTTCAAAAAACAGGTGGACAGTGGCCTAATTCCAAAAGACAGTTGTTACTGAAACACAAAAGAGAGTTAATCAAATTTTTCCAGACAGTGAATTTAGAATAGAAGAAAATCCAATAGAATATAATAGAAAAGAACAGAATAGAACAGAACAGTATATAATAGAATATGGAATAGAATAGAATAGAATAGAATAGAATAGAATTGATAGAATAGACACGAATAAAATAGAATATAATAGACTATAATAGAACAGAAAGAATAGAAAAACACTAGTAGATAATAACTAATTAATAGCCTTAGAGTAAAATAACCATGTAACAATACTATATACAAGCAAAATAATTATGTACATATATCGAAGCCATGCATGTAGTGTTACATATTACCATTGTAATGGGGCATGCAGTAATAAAGACGTATTAAAAAAAAATATATATATATGGTCGGCCTGGTTACGCCTATGGTCTATCTAAATATGTCTTTTTCAAAATTAAAAATAAAAATAAATGCAATTTTTCAGAATATTTTGGGTTTCTTGGGTGTGCGTATACCCAAAGATAAAAAAAAAAAACTATAACAGACCTGTAATCCATTTAGCTGTTTATTCAATAAGCTTGCTTACTCTTTCACAGACTTCCCGCTGTTTCGATCCGATAAGGAAAACAATTCGTCACGTGTAGAGCTCTACTTAGAAGTTTTGAGTTGCGTGTATTGCTGTAGGAAAGACAAATTGACGCTACGGTTACAACAATCACTACCTGTCAGTTACCTTACTCACAGAAGTAATGACTTTGCTCAAACTTCACGAGTTGAAGTCCCTGGGGGAAAGTGATGATTGCTTCTATATCTGTAGCAACGCTAGATGCAATTTCTAGTCCAGACATAGCTAATTACGTTTTTTTAGCTACTGCAGATTATTTTTTCTACAATAGTGTTTTTTCATCCGTTTCCCGCTCACGCTATCGCGATGTAAACTCTAACTCCCTGCACCCAGTGTCGGTAACCTAAACTACTGATTTTTTTTCCTGCTTACATAACATATGTGCATTACTTATAGCTATGGCCCTAAATAGATAAGAAGCTGAACACGTAATTTTAAAATGTCCGGAAACTGAAACGATTAGACAAAAAAATTTGAATAAAAAAATCCTATGAATTAGAAATAGCATATAAGAAATTAAAAACTACGAAGAATATGTGAACTTTGGAGGAAATGGGGAACTTTTTATACATTGTTAAAATAAAATGGGAAAAGCGAATCCAAGAATTAAGTGAGTAAGTGTCTTAATCCTTTTACTTTGTACATAAGTAAGGCACATACAGCAAGACCATAATTTGTAGTTTCTCAAGGCTTTTATGTTATTAGTGTGTAATGGTAGGAGGTACACCCTATGGCGAAAACCTTTCTAACGCCCAGGATGTAAATATTACGACACAAGAATAAATTACATTACATTACATTATAGCTATGGCCCGGAGTTTTAGGTTTTTATTTATTTATCTATTTTAAAATTACATAGATACATAGATATATAATATATAAAGTCCTTAAACCCTGAAAGAGCAGGAACTTTTGCTCGGGGGCAGTTCCATGCTTATATTTACATGTTTTACATTATTGGAATACAATCCCAACCTAAAATTACCTTAAAACTAAATAGACAAAATATTGTGAAATAGTACTAGGGGAAAAGACAAAAGCTGACTCGATTGATATAAAAACAATTATAATAATGAAAAATAAATTACCACGATAGTAGTAGGCATAGGCGTAGCGAGGGGGGGGTTTTGGGGGTTTGAACCCCCCCCCATTGATTAAAAAAAGGAAAATTGTATAATTTTTTTAAGTCTGCCCATAAATTGCTTAATACAAGTATAAAGCGTGGGAAGCTTAAAACTCGTTATTTTGCGTCTTAATTTTTAAAATTTTCCGGGGAAGGACCCCCGGAAGCTTAAAACTTGTTATTTTGCATCTTAATTTTTAAAATTTTCTGTGGGAGAACCCCCGGAAGCTTAAAACTCGTTATTTTGCATCTTAATTTTTAAAATTTTCCGGGGGAGGGCCCCCGGACCCCCCTCTCCTTCCATACTCGCCAGACCCCGCGGATGTTATAAACCCCCCCCCATATGGTCGGCCTGGCTACGCCTATGGTAGTAGGTAGCAAAAGATAAACCTATTTTAAAAGGGATGAAAATCTAACTTCTAGAAATATTTTTTCATAAACCTATTTTAGGCTTTTAAACATACTAAAATAAGTTACTTTAGTAAGTATACCTACAATAAACATTGGAAAAATATAAGCTTTATTTATTTATTTATTTATTTATTTAATTTTTACTTAAGTTTCCATGGCTCTGAACCACAAAACTAAACAATTTTTTTTTTAAGTTTTACAACTATCCCTGCCATTTCCAACTCACCACAAACTCAACAAGAACGTTTTTCAATTAATCAATCAACTTTTAGAATACTTCACTTTCGGCATCTTGCTGGAGAGCACACTGTGAATAAACTACAAGTGTAAGCTTCCTAAGAATGCCTTTAATTTGCTTCTGAAGAAACCGAGGATTTCGGATCACTAACGATATCCTTTACCGGGGCAATGGAGTACGACATAACAAAATTACACAACGCAATGTTAAAACCTCACAAAATAACGTAATGACAACAGTGAGGAAGAATCAGAATGTAGGCAGACATTTAAAAATGAATTCTAGTAGAACAGTAATAATTAGATTATTTATTGTTGTTATTATTTTATCGTATTTTAATTGAACAGCACTTTTTAGTTTGACTTGCCAGTACCTCAGTGCCAGTATAAATTTCCGTGAGAAAAGAACATTAACAACATTACAGTTATTTACAGTTTTTACAATTATGTACAAATTAGTCTATAACTTTGTGTGTACAATAATATTTTTTTATAAATAAAATAACAGTTTTAGGTATTTTTTATAATTATTAAGTAATTTCCTTTAAAATTTAGCGTCATTTTATAGATCATTTTTCAAACAATTTTAGGTCCTCAGAATCCGGGCCCTGATAACAATAATAGTAAGTTATGCAACTAGGCTATAATGACATTTATTAAGATACGAAATTGTTTATGAAACGAGCAAAGAGGAGATAAAGAAAATTTAAATAAAGGTTGAATAAATCAAGTCTGTGATTGACTGATTTCAAATCATTATTATATGTTATTGGTCCAATCGAAAGAAAGACGTAGGCTATCAGCTAAATCTTCTATATGAATGTGTGTCTGTCCTTTATGCATTAGTACACTATTCGTCCGATCGCCATGAAACTTTGGGAAATTGTTGAGTACACTCCCGCGAAGGTTTCTGGCATAGTACATTTTTTATTTTAGCTTTCGTTCGCGAGTTATGAGAGAAAAAACGGGAAAAGTGCATTTTTTGCGCTTTCGAAGCATAATACTTTTCAGTTCTC
Organism: Ectobius pallidus; assembly: GCA_964059195.1. Classification (NCBI taxonomy): domain Eukaryota; kingdom Metazoa; phylum Arthropoda; class Insecta; order Blattodea; family Ectobiidae; genus Ectobius; species Ectobius pallidus. Next base: position 211,653,380 of record CAXKWD010000001.1, on the reverse strand, counting down.
ATATCAGTTGCAGTTGGCTTTGTCCATTTTTGTCATACCTTCCAAATAAAGGCATCGCGATCGCTTAAATATTGTAAGCCTACGTTGGTCGATTCATTTGTTTATAATGTCAAGGCACGCAGATATCTGAAATTTTCTACCTAGACGGAAGAGGGATAATGAATATAGGTCTCAATGCGTAAACGTTGTTCGATTTAGACGACACTCACTATGCAAGGGTTTTCTGGGCCAGGGAACTCGAATCTGGGGTTATTTTTCCCATGCTGCGCTTTCTAACGGTGAAATTCACTTCAAAGCTGGATTTATAGCTGTTTCTGTAATTAGGTATATCAATCTTTTAGTTTAGACCTATGGATGTTTCGAGTGCAAAGTATATAATATATTAATTATTTTTGCTCTTAATAATTATTCATCTTTCGATTAATTATCGTGGGCGAAGCCGCAGGGATCTGCTATAAGCCATAAAAAGCTATAGGCCTATTTATAGTTTGAGGAAATAGTTTCAATGTGATAAGTCGTTCTTCCACATTTCAAATTCTAAATACCTATATAAGGACCTATAAGTTATTTTCGAATTTACAAAATACAAAACCCGAGCGACGCCGGGCCTTTTAAGCTAGTAGTCAATAAAATCATGGTCTCTCGTGATATTACCCAACTTCATAATACTAAGATGATGTAACGAACGAGGCGGAAACTCATATAACTTTAAAGGCTACGTAAACTTTCGGAACAAGACGTACAAGTCATACGAACTTATAAACAAGTTTAACAAACTTGAAAATAAATAAAGTCAGTGAAAAAAAGTAAACAAAAAAGAGCTTGGTACTTGAAAAGTTTAACACAAAGAGATGTAGATTTCCATTTAATTTGCCAATCAACTGACTCTCTTATAAAGTAAGTTATAAAGTAAAGACCCTCCCACATAAATTTTATACAGTCTTGTTAAACTAAACATGTTTTACCATCTTATTCACATGCTAATTAATTTAATTACGCTTATACAACCCCTGTTGCTATAATTTGCATCCCTTTATGTCTTGTACTCGCTTCTTACCCCCCCCCCCCTTCTCATCCTCTACTTTGCAAAACACTTGAACGAGACGAGGTCAAAGTCTGATTCTCGTGCCAAGTTATAATGGATAACTTTGTCCCTTCATTAGCATTATTAACAATTATGGTGGTGCATATTAGGTATAGGTCTACAGCACAAATTATGAGGGCTATTTTTTTAGGTAGATTTCGAAGAAAAATATACCTACTGCAATCGATACCATGTCATGACTTTCGAAAAATTCTTTCATATGTTTACGTTTCATGCCTCCCTAAGTACAAAACCACCGAACGTTTAAAAAAAAAAAATACATATATATATATATAACCTATATCTTTATGAAGATATTTGAACCAAATTTTATTATGTTATTTCTAGGCTCAATAGTTCAGACAAGTTCGTTAACGAGTAAAATTGGCCCAAGGGAAGGGTCGGGGGAGTATGAAGTATAGAGGGAAACTTTGTTTGAATAAATTAGAGTACTCCCTATGGAGTTCACAGTGACACCAACGATTCGAGGATTTTGCGGGTACGAGTGGGAGTGGTTGGTGAGGGGATGGAAATTCGAAATTTTTGAAACCACGTCTTCTGGGGTATCGTTGAAAAGCTCTTGATGAGTACTCTACAAATCAATAACTGGTTTCTCGATAGTTCTCATATAAGGCGAGCTTTAGCACTTCGAAATCTACCTCAGCCTGTAGGCCTGCCTAAAGGGAATTTTTCAACCTCCGATGGGGCATAAAATGAAAACCACAGTGAAAATCAAAACTGTTTTCTTTGGAACATTTACGTACACCTTCTAGATAATATGAAAAGACTCGTCCACCTGACCACAAACCACAATAGACCAAAGTTCAATGGATGCAACGTCACTACACCCTATAGCATTATAATATTAATTTGGATTTATGCACACATACAAACCTATATAATGTCCTCCTATATGAATTTATAGAAACTTATAAAGTATTCAATATCTTGTTAGGTTTGAAGTTACACTATTGTCATAAAATATTTGTTTGGATTTAAAATTATGTTGTCATAAAATACACTTACTTTTAGATAGCAATATGCTATAGCTATAACCAACTTTCCAATACGCTCTTCATAGAAGGTTGCCGTCAGCGTATTGAGAAGGGTCTTCATGTCATTTTGAAGTGTTTTGAAATTCTTCATTGGTGTGGAAGCCAGATCTTGGGTTTGTTCGGGAAATTTGTGTGCATCCATTATTTGGATTTTTCTTTTGATTCTGGATTATCGTAACGAATCCACGTTCCATCCCCTGTCACTATGGATTTCAAAAACTCGTTCCCGTGCCGAGCGACTTTCATCTTTCTCGGCAGCTGAAAAAGATCTGGGAGGACAGAGCTTCCACACCAACGAAGACTATTCAACCAAAATACGTTGTTAAAATACTCAAGAGACAATTTCTCACGTAAATTAAATACGTGCCGGACCACAGAGAAAACAGTTAACAAAATAACTGGGCTCCTAGTTATGTCCTATTCCGTAAATTTTTCATGAATTTTAAGTTTTTTTTCGAGTTATTAAGTACCGTACCAGAAATTCCCTAAATTTGAGGACGTCGATGTGATATATTTTTTCGCTAAACTTTGTATTTATATCTAGTTGATTTTGTTATTCTAATGTATTTTAATGTTATAGTCGTGTTATGACTTTTTAATTAAAGCGACGTTAATATGAATAAATAAAAATAAATAAATAAAAGTATTTTATTTATGTATCATATGGACGTGAGACATGGCCGCTTACTGATCGGGAAGAACAAAGTCTAAGAGTGTTCGAAAACACGGTGCTTAGAAAAGTATTTGGGCCCATGAGGGATGGAAATGGGGCCTGGAGAAAACTGCACAACGACGAGCTTCATGACCTGTACACTTCACTGGATATAGTAAAGTTAATTAAATCACGGAGGATGAAATCGGCTGGACATGTTGCGAGCATGGGGAGGAAAGACATATCTCAAAAGTATTGAATGGGCGACCCGAAGGGAAAAGAAAACTTGGAAGACTTAAATGTAGGCGGGAGGACAATATTAGGATGGATTTAAGAGAAGTAGGATTTGCGAGGGATGGTTGGATGGAGTTAGAACAGAATAGGGTTGAATGGCGGGCTCAGTTAAGCGCTGCAATGAACCTTTGGGTTCCATAAAATAGATAATATTCCTTTAAGATAGATTGCTTAGGAATTGTCTACTGCCATTGAGTAGTAGTAGTAGTATTTTATTTATAGAATTTTTCCCTTTTTCTTTTAGGGTTATACAAGTTTACATATTCTCAGAGTTTGGGAAGAATAGGGTTTCTTCAAAGCATTGCTTTTACACATCGCGAATCTCTGCACAGAATAATACAAGCACATAATTAGTGCCAGCATTTAGAGACAAACTAACGTGATATAGTTTTAATAGCAGCACTAATTCACAGCGTTGTCTGCTCTTGCTATATACACTGAAGTAATAGAGTAGCATGATACAATGCAAGTAACATATGCCAGCCCCTAATAAAGCCAGGGTTCAGCGTCCTGGAAAATAAACTTGATGTGGTTAATCTTCAACTCCAGGGAATATGACGTAAAATTTGATACAACGAAGAAGAAGAAGAAGAAGAAGAAGAGAGAGAACGCAAGTAGCAGAAAATTTCTGCCTCGTATGACAGCCCGCCATTGAGATATAATTTAACACAGCACTAATTTCGGATCGGTTCCAGTAGACCAATGAAGATACTATTATGCGATGGGTTACTATTTTCTGTAATTGTACTGCTTAAAGATCAGATTAATGTTATAGTTTTTTTGTTATTTTGTTTTTTTGTTTTGAACAGAATTTACCTCCTTATACCCTCTGATATTATACCTAGGTAATAAACATACAACACACTGTGACAATGATATTTATGTACAGAAGCATTAAAAAACCATTAAAAATATGTACAGATTAAAATTAGTCACACATTACACAGGTCTATGTTGTAAAAATACTAAAATGTGTATATAAAATGAAATTTTCCTATTGTCGGGAGTCTTTACACCATATATAACGGCAATGTCCAAATCTTCAGGCTTGTGGAGTGTTCCTTTCTTGATTATTTTGTGAATTTTTCTTGTAGAATTGGTTGTCCTGTGTGTTGTATTGTTATTTAAATACTGAATATGCATTTCGGCGTAATAGTTACGCCATCATCAGTTCCTGCTTGTGTTCTAGAGACGGAACTTGCCGTCATATATGGTGTAAAGACTCCCGATAATAGGGAAATTTCATTTCATAAGTTATACACATTTTAGTATGTTTACAACATAGACCTGTGTAATGTGTGACTAATTTTAATCTGTTGTAAGGGTTTGTATGATACAAGATGTAAAATAACGAATATTGGCAAGCTATTACGCGAATATCAGATATTGGAGAGACTTGGAAATCATATCATTAAAACGACAATTTTAACGCGATTCTTTTGATATATTGGAACAAAACATGGAGTAAGTAATTATAAATCAAAATAAAGTTTATCGATTAAAAGTAGTTAAAGAAGATGTATTCATAAGAAATTATATATCAAAATTCTTAGATTTTCGAGACGGACGCGAATTTAATGTTTAATGTTAATTATAATCACAGGTTTGTGAAATAATAAGGACCTGTCATAAGCAGGCTTTAAAACTTAGTGCTCGATCGAATATGTTAACAGCAACCGTACCGTACAGACTTTGCTCGGCGTATGCCCTAGCTACCATATGGTAGTTCACGTGATAGTAAACAAACAGTAATACAGATATAGGAAGACCACAAAATAACTTCTCATTATCTAAACTCACATTACAAGCATGCAAAACGATACTTTCTCCTGTTTGTGTATAATAGTCCCTCCCAAATGTTTCAATAAATGTTTGCGTTTTAGAACACTTTACTTTCGGCATGCCGAACACGTATAAACACGCACAATGACAAGGTACACTGTTGACCAATTTGAGAGGCACCGTACCACAAGCGCATTCACTTCTCAGTACTGCTATCAGCTACTGTCTTATCAGCCTACGCAATCAACCCCCACCCCCTATACTCAGGTTGTTGGTAACCGGAATCAACTCCCTCTGTGTGTTCGGGCACTAAGTTTTAAAGCCTGGTCATAAGCGATAGACTTGGTGGCACCACATTCATCACCCAGCGGGAGATTAACGTTTCTCAACTGTAAGAGAGTGGAAATTTTCCTACATTTCGGTACAAACGCCTGTCACATATTTGAAAGAAGAACCAATCGGCAGAGAGTGCGACAAGAAATGATCCAATGAGACTAGAAAATTGTACTTAAGACGTTGTTACGTCAAACCCATATATAAGGGATAAGCCCTGTCTCAAAGGGGCTTTTTGGTGGTTTGCAATGGAGCTTTTTGGCTGTTGGGCTTTTTTGACTGCGGCCTGATAAACTGATCAGTTTCTTGTCAAATTATTACGAATGTATTAGGGCAAAAGTCTATTGTTATAGAAGTAATACGAGAGATAGGCCTATAAAATATAATCCGTTGTGAGATATGGTACAATTAAATAACATTGTTATAAATAAAAAGTGTAATTATTCCGCTGGATTGAAAGTGAGGAAGAGTATAATTCGCTCCAGACCACAAGGTTATAATAGTGACTATGACCGTGTGAAATTGTGACAAATTGGAAAATAAATCATCTATAGCTAAGATAACATGTGAATATTTATTTACTATATTTAAAAGCTGCTTATGCAATAACCCGTATCATTTTGCCACGAATCCCAGCTCTACCGTCTTAGCTAGGCGTATAATAAAATCGCCGGCCCTTAAAAATTATTCTAAGGGTCGCGTCGGGTACACTGTACATATTTTTAATGGTTTTTTAATGCTTCTATACATAAATATCATTGTCACAGTGTGTTGTATGTTTATTAAGTGCCAGTATGGTACTTTATGAGATTGTGTGTGGGGACGAAAAATGTCTGTCCGTCTGTCTGTCTGTCCGTCCGTCCGTGTGTCTGTACACGCGATAACTCAAATACGCTTTGTCGAATTTTAATGAAACTTGGTATACACGTTTATAATGTCCATGGGAAGAACCCTATTGATATTGAACCAAATCGGTTCACCGGTACCGGTGTAATGCCCAACTTAGTGCCTATTTTAATAGATTATGGCGCCTTTCTAATAGAAAGGCGCCATAACTCAAATACGCTGTATCGGATTTCCATGAAACTTGGTATACTCATTTATGACGTTCATGAGAAGTGCCCTATTGAATTTGAACCTAATCTGTTGACCGGTACCGGAGTAAACCCCAATTTAATGTCTACTTTAAAGGCGCAATAACTCAAATACGCTTTATCGTATATTTATGAAACTTCGTATAGGCCTACGCATTTATAATGTCCATGGGAAGACGTCTATTTATAATAGATAAAATCGGTTGACCTGTTTCGGAGTAATGCTCAATTTAGTGCCTATTTTATGGTAATATACGTATTCGAAAGAATTTATAAAAAAAAATGAAAATCAATTATCTTGACAACACTGCCTATTGTTTTACTGTTATCTTATAAGGCCTTGGAAATTAAAATACAGGTAGCTATGACAAAAAACACTATCGATTTACAAGCGCTTATCCAACTAGACCGTTAAAATGACCCCGGTGGCCGAGATGGTAACGCTTTGGCCTCACATTCTGGAGTCCATGGTTCAAAACCCGAAACCGGCCAATTTGAATTTTTTTTGACATTTTTATGTGAGTGTGCGATTGTCATGATATCACATATCTGTACAGTTCAGGTGATGCTGGAAGATTTTAATCTCATTAAAAAAAAACTAGACCTTTGTTCTTCCGTAAGCCCTGCTTAATGAATAAATCTGGAGCTTAACTTGGAAATCAATTTAAAAAAAAAACATATTCTGCATATCATAATTGCAGTCATAACTGATTAAACCAAAACACACTGGCACTTGGTTACATCAGTTTACCTGATTTTATTAAGTGCCAGCATGGTACTTTATAAGATTGTGTGGGGGATGGGAAAATGTCTGTCCGTCCTTCCGTGTGTCTGTACGCGCGTTAACTTAAATACGCTTTATCGGATTTTTATGAAACTTGGTGTAAGCCTTTATAACGTCCATGGAAAGATACCTATTGGTATTGGACTAAATCGGTTGAACGGTACCGGAGTAATGCCCAATTTGGTGCATTTTAATGGTAATGTATTAGAAAGACATGATAATTCAAATACGCATTATCGGATTTTTATGAAACTTGGTATACGCATTTATAACGTCCATGGGAAGACGCCTATTGAATTTTTGGACTAAATCGGTTGACCGGTACCGAAATAACGAGTAATTAACGATCACATCTATTATAATAAAATATTAGTTCTCCGGAAATCCGAATAATTTTGATTGGCTCGCGGACAGCCAATCAGCGGCCGAGCTCCCGTAAGTAATGTAAATAAGGTACGTTGTTTCTGTAAGTAGAAATAATATGCTAAATTATTTATTAAAAAGCATGCTTTCATTTCCAATTTAATATAAATATTAGTTTTGTAATGGGTATAAGACGCTACAATATTACTGCATGGCCCACAATATATTAAACATAACGTAACAAATTGCCAATCGTTTATTGATATTGTTAGCCCGCCTTGATTGATTCATTTCTTCAAAAGGATATCAGTGTAAACATAAGTTAATAACAGATTTAAAACACAACTAGCCGTTGAATATTTAGTCCCAACCAGGAATCGAACCCGGGCCCGTTGCGTGAGAGGAGCGAACGCATCCCCTGCGCCACAACGGTGGACTATAATTAATTGTACGGTATTTTATATCTTTTCATACAATTTACAGAGCTTTTACTTAAAACTATTATATGCATCACGTACGCAAAAGCTTTTTTGCACTCCTTAGCTAATTAGTGGTACTTACGAACGTTGTTGCCGTGGATCGTAAGTTGACATTCCCGCACGCAATCTGGTTGCTACGAAAACAAAATAAATCTCCGTGCGGTAAAAATTACAAAAAGCACAAGTGCCGAAAGTAAAATCATCATAATACAAGCCTTTATGGAAGACCGGAACCAAGGCCGCCCAGTTTGTGGCGACTTTAACAAGACAAATATTCGGTCCCCATAACAACCAACATATGCGAATCACTTTCTGAAATATAACATCCATATTCAATAGTGTAAATACATAATATTTTCATCTAATATCTCAATTAATATACATAAATTGATATAAATAATCATCGTGCAAAAAATAGCATGCAATACTCGTGCAGTAAGCGCATAACAGATCTCGGAAAGTTTCCTCTTTCCACGATCCGTATGCACCGCTTACGGCACTTGTATCGCAATATACTATCGCGGACTCATCAAATATTTCTACTAGATTCGTCCGCTAACGCGATATTTTACGTAGGCCTACTTGATACATAAATAAGTACTGTTTATTTCCACCGAAAGAACAAACTTTTAATTAATTTCACCTCATTCCAGGAGCTAGCTACTCATGGTTATTGACATTGCATTGTGTATTTATTTACTTAGACAACATCCTCTCTTAAATAGTTTTTTTTAGTATAATTCATACCGAACTACTAGAGAACGAGAGTTGTAATTTGCATAGAATGACGAGGAAAACATCATCCTGACGTACGAATCTATCTGCGCTGTCACTTTCACTAATGGAAGGGTTGAAATTCTTCCCAGAAACTCCTCCACCCCCTACTGTTTGCGTGGGCCGCCATTTCCATTGCTTATACGCAGCAATTCTTTGGACATGAACATACAGAATGCTATCATAATAAAATCAGGTAAACTGATTTAACAAAGTGCCAGTAAGTTTTTGTTGAATCAATTATAACTGCAATATGATATGCAGAAAATAAGTTTTTCTAATCAGATTAAAATCGACCAGCGTCAGCAGAACTACAGATTTGTGATACCTTGACAATCGCGCACTCACATAAAAATAAAAAAATAAAATAAAAAATCCATGTAAAATCGGCCGGCTCCGGGATACGAGTCCAAGGCGTTACCATTTAGTCAACTCAGTCAGCTTGACGGTGTCGTTTGATAAGCATAAGTGAAGGAATAGTGTTAACTGTCAAATTATATCTGTAGACAGAAATTTAAAAAAAAATGTGACATTTAATTAGTCGTTACTCTGGTACCGGTCAACCGATTTGATCCAAAAATAATAGGCTTCTTGCCATGGACATTATAAATGCGTATACCAACTTTCATGAAAATCCGATAAAGCATATTTGAGTTATGGAGCCTTTTGTTATATAATACCATAAAAATGCACTAAATTGGGCATTATTCCGGTACCGGTCAACCGATTTGGTCCAATATCAACAGACGTCTTCCCATGGATATTATAAATGTGTATACCAAGTTTCATGAAAATCCGATAAAGCGTATTTGAGTTATTGCGCTTTTAAATAAAAACACTAAATTGGGTTTGACGCAAGCTTCAACAAGCTTCAATACATTAAGCACAGATCGGCGTGATTAATTCAGTAACTTGTTAAGGGGGGGGACATAAGCTTTCGATGAAATTCATTGGTGAGAAATAGGTGAATTTCATCATTTTTTATCCTCAGCAATGAATTGCTCTACAGTCTTGCAATCTGACACACTCTTTATTGACTATTTTTACAAATGCATACTGTTTTCAAAATTAATCAAACTGTTAAAGTTACGGGTAATTATCGTTTCAAAATGGCTGCCACGTTTCATGCACTGAACAGCCGTTTCCCTGATAACTTCCACAAATATAGATATTTCTGAGTGATTATTTTTCTCTGTGTTTGTTAATATCATGTGAACAATATAATCTAGGATCTTTGAAATATCTTCAGTAAAAGTATTTTTTAAATAATTTTTTTTTGAACATTTTCTTTTTCGTTAAATTGTATATATTAAAAAAATACTTATATTCAAGATATTTCGTTCGACAAACATCAAAGCTTGGAGTTATTTAAAGTTTTTATTTCATTGTATTTATTGACATATCTAGTAAGCGTCATAGGAAGCACATTTACAGTACACTTTAATTCTGTTTACTTGTCGATTATACTATTATAACAGAATTAAGTCAGCTGCGTTTCTTTTTAGAATGACATAATGCAATCCGACTTACATGTTTTGCTTAGTACGGTTCTTAGGGAGAGCGGCTGGAGTAGTAAAATTCTATTTTATTACTCTGGGTCACATAGAACTACTGTAACACTAGTGTCATCTACAGGGAAGATGTAACATCTGGTCTTCAAAAACGACGTGTAAGATATCCATCCGTCAGTCTTGAACATAGAGAAAAGCTGATCTCCATGACGACCCAGAGAAATCTAATAAGCATACAGAATATATCCTTAACCTACATCCGTTTATATTATATATTCAAGAAATGTAATAATTTGTGGGATAAATTATATGCGGTATATTTTTGAATAAGGAAGAATTTTTGTACCACAGTGATGGTACTTTTACGATTCCGTTTTAAGACATGACAGAAATAAGAGTGGCTACCTCCTTCAAAAGGAAATACACACTCTTCAAGGATTTTACTACTCCCAAAGTTACAAAGTTGCAAATCTTACAAAGAAAGAAAAACTTTAAGGGTTATGCATATCTCTCATTACATTTTATTATTTCCTGTAATGAAACTTCCTTTTATTGGCTACGTTGTTACATTCTTCCAACATAAAAGTAAGCCCTTAGTAGCTTCGTATGTAAGAAATACACGTTTCACCAGGCATTGCTCGTGGAGAATCAATGAAACTGGATAATGCACTATGTTCTAATGTCAATTTTGTAACATATTAACTATTAATAAGCTCGTACCAAAACTTACCTTCAAATTTCGTTGACAGAACCTATATCCAAAAGCTCACGTGCCAAAAACTTACGTAATGAGAACGGACAAATTCCTAAGCAAGCTAAAGGAATATCATCTATTTTATGGAACCCGAGGGTTCATTGCCGCGCTTACGTGAGCCCGCCATTCAGCCCTATTCTGTGCTAACAAAATCCAACCATCCCTCGCAAATGCTACTTCCCTTAAATCTATTCTAATATTGTCCTCCCACCTGCGTCTAGGTCTTCCAAGTGGCCTTTTTCCTTCGGGTCTCCCAGTCAATATTTTTTAGATCTCTTTCCTCCCCATGCGCGCAACATACCCAGCCCATTTCACCCTTACTATATCCGGTGACGAGTACAAGTTTTGAAGCTCGTCGTTATGCAGTTTTCTCCAGTCCACATTTTCATCACCCAAATATTTTCCTAAGCACCCTGTTTTCGAACACTCTCAGGTTATGTTCTTCCTGGTCAATAAGTGGCCATGTCTCGCATCCATATAATACAACCGGCAGGATAATTGCCAAATTTTTACTTTTAAATTTCTGGACAGAAGACGAGAAGATAAGAGTTTCTGAACTGTATGAAAACAGGCATTTCCTGATTTGAGTCTACACTTAAGGTCGGCCTTAATGTTATTTGTATCTGTAATTATTGCTCCCAGATATTTGAATTTCTCCGCTTGTTCGAACGATTTACCGGCTATTCTAATATTTTGTAGAGCATTTGACGTTTCATGTCCATGTACTTAGTTTTTTTCCGAATTATTCTCCAATCCAACATTCCTGTAGGAATCGAAAAGACTCTCTGCATTTCACTCGATTGTGTTTGTGTCATCGCCCAACCGATAAACGTCATCTGCATAAGCTAAAATAGGGTGACTGCCATTTAGCAAAACAATATTATATGACATTAAAGAAAACAAGAATATTATTAAAGGAATTCTTGTAACCGAATTTGTGATTACGAAAAATAAAAATGCAATAAATGTATAAAGTTTTAGCTCAAAATTTTCCTTTTTTCATGTGGGTCCCAAAGAGAAAACTAAATGATGCTAAATTAAATGGCATTGACGCTTATGAAATACACCCATATAGGCTACAGAGTGTTAATGAGTAACACTTAAATATTTTACCTGTGTATAGAGGGGACTCAGACAAGCAACTTTTATTAGGAGATGTTTGCTCTATGATGTAAAATGTGAATGCTACAGGGCATGAAAGTCATTACAATTTGGTGCTCACAAGTCTATAATGAAGCGAAATATGATTAAAATTTTAATTAAATTGACTACACGCTTTCTTAGTGGTCGATAAAAACCTGATTCTTCATCATTCATCAACAGGAAGCCTAGATCACAATTTAGTGGTTCCATATTCTGCAAAATTTACAGATTAATGACATGACTGGCTACCACTGCATTCTTCTTTTTAAATTCTTAATTGCAGTGTTAACAACGAAGTTCCTTTGTTTTGCATTTTTTTTTCAAATGTTAGAAGTCAGTGGCTGCCATGTCCTGGAAGATTTTATGCTGTCACAGGAAAAATTTAATCCGTAGAGCAAAAATCTCCTAATAAAAGAGGATTATCTCTGCCCCCTCCATACACAGGTAAAATATTTCGGCGTTATTCATTAATATTCTGTATACTGTAGGTATTTATTAACTTTTTCGTAATATCTAATATGCAGACAGCAGAAAGGTACTTCATAAGTAGTTTGTTTAATAAAAATATACCACTATTTTCCAAATTCTTCTATTGTTTACAAAGCTTAGAATAGAGAAAATCGCGTGAGCGTGCACGTGCGATTGTGTGGAATCTTCCTCCAGATTCTACACGTCAACACAGTCCAGGAAATAAAGTACGCGATTGTGAATGACAGCCATTTAAAAACATATTAAGGATAAATGTTAGATTCACTTAAGACTCAGAATGAAGTCTGCACCATGCATGCAAATTGTCTGTTTACTGAAGCAAAGAAGGAGACAACGAAACTGCAGATGAGGAGAGAATGTGCTAATGAAATTGTATTCATGTGATTTGGTCTCTTGTTGCACTGAACGCTTAAGAAGAGGCTTCATGTCTATTTGGAAGACAGGCATTCTTTTGTTCTGTCAATTTGAAAAGCGGAAAAATATCAACAGGAGGCCGTTTCTATCCT